>NEWO01000401.1:421779-449215 GCA_003013225.1 Phalaenopsis aphrodite
ATATTTGGGGCATAAATAGAAAGTCCATTATTTCTTAAGAATGATATGTATACTTGCATAGAATCTCATTATTAATTGCCTATAATTATATATATTTTACACAACTTACTTTTCATATAAGGATCAAGTTTTTGGCGCTCTAGTAGTATCATCTTCATAAATCCTTATGTATCAAAATCAGGATAAAATTTTTGGTGTTGTTGCCGGGAAAGGTGACAGGTAAATTTAATTAAATTAAATAGTTCTGATAAATTAAGAAATTTAGATTATATATATATATATATATAGAAATATATAAAAACACAAAAATAGATATAAACAATAAAAAACAATAAAAAGAAATTTATTTAAGAAGTTATTTTTAAAGAATTTTACTTTGCTTAATTTATTTATTTATGCGAAATATTGGATCTGAAGATTTAGTACCTTACGATTCAGAATTGGAACGTATTATTAGAAAGATTCAAAAACAACAAAAAGAAATTAAGAATTTGAAAAAAATGGTAAATATTATAGAAAATTGAATAAATAAAAATCGAAAAAAACTTTTAAAATATTATGCGAATTCGACAGCAGATGAACTTCATTTAACTATTCAAAATCCTGATGTTGCTGGTAATTCATTTAAGCTCAAACCTGCTATGATCTAAATGGAATAAAATAATTAGTTTGGAGGATCACCCACTAAAGGTCTTAACATACATCTTGCTAGTTTTCTTGAAATTTGTGCTACATTTAAATATGATGGAGTGTCTAATGATGTTGTTAGGCTTAAACTTTTTCCTTTTCCTATAAGGGATAAAGCCAAAGCTTGATTAAATTCATTAGCACCTGGATCTACTAGAACTTGGGGAAAACTATCACAAAAATTCTTGGCTAAATATTTTCCACCTTCGAGAACTGCTAAGCTTAGAAATGATATTACATCCTTTTGTCAGTTTGAAGAGGAATCGATATATGAAGCCTTAAAAAGATTTAAGGATCTTCTTAGAAAATATCTGCACCATGCTTTGCCAGATTGGTTAATAATTCCAACCTTTTACAATGGATTAGTAGGATCATTAAGATCTATTATATATGCTGTTGCGGGTGGATCATTAATGTCAAAACCTTTTGATGAAGCATATTCTTTAATTGAAGAAATGACTACTAACAATTTTCAATGGCTTTCTGAAAGGGTAAATCCTAAGAGAGTAGCCAGTATTCATGACTCTTATGCAATGTCTATTTTTGGCATCTCAAATTGCTGCTATTTCTAAAAAGATTGATCAAATAGGACTGAACTATTCTCAAATACCCCCAGTATTAGAGGAAAATTCACTAAGATGGATTATTTATACTCATCCATCTTAAGAAATCTTAAACGCTATAAATAGTCAAAATAACAATCCTTATCCCAAGTTTAGTTGGAATAATTATAATATATCGGTGAATCCAATTGTAAATCTAAACAATGAAGGAAATCCTAATTTTCAACCTTATTATCATCCAGGATTTAACTCGAATCCTAACCCACAAGTTAAGGAAAAGAAGTTGACGATGGAAGAAGTAATGTTGAATATGAGAAGTCAAATATAGAATCAAGGGGCTGCTATTATAAATATTGAAAATCAATTAGGACATATTGCTACTGCACTTAGAAACAGACCTTCTAGAATTCTTCTAAGTACTGTGGAAGTTAATCCAAAAAATCAAAATAAAGAGCAAATTAAAGTTATTCAATTATGAAGTGGAAAATAAATTGAAACAAGAATCCAAAGAGAAGCTTAAGCTGATGAAGAGAAGGAAAAAATGGAAAATGAACAACAGGAAATTGAACGAACACAGGTTTCTTTAGAAAAATAATTACCTCTGTTTCCTCAAAGACTGAAGCAGAAGAATAAAGATAAATAATTTACAAAATTTTTAGAAATCCTTAAGAAGTTAACAATAAATATTCCTTTTGTTGAAGCTTTGGAAGAAATGCCAAGTTATGCAAAATTTTTGAAGGATGTACTAAATAAGAAAAGGAAGTTTACAGATCATGAGACGATTGCACTCAGTAAAGAGTGTTGTGCTATTATTCAGAAAAAAGCTTCCTGAAAAATTAAAAGATCCTGGTAGTTTTACTATACCTTGTGAAATTGGTGAAAAGTTTTATGGAAAAGCATTATGTTATTTAGGAGCGAGTATCAATCTTATGCCCTTGTCAATTTTTAAACGTTTAGATTTAGAAGAAATTTCTCCTACTACTATAACTCTTCAGTTAGTTGACTGATCAATAACTTATCCAAAAGGAGTTATAGAGGACATACTAGTAGAAGTGGATAAATTTATTTTCCCTGTAAAATTTATAGTATTGAATATCGAGGAAGATAAAGAGATTCCTATTATTTTAGGGAGACAACTTCTTGCAACAGGAAGAACTATAAGAGATGTCCAAAAAGGAGAATTAATAATGAAAGTTAATTATCAAGAAGTAAAATTTAATATAGCAAAAGCTATGAAATATCCCATAATAGAAAAAGATAATGAATGTTTTAAGACGAAAGTAGCTAATAATCTAAGTAATGAACAACTTAAGAAAGAATTCGAAGATAAATTTAATCAAGGAGAAATTTTTGAGAATGAAGATGAAATTAAAGAAGAAGATTTGGATTTTATTCTGGGCAAATTTGAAATGCTAAACTTGTTGGAAAACGATAGTAAAAATCTTATCCGTTCAAGTATTAAACTACCTGAACATGAATTAAAGATATTACATGCCTATTTAAAGTATGTATTTTTAGGAGAGTCATCTATATTGTTGGTTGTTATATCTTCCGAGTTAATTGAGATTCAGGAACAAAACTTAATAGAAAAGTTAAAAAAGTATAAAAAGGCTTCTGGATGGATTTTAGAAAATATTAGAGCAATTAGTCCTTCAATTTGTATGCACATAGAATTTTATTAGATGTACAATATGAACCTAAATTTGATCCTCAACAAAGATTAAACACAATAATGAAAGAAGTTGTTAAAAAGAGATTTTAAAATGGTTAGAAGCTGAATTTATATATCTTATAATGTTTGGGTAAGCCCAATTCACTGTGTCCCGAAGAAAGGAGTGACTGTTGAAGAAAATGAGAAAAATTAATTAATGTCAAATAGACAAGTAAGTGGTTGGTGAATTTGCATTGACTATAGAAAATTAAATATGGTCACCAGAAAAGATCACTTTCCTTTACCCTTTCTAGACCAAATGTTGGATAAATTGGCATGGAATAAGTATTATTGCTTTTTAGGCGGATATACCGATTATCACCAAATTCCAATTGCTCCGAAGGATCGTAAGAAAACAATGTTTACAAGCCCATATGGAACATTTGCTTTTCGTAGAATGTCTTTTGGACTATGCAATGCATCTGCAACATTTCAAAGATGTATGATGTCAATTTTTAATAATTTTATAGAACATGAAATGGAAGTGTTTATGGACAATTTTTCTGTATTTGGTACTTCGTTTGAATTATGCCTTAATAATTTAAAAAAGTTATGGAAGTATGTGAAAAAGTCAATTTAGTATTAAATTGGGAAAAATATCAATTTATGGTTGCATGAGGTATTGTACTCGGGCGTAAAACTTATGAAAAAGGCATGGAGGTAGATCTTGCAAAAATTTAAGTTATAAAAATATTACCTCCACCTACTATTTTTAAAGTAGTGAAAAGTTTTCTAGGACATGCTGGTTTTTACAGGCGCTACATAAAATTTTTTTTAAAAATAACTAAGCCTTTATGCCAACTTTTAGAAAAAGATATGAAATTTTATTTTAATGAAGAATGCATAAAAGAATTTGAATTATTAAAGGAAAAATTAGTCACTGCACCTATAATAGTACCGCCTAACTGAGAGAAATCATTTGAAATAATGTGTGATGCTGGTGATTATGCTATTGGGGTTGTATTAGGACAACTGCACGATAAAGTTTTTAAAGTTATATATTATGCTAGTAAGACTCTAAATGAAGCTCAAATTAATTATACTACTACTGAAAGAGAGTTATTAGCTATTTCTTATTCCTTTAATATATTTAGACCTTATTTAATTGGAAATAAAAGTATAGTGCATACAGATCATTCTGTTATTAAATATATAATGTAGAAGAAGGATGCTAAACCAAGAGTAATTAGATGGATACTTCTGTTGCAATAATTTGATTTTATCGTGATTTATAGGAAGGGAAATGATAATCAAATAGATTATCATTTGTCTAGAATAGAAATAGAAATATTAACTAATTTTGGAAATGAAATTTTAGATAATTTCCCTGATGAACAATTATATAACATTGATGAAATGTATGTACCGTGGTATGCTGATATAGTAAATTATATTGTAATTGATATTCTACCACCTGATATAAAAAATCCACAATTAAAGAAGTTTATATATGATTCAAAAGACTATTTTTGGGATGACCCAGATTTATATAAACAATATAAAGATCTATTGTTAGAAGATGTGTGTTTTATGAAGAAACTCAACAAATAATTGAAAAATGACATGATCTTGAATTTGGAGGACATTTCAGAATAAGTAGAACTGCATATAAAATTTTGCAAGCTGAATTTGATTGGTCTGCTATTTTGAAAGATGTTAATGAATATATTAAACATGTGATAGATGTCAACGTGTAGGAAATATATCTAGAAGAAATGAAAGGCCTCTAATTTACACATTGGAAGTTGAAATTTTTGATGTGTGGGGATTAAATTTTATGGGACCATTTATGCCTTAATTTAGAAACTTAGATATATTACTTACTGTTGATATGTCCAAATGGATTGAAGTTATTGTTGTACCTAGATGTGATGCTTGGAGTGATTCTAAATTTTTAATTAAAAATATTTTTATAAGATATGGAATGCTGAGAGTAATTATTACTGATGGAGGATCTCATTTCAAAAATAAGAGAATCAAAAAATTAATTAAGAAATATGATATTATGCATAAATTCTCTACTGCTTATCATTCTCAGACTAGTGGTCTAGCAAAATATCAAATCGTGAAATTAAACGCATTTTAGAAAATGCTGTAAATCTTTATAAATTGGATTGGTCTGATAGACTTGATACTGCATCATGGGCATACAAAATTTCTTATAAGACTCCTATAGGAATGTCCCCATACAGACTCATATTTGAAAAAACAGGCTACTTGTAGAATTAGGTCATAAAGCATTTTAGACTATGAAGGAATTTAATTTTAATCTAAAAGATGATGGTGAGAAAAGATTATTGAAACTAAATGAACTTGAGGAGATTAGAAATGAAGCATATGATAATGTGAAAATATATAAAGAGAAAATGAAAATATGGCATGATCAGAAAACTTTTCAGAAGAAATTTGAATCTGAACAAGAAGTTTTATTATAAAAAATAAGATTGAGATTGTTTCCATGAAATCTGAAATCCAGATGGTTAATGACATCGACTTTATATATGCAATAAAATATAAGATAAATATGAAGGTATTAAATATTCAATAATTGTAAAGTCACACTTATCAACACAAATATGTGTATCGCTCAAGTAATATAAGGCTCTAATGGAGTCCTAGATATCGATCCCACAAGGAGTAGTTTAGAATTACGGACTAAGACTTTAGAAAAACAATACTTTAATCACAATAAAGACGTTCAATTTGTTTATCTGTCACTAATAGGCAATTGAAATAAATAAATAATTTTAATAACTAATAATTAACTAATGATAATAAGTAGGGTTTAATTGTGATATTCAATATATAAGAAATCATCCTTCTCCTTGTCAAGAAGTTATAGTGAATGGATAAAATGAATTAGTTCAATTTATATTGTGTCAAATAGGAGCATGCCTATTCTTTACCCTTTAGTCCATGCATAAAGAACATTGACTAATCCTATGCTTGTTTAATGAATCTGTGGCTAGGCTTGGAGGATACCGACTCTCACTTTGAAGCTCCCACATTCACCTCACCTGAGGGCAAACATCTAAACTTCAACACCCAAATGATAGGACCGAATTGGGGATTTTAGTCTATCACTTTAAAATCTCCAATTCTACGCCCGATAATATTATTTCCCTATTTATTTACACCCAACTTCCAAGGGCTTTGACATCCTTGAATCTTGGATGTAACTTCACTTTAGTTGTAAAACTCAACATATTTTAACTAATAAATTTATCAGATTGAAAGTAAATTAAGATCGAAGTGAAAAGATTATTACAATTTCTTAAACATTTTCATGGCTTCACCAATTCAAATCACCATTTCATAAGTTTCGAGACAAGGAGAAAGACAGAGAAAACTACTCAGAACTCATGGGAAAACAGAACAAAACTTGGAATTCATATATAAAATCAAAGTCATACAAACTACAATAAATAAATAACTTATCTCTAATTTCTCCCCGATAACACTCCTCGAAGTTCCTCTGAATCTTTTCCTTTCTGTACATCACAAAAAATTCCTTTTCAAAGTAGCAAGGAGAAATGAATCTCTCACTTTCCCTCCACTTTTACAATCTCTCGAAGAAATCCTCATAATTATTACACACTAATGGAAAATCTATAGACTCTAGGACCTCTCTAACATCCAGGACCCCCCTAATTTTTGGTCAAAATGTTCTTTTAAAGTTGTGGATGAGTTTTCCCAAGAGTTGCGTAAGCATCGCTTCAAAATTTGCCTTATATAAAGCTTGAGTAGGCATAACCATCGATCTAGCCGTCGGCGGCCTTGAGGGCGCCGTCAGTAGGCTTCTGATGAATTTTGTCCTGTAGTCTCAAGAAAAACTCACCGTCGGCGGGGTCGGGGGGGCCGTCGGTGACCTAGTTTAAATCTCCACATTTTAGTTCTTTTCGCTCCAAATTCGCTCCTTTTTGCATCTTTTTTCTCCAATGACCCTAATTTATCATTCCTGCGAATCAAAAATATCTTTCTTTAAAGTGAAATATCATTAAAAATAGTATAAAATATGTATAAAAATCTTAACATATTTTCCTTTGGTCAGTTAGGACCAATTAAAGTGATTAAAGTTTATCATTATGGAACTGCGGTGATTAAGGATCCTAACACTGGAAAGATATTTAATGCTAATGGGCATCATTTGAAACACTATTATGAAGGACACATACCTCTATTTAAAGAAGTTTTAATATTAAGTCAACCCAACTAAACAAATCGTATGTCGGGCTGACGACGTTAAACCAAGTGCTTTGTGGAAGGCAACCCATACTTATATGTCTATGTATTACTATTTAGTTTGTTAAGTGTCTTATATATTAGTAGATAATAATCCTACAAAATTTCATGTATTATAAATTAAGTACAATATTGATATTGGAAGAAATGTTAGAATCTAATTTAATGTAAATTATAAATTGCAAAAAATTTCGCAACTGGCATCGACGAAACTAAAATGGGCGCCTGGAGCGCTGGCGGCGCCGAGAGCGGTTGGACGGTTCATGCAACTTTTGGCGAACTTTGTCGGGATTTTTTTCCATAATAACCGCCGGGAGGTGTTTTCAAAGCCCTAAAAACTGCCTAGGATACCTAGAAATTTTCTATTTTCAAATTCCATGGCTTTCAATTTCAGAAATACGTCAAGGTATGGAGTTTTCAATATAAGTAAGTTTATTAGTTTCAATGCGAAGAGATTATACGATAAAGTTATTATGAAGAAGAGATTGATCAAGGAAAGAAGATCTGTTAATCATGGGTTGATCAATCGAAGTGCTCCAGTTGACAAGATTATTCTGCAAAGGCGATGGAAGTTCTGTGATACACTACCACAGTGGTTGTTGTACCTGTAGTGAAAGAGTTCTATGCAAATCTACTTGGAATTATCCAGGGAGTTGTCTTCAAATGAGGTAAGGCTGTATCGTTTACTCATGCGAGGATTAATGAATTTTATATGATAGAAAATATTCCAATCTATCATTATGCAAATTTCATTCCTATACAAAATTTGATGCAAGATATTTATAATTTTCTAACGGATGAAGAATATATTAGTTTTTCTGCTTTAACACTTAATACAGTTTCGAAGCAGTGTCATTTTTTTATTTGTGCAAAATTACTCTTACTATGAAGATAAGTAGAGTCACCAAGGAGAGTGTTATTTTAAACTACTGTATTCAAATGGAGAAACTAATTGATATAGGTTCAATTATTTTTAAATTTGTGATGAGAATCATTATGAATGGGCCAATTTATGGACTTGGGCATCCTCCTACAATTTTTCTGATTTGCAGTCAATCCCAAGTGCCATATGAAAATTGGGAAAAAGTCTTACAACCGTGGGAGCCCATGATTCCAATTGATGATCAATATGTTGGTAATGGAAATGAAGCACTAAATGCTATTATAGATCATTCTTCACATGCTTCAACTTCATTAATGCCACCAACAGTTGGAAGTTCTCTTACTTTAGAAAAGAAATTAAAGAAAATTGAAAGAGAACTTAAAGTTATTATGAATATAGTGGGATATCTCAATTACCTTTTTGATCACTTACATTGTAGAATGAAATAGAATTTTGATCACATTGAAATTTTTGAAGCAGGATTAGTTTGAATGTTAAAAGAAAAGGGGTGGATCGAAGAAAATTTGACAGATCAATTCTCATACTGATCCTTCTACAACCTATATGTTCATTACCAATCCATGGGAGATATTAGAGGAGGTGAAAGCACAGAAAGTGATGCTGAAAGATTGAAGATTGTGAATTCTCTACTTGCTTAAAAGTGTTTATGTGTTTAGTGTAATTGTGTGGATTTGGTTAGATTTTATTTTGTTTGTTTTTGCTTTAGAATTTTGAACTTTGATTATGTGTATAGTTTTCTGCAGCGTTTAGTGTTATGGCTTAATTTTGACGCTGATTTGTAATTATTTTGCTTAATAGGTGTGAATTTGTGATTTGTGAAATGTGTTTGTAAAAAGTGTATTTTCATATAAAAAAGACAGTTTGCTGTTATTTGTGAAAATGATTTTTTTGTGAAATGTGCATTTATGAATTTAGTTAAAAATTTTTGTTTAAAAATACTAGTGGAGAAAATTGAAAGGAAATTGAAAATTTGAAAATGAAAAAAGTTAATTTCGATCCTTCAGCACCGATGTCGCTGACATTGGAGCCGATGGCGCCTTCGAGCGGAGAGCGACAAATTAAAATTCACAGTTTTCACCTTAAACCTTCATTTTTACACCTTAAGACACCTTCAACCTTTGGTTTTGCACCTAGGGCTTGAGTTTGGGCAGATTTGAGGCAATTTAGAGGAAAATGAACTTTGGATTTCATCTTCTCTAGGTAAGAGCGACACTTTAAAGTAAATTTTTTTTATTTTCATCTTTGATTTTTCTCATATTGACTAGATCCAAAATTTTGAAATTTTTTTGAGAGATTTTGAGAAAATTCTTTGGTGAAGAACTCTTACATAGTGGATTTAATTTTAAAGTGATTTACATTTTGATATTCAGAATTTTGGGATTTATTGGGATTTTTTTTCAAATTTCTCTAGATTTTCTATGGCACCTAGATCGAGCAAAAGGAAAGTAAAATATGATGAGCAAAGGTTTATTAGCTTTAGAGCTAGTGTTTGATTTCATAGTCTTCAAGATAATAAAAAAGTGATTCAGGACCGAGATTTTAAAAATTCGGGAGGATAAGTTGATCGACTAATTATCGCTCAGCACTGGGAAAACTTCTGTTATTTTACTGCCGATGCAATAGTTGGGATTGTGATGGAATTTTATGCTAACCTTGCTGGGCATCTGATGATTTTATTTTTTTTCGAGGAAAAAGGGTGGAGTTTACTCCAAGAAAAATAAATGAGTTCAATCAATTAGAAGATGTTTATAGATGCGAGTATCACTCATTTTCTGCTACAGATCAAGCCTTAGATGAAGTTATTTATTTTCTAACTATTGAGAAAGGGTCTTAGAAAATAACGAATGGAGTTCAAGTTATTTTTTCTCTTTCTATGTTAAATGTAGTGTCTAAGGCCTGACATTGTTTATTTCTGGGATGATTATTCTAACAAACCATCATAGTGAAGTGACCAAGGATAGAGCCATCTTGAACTTCTATATTTAGTAAGTGATAGATGTAAATGTAGGCTATATCATTTATATGAACATTCGATCTATTGCTCTAGAAGAGACCGCTGGGGGATTGGCACACCCTGCTCTCATTTACACACTTTCTGAGCATGCAGAAGTTGATTTCAGACTTGATGAGGAGAGGATTGAGCCTCAGAGACCGATTGAGCATGCCAACATCAAGACTTAAGAGTCCCATGTTGATTGGAGATCTAGAGGACAGGCAAGGGATATTCCTCCTACTAATAGAACCCCTAATTTTAGTGAGCCTACTTTAAGTGACCCCAACAACTGGGAGTTGTTGGACCATATGATGATTCAGCAAGAAGATATTTTGGGGGATGGATCATAAGATGCAGAATATGGAGGTCAGAAATGCTCACACTAATGATCTGATTCATAAGAAATTTGAGTATGATACTACTTATGATGATGCTTTAGTAAGATAGTTAAGGGGTGACCATACAGTTCAGTTCTCTATTCACTCTACTTATACTCCATATCAGCAACAGAAGTTAGTTGTCAACGATAAGAAAGATGATGATTGGTGATCTTTTTGTTTGTTTGTTTGTATGTGTTTATACTGTGTGATTGTATTGTTTGTGTTATGTTGTTGTTGAGACTTTGTTGTTATGCTATGTGAAACTGCATTGTGAAAAACTGTTTTCATTTTTAGAATTCAGTTTAGTTTTTTTGTTACTTTGTTATGTATTGTGATTAGCACATTCTCAGCAAATTTTATATGAATTATGTGCAATTTAATGTTTTCAGCCATGTAGTTTTCATATTGGCACTCGCAATATTTCAAAATTTATTTTAAGAAATTAGAATCACCAAATGGTTTGAAATTTTTTTATTTATTTAATGCTTTCATTCACCCTTCATTTTTAAAGTTCTTCATGTAAAAAAAATTTCTTTAAAAGATTTAAGTTTCTGGGGGGGAGAAGAAAAATCATTTTTAAAAAGAGAGAAAGGACTAAAATTTATTTGTCCTCACTTAACTAAATTTTAAAAATTTTAATGCTAACATGACCTTTGGGATTAAGGGTTAATTCTAGATAACTATATTTATGTTTCTAATTATATAGTAAATTTAAGTAAACATTTTCAATAATAAAGGTTAATTCTGGGGGCTAAGATATTATGTAAAAGAGAAAAGACTTTGTTTTTGAATTTTTAGTAAAGAAAATTTGTATTTTTGAAATAGTAAAAAAATCTTAAGAGATTCATGTAAAAATAAAAGAATTAAACTTTATGAAATATTTAATTTAATATAAATTTGTTAAGTGAAGAAATGTAAGAAGTTTTTAACTTTATGAAGAGGATAGTGAAGTTCAAAATCATTAAAGGCTATCCAGATATAGTAATCCTCACAAAAAGAAAAGAGAAACGAAAAGAAAAAAAAAGAAAAGAAAAAGAAACGATGTGGGGAGAAGCTTGAGGAGATGCCTAATTAAAAATTGGCTTCACTAGAATCAACTAAAGGAAAAAGACTTGGATACATTTTCTAAACTTTTGACTTGAATATTAACTTAATTATTAATAAAGTTTTATGAAGTTATTTTTCATATGAATTTCTTAAGTGACTTTAATATAACAAATTGTAATTTTTCTTGAAAGAAATAGAGGATAAAAAACCTTAGACTTAATTACTGAATATCTTTACACCTTTAGTATTAACTGGAATTATTTTGAATTTTACTTAAGTTAAATTATTATGCTTAGAGAACTAAAATATGGAAGTCTAAAAGTTAAATTATTTATCGTAAGTCATATTCTTATGTAGCAGAGAAGTTACTTGAGGACAAGTAACATGTAAGTTTGGGGGATTTTGATACACTGAAAATATATGCATTTTTAGACGCAAATTTTATACTTATTTTTTGGTGATATTGCACTTTAATGAAAAGTATTTTGATGTTTTTTTGCAGGTAGTTGATTTTGAGGGCTTAAAGTAAGAAGGAAGAAAAAAGGATGAAATTTGGAGGCAAAATAATGTTTTTGAGGAAATACTCAACACTGACAGCGTGAAGGTCAGCGCCGATGGCATAGAACAACCGAATGCTGGAGAATTTTTACTCAGCATCGATGGCGCCAGACTAGCGCTGACAGTGCCAAAGCTGATTCAGACCCTGTTTCTAGAAGGTTCGATGTGTTTGGATGATTTTTGAAGAGTTTTTTGAGGTACCTCTTGGAGAACCGACCTTGGGCTTTATTTGGGGCCAAATCTCATCAGAAAACATGCTCCTCTACGTTCATTTTTTGCTCCACGACGTTCCACCACGCCACATTTTCATAATCCATCTTCATTCCACCACTATATTGGAGTCAATTAGTAATTTTTCTTTCATATTTTAGAGCTTTTATGGTGAGATTTAGTGTGAAACTTTTTGTAAGTGTGTTGGAGAAGGAGAAAATTGAGATAGTTCTTCTTCCTACATTTCTAAGGAAAGGCTACAAATGTATTGCTTTAACAAAGAGTTCCAGATAAGTTTATTTGTTTATTTAGTGTTGTAGGAACTTTCTTTTACATATGAAATTTGTGTTTTTTCATATCTTTCTCATGAAGCTTGAGTAGTTCCCTCTATCTCTCCCCCTACTTTGAGATATGGTGAAATGAAGAGATAAAATGAATGTGTCATAATTAAAATATAAAATAAATTGTGATGATTTTCAACTCTGAACTTTTTAAGTTATGTGAAATTTATCAAGGATGTACTAAATAAGAAAAGAAAGTTTACAGATCATGAGACCGCTGCACTCAGTGAAGAGTGTAATGATATTATTCAAAAAAAGCTTCATAAAAAATTAAAAGATCCTGGTAGTTTTACTATACCTTGTGCAGTTGGTGAAAAGTTTTACGAAAAATCTTTATGTGATTTAGGAGCGAGTATTAATCTTATGCCCCTATCAATTTTTAAACATTTAGATTTGGGAGAAAGTTCCTCTACTACTTATGCCCTTATCAATTTTTAAACGTTTAGATTTTAGAGAAATTTCCCGTACTACTGTAACTCTTCATTTGGCTGACCGATCATTAACTTATCCAAAAAGAGTTATAGAAGATGTACTAGTAAAAGTGGATAAATTTATTTTTCATGTAGACTTTATAGTATTAGAAATAGAGGAAGATAAAGATTTTCCAATTATTTTAGGGAGACTATTTCTTGCAACAGGAAGAGCTGTAATAGATGTAAAAAAAGGAGAATTAATAATGAAAGTTAATGATAAAAAAGTAAAATTTAATCTAGCAAAAGCTATGAAATATCCTTCAATAGGAAAAGATATTGAATGCTTCAGGATGAAAGTAGTTGATTATCTAAGTAAAGAACAATTTAAGAAAGATTTGAAGATAAATTTAAACAAGAAAAAATTTTGAGAATGAAGATGAAATTAAAGAAGAAGATTTGGATTATATTTAGGGCAAATTTGAAACGTTAGACTTGTTGCAAAATGATAGTAAAAATCTTATTCCTTCAAGTATTAAACCATCTGAACTAGAATTAAAGATATTGCCTGCCCATTTAAAGTATGTGTTTTTAGGAGAGTCATCTACATTGCCAGTTATTATATCTTTCGAGTTAAGTGAGATTTAGGAACAAAAGTTAATAGAAATATTAAAAAAGTATAAAAAAGTTTTTGGATGGAATTTAAGAGATATTAAAGGACCTAGTCCTTCAATTTATATACACAGAATTTTATTAGATGAAAAATATGAACCTAAAGCTAATCCTCAGAGAAGATTAAACCCACTAATAAAAGAAGTTCTTAAAATGGAGAATTTAAAATGTTTAGATGCAGGAATTACATATCTTATTTCAGATAGTGCTTGAGTAAGCTCAATTCACTATGTCCTGAAGAAAGGAGGAGTGACTGTTGAAGAAAATGAGAAAAATGAATTAATATAAAAAAGACAAGTAACTGGTTGGCGAATTTGCATTGAATATTGAAAATTAAATATGGCCACCAGAAAAGATCACATTCCTTTACCCTTTCTAGACCAAATGTTGGATAGATTGGTAGGGAATAATTATTATTACTTTTTAGATGGATATACTAGTTATCACCAAATTCCAATTGCTCCAGAGGATCAAGAGAAAACAATGTTAACCAGCCTATATGGAACATTTGCTTTTTGTAGAATGCCTTTTGGACTTTGCAATGCACCTGCAACATTTCAAAGAAGTATGATGTCAATTTTTAGTAATTTTATAGAACATGGAATGGAAGTGTTTATGGATGTTTTTTTTGTATTTCGGACTTCGTTTGAATTATGCCTTAATAATTTAGAAAAAGTTACGGAAGTATGTGAAAAAGTCAATTTAGTATTAAAATGGGAAAAAATGTCAATTTATTGTTGTAGGAGGTATTGTACTCGGACATAAAATTTCTGAAAAAGGCATGAAGGTAGATCCTACAAAAATCCAAGTTATAGAAAAATTACCACCGCCTACTAGTGTTAATGGTGTGAGAACTTTCTAGGACATGCTTGTTTCTACACGCGCTACATACAATTTTTTTCAAAAATAACTAAGCCTTTATGCAAACTTTTAGAAAAGATATGAAATTTGATTTTATTGAAGAATGCATAAAAGCATTTAAATTATTATAGAAAAAATTAGTCATTGCACCTATAATAGTACCACCTAACTTAGAGAAATCATTTGAATTAATGTGCGATGTTAGTGATTATGCTATTGGGGCAGGGATAGGACAAAGGCACGATAAAGTTTTTAAAGTTATATATTATGCTAGTAAGACTCTAAATGAAGCTCAAATTAATTATAATATTTCTGAAAGAGAGTTATTAGTTATTGTTAATGCCTTTGATAAATTTAGACCTCATTTAAATGGAACTAAAAGTATATTGCATACAGATCATTCTGCTATTAAATATTTAATTCAAAAGAAGGACGCTAAATAAAGATTAACTAGATAGGTACTTCTATTGCAGGAATTTTATTTTATCGTGATTAATAAACAGGGAAATGATAATCAAATAGCTTATCATTTGTCTAGAATAGAAATAGAAATATTAACTAATTTTGCAAATGAAATTTTAGAGAATTTCCCTTATGAATAATTATATAATATTGATAAAATGGATGTACCGTATAATGCTGATATAGTAAATTATATTGTAAGTGATATTCTTCCACCTAATATAAAAAATCCACAATTAAAGAAGTTTATATATGATTCAAAAGACTATTTTTGGGATGACCCATATTTTTATAAATAATGTAAAGATCTAATTAATAGAAGATGTGTGCCTTATGAAGAAACTCAACAGATAATTAAAAGATGTCATGATTCTGAATTTAGAGAGCATTTTGGAACAAATATAACTGCATATAAAATTTTACAAGCTGGATTTTATTGGTCTACTATTTCTAAGGATGTTAATGAATATATTAAAACATGCGATAGATGTCATCGTGTAGGAAATATATCTAGAAGAAATGAAATGCCTCCTAATTACACATTGGAAGTTGAAATTTTTGATGTGTGGGGATTAGATTTTATGGGACCATTTATGTCTTCATTTGGAAACTTATATATATTACTTGCTATTGAATGTATGTTCAAATGAATTGAAGCTTTTGATGTTTCTATATGTGATGCTCGGAGTGATTCTAAATTTTTAATTAAAAATATTTTTACAAGATATAGAATACTGAGAGTAATTAATACTAATGAAAGATCTCATTTCAGGAATAAGAGAATAAAAAAATTAATTAAGAAATATGATATTATGCTAGATTATTTACTGCTTATCATCTTTGGACTAGTGGTCTAGTTGAAATATCAAATCGTGAAATTAAACTCATTTTAGAAAAAGCTGTAAATCCTTACAAATTGGATTGGTCTACTAGACTTGATATTGCATTATGGGCATACATAACTGCTTATAAGACTCATATAGGAATGTCCCCACACAAACTGATATTTGAAAAATCATGTCACTTACCTGTAGAATTAAAGCATAAAGCATTTTGGGCTATTAAGGAATTTAATTTTAATCTAAAAGATGCTGGTGAAAAAAGATTATTGCAACTCAATGAACTTGAGGAGATTAGAAATAAAGCATATGATAATGCAAAAATCCATATTGAGAAAATGAAAATATGGCATGATCGAAAGATTATTCAGAAGAAATTTGAACATGAACAAGAAGTTCTATTATATAATACAAGATTGAGATAGTTTTCAAGAAAACTTAAATCCAAATGGTTAGGACCATTTAAAGTGTTTAAAGTTTATCATTATGGAACTTTTGTGATTAAGAATCCTAACACTGGAAAGACATTTAAACCTTATGACCAACGTTTGAAACACTATTATGAAGGACACATACCTCAATTTAAATAAGTTTTAAAGTTAAGTCAACCCAACTAAATAAATGGTATGTCAAGCTGACGACGTTTAACCAAGCGCTTTGTGGGAGGCAACTCATACTTATATGTCTATGTATTACTATTTAGTTTGTTTAATATCATATATATTAATGGATAATAAACCTACACAATTGCATTTATTATAAATTAAGTCCAATATTGGTATTGGAAGAAATGTTGGAATCTAATTGAACCAAAAAATGAAAATCGCAAAACTTTGGCCACTAGCACCGACAATGCAAGAATGGGTGTCTATGGCACCCAGGAAAACACATCCCAGCGCCAACAACGCCCATCAGGAGCACCAGCGGCGCCGATAGCCGTTGGACGGTTCCTTCAACTTTTAGCAGACTTTAGCGGAATTTCGCTCCATAATAACACTCGGGAGGTGATTTTAAAGTCTTAAAAACTGCCTAAGACGCATAGAAAATTTCTATTTTTTGATTCCATGGCTTCCAATTCTAGAAATACTTCAAGATATGGAGCTCAAAATGAAGAAAGTTTATTTATTTTGACTAGCAGAGATTATATGATAAAGTTATTACGAAGAAGAGATTGATCAAGGAAAGAAGATTTGTTAATCATGGATTGATCAATCCAAGTGCTCTAGTTGACAAGATTATTCTGCAAAGGCAATAGGAAGTTTTGTGTTACACTACCATTGTGGTTGTTGTACTTGTAGTGAAGGAGTTCTATGCAAATCTACATAGAGTTACCCAAGGAGTTATCTTTGTACGAGGTAAGGCTGTACCATTTACTCCTACGAGGATTAATGAATTGTATATGATAGAAAATGTTCCAATCTATCAATATGCAAATTTCATTCCTACACAAGATTTGATGCAAGATATTTATAATTTTCTAACGGATGAAGGATATATGTGGGGAGTACGAGATGAAGATATTTTAGTTTTCCTGCTTCATCACTTAATCCAATTTCAAAACAGTGATATTTCTTTATTTATACAAAATTACTCCCTACTATGAAGATCAGTAAAGTCACCAAGGAGAGTGTTATTTTAAACTACTTTATTCAAATGGAAAAACCTATTGATATAGGTTCAATTATATTTAAATTTGTGATGAGAATCATTATGAATTGGACAATTTATGGACTTGGCATCCTTCTACAATTTTTCTAATTTGCAGTCAGTCGTAAGTGCCATATGAAAATTGGGAAAAAGTTTTACTACCATGGGAGCCCATGATTCCTATTGATGATCAGTATGTTGGGAATGGAAAAAAAAGCTCTAAATGCTATTATTGATCATTCTTCAGATGCTTCAACTCCATTAATTCCGCCAACAGTTGGAAGTTTGCTTGCTTTAGAGAAGAAATTGAAGAAAATTGAAAGAGAACTTAAGGGTATAATGAATGTAGTGAGAGATCTCAAGTACCTTTTTGATCACCTAGATTGGAGAATAAAAGAGAACTTTGATCACACTGGAATTTTTTAAGCAGGATTGGTTTGGATGTTTAAAGAAAAGGGGTGGATCGTAGAAAATTCACAGATCAATTCCCGTACTGATCCTTCTACAACCTATATGTTCATTACCATTCTATGGGAGATATTAAAGGAGGTGAAAGCACTAAAGATGAGGCTGAATAATTGAAGATTGTGAATTCTCTACTTATTTAAAAGTGTTTATGTGTTTAGTGTAATTGTGTGGATTTGGTTTTTTTTTTGCTTTAGAATTTTGAACTTTTGATTATGTGTATAGTTTTGTGTCAACAGTTAGTGTTGTGGCTTGATTTCGAAGCTGATTTATAAATAGTTTGCTTAATAGGTGTGAATTTGTGATTTGTGAAATGTGTTTGTAAAAAGTGTATTTCATATATAAATGACAGTTTGTTGTTTTTTTGTGAAAATGATTGTTTTTATAATGTGTATTTATGAATTTAGATACAAAATTGTGTTTAAAAATAGTAAAAACTTTGGAGAAAATTGAAAAAAAAGTGAAAATTTGAAAATCAAAATAGTGAATTTCGGTGCTTCAATGCCGATGGCGCTGGCATTGGCACCGACGGCGACTTCAACCAGAGTGCGCTGAATTAACCCTTTAATTCACAATTTTCACCACAAACCTCCATTATTACCCCTTAAGTCACCTTAAACCTTTGGTTTTGCACCTAGGGCTTGATTTTGGGTGGATTTGAGACTATTTAGAGGCAAAGGAACTTCGGATTTCATATTCTCTAAGCAAGAGCTACACTTTAAAGTAAAAATTTTTTATTTTCACCAAAGATTTTTCTCACATTGACTAGATATGAAATTTTGAAATCTTTTTGAGAGATTTTGAGAAAATGCTTTGGTGAAGAACTCTTACTTAATGGATTTAAGTTTAAAGTGATTTACATTTTGATTTTCAAAATTTTTGGATTGATTTGGATTTTTTTTCAATTTTTTTTAGATTTCCTATGGCACCTAGATTGAGCAATAGGAATGTATAATATGATGAGCAAAGGTTTATTAGCTTTAGAGCCAGTGCACGATTTCATAGTCTTCAAAAAAATAAAAAAGTGATTGAGGACCGAGGTTCTAAAAGTCCGGGAGGACAAGTTGATCGACTGATTATTGCTCAGCAGTAGGAAAACTTATGCTATTTTACTATCGATGCGATAGTTGGGATTGTAATGGAATTTCATGTCAACCTTCTTGAGGCCTCTGATGATTTTGTTTTTGTTTGAGGAAAAAGGGTGGAGTTTACTCCAAGAAAAATCAATGGGTTTTATCAATTAGAAGATGTTTATAGATGTCAGTATCATTCATTTTTTGCTACAGACCAAGCCTTAGATGAAGTTATTACTTTTTTTACTAGTGAGAAAGGGTATTTGAAAATAAAGAATGGAGTTGAAGTTAACTTTCTCATTTTCTATGTTAAATGTAGTGTTTATGGCCTGACAATACTTTATTTCTTGGAGGATGATTCTAACAAACCATCAAAGTGAAGTGACCAAGGACAGAGTCATCCTGAAATTCATTTTTCAGGAAGTGATGGATATAAATGTAGGCTCTATCATTTATATGAACATTTGATCTACTTCTTAGAAGAGACCACTGGTGGATTGGCACACCCTGCTCTCATTTACACACTTTGTGATCATGTAGCATTTGATTTTAGACTTGTTGAGGAGAGGATTGAGCCTTAGAGACCGATTGGGCTTGCCAACATCAAGACTTATGAGTCCCATGTTCATTGGAGATCTGGAAGATATGTCAAGGATATTCCTTCTACTTATAGAACCCCTACTTTTAGTGAGCCTACTTCAAGTGACCCCAGCAAAAGGGAGTTGTTGGACCAGATGAATATTTAATAGGGAGATATTTTGAGGATGGATCATAGGATGCGGAATATGGAGGTCTGAAATGCTCACACTGATGATCTGATTCGCCAGAATATTGAGTATGATGCTGCTTCTGATGATGCTTTAGTGAGATACCTGAGGGTTGACCATACAGTTCAGTTCCCTATTCACCCTACTTATAGTCCATATCAGCAGCAGAAGTTAGATGTCGATTATAAGGAAGATGATGACTTGTGATCTTTTTGTTTGTTTATTTGTATCTGCTTGTACTGTGTGAATGTATTGTTTATGTTATGTTGTTGTTGAGACTCTGCTGTTATGTCATGTGAAACCGTATAGTAAAAAATTGTTTTCATTTTTAGAATTTATTTTAGTTCTGTTGTTATTTTCAGTACTTTGTTATGTATTGTGATTAGCTCTTTCTTAGCAAATTTTATTTGTATTATGTGCAATTTAATGTTTTTAGCCTTGGAGTTTTCATATTAGCACCTGCAGTGTTTCAAAATTTATGATAAAAAATCAGAATATCCAATAGGTATGAATTTTTTTTATGTATTTAATGTTTTTTTTTCAAGCTTTATTTTTAAAGTTCTTCATGTAAAAAAAAATTCTTTTAAAACATTAAGTTTGGGAGGGAAGAAGAAAAATCATTTTTAGAATGAGAGAAGAACTTAATTTTTATTTTTCCTCACTTAACTAAATTTTCATAACTTTAAAGCTAGCATGACCTTTGGTATTAAGGGTTAACTCTAGATAACTATATTTAAGTTTCTAAATATATAGTAATTTTAAATAAAAATTTTCAATAATAAAGGTTAATTCTAAGGGCTAAGATATTCTGTAAAAGAGAATAAGACTATGTTTTTTCTATTTTTAATATGAAAATTTGTAATTTTGAAATATTAAAAAAATCTTAAAAGATTCATGTAAAAAAAATAATTAAACTTTATGAAATCTTCAAGTTAATATAAATTTGTTAAGTGAAGAAATGTAAAAAGTTTTTAACTTTATGAAGAGGTTAGTGAAGTTCAAAATCATTAAAGGCTATCGAGATATAGTAATCCTCACAAAAAGAAAAAGAAAATATGTGGAGAGAAGCTTGAGGAGATGCCTAATTAAAAATTGGCTTCACTTGAATCAACTTAAGGAGAAAGACATGGATACATTTTCTAAACTTTTGACTTGAATATTAACTTAATTATTAATAAAGTTTTATGAAGTTCTTTTTCATATGAATTTTGTAAGTGACTTTAATATAAAAAATTGCAATTTTTATTGAAAGAAATAGAGGATGAAAAACCTTAGACTTAATTATTGAATATCTTTACAACTTTAGTATTAACTAGAATTGTTTTGAATTTTTCTTAAGTTAAACTGTTATATTTAGAGAACTAAAATATGGAAGTCTAAATGTTAAATTCTTTACCAATAGTCATATTTGTATGTATTAGAGAAGTTACTGGAGAACCAGTAACATGTAAGTTTGGGGGATTTTGATACACCAAAAATATGTTAGACTCATATTTTATACTTATTTTTTGTGATATTGCACTTTAATGGAAGGTATTTTGATGTTTTCTTGTAGGTTGTTGATTTTTAAGGCTTAAAACAAAAAGAAGAAAAAAAGGATTAAATTTTGGAGTCAAAATGACGGTTTTGAGGAAATACTCAGCGTCGGCAACGCTAAGGTCAACGCCGACGATGCAGAAAAACTGAAAGCTGGAAAATTTTTACTCAGCGTCGATGGTGCCAGACTAGCGCCGACGGTGCCAAAGGCGGTTCAAACCCGCTTTCTGGAATGTTTGATGTATTTGAACGATATTTTAGGAGTTTTTGGATGCACCTCTTGGTGAATCGACCTTGGGCTTTATTTGGGGTTGAATTTCATTAGAAAATGGGCTCCTGTACTTTCATTTTTCAATCCACAACGTTCCACCACGCCACATTTTTATAATCCATCTTCATTCTACCACTATATTGAAGTCAAATAATAATTTTGCTTTCATAGTTTAGAGTTTTGGTGGTGAGATTTAGTGTGAAACTTTCTGTAAGGGTATTGGAGATGGTGAAAAGTGAGAGAGTTCTTCTTCCTACATTTCTAAGGAAAGGCTACAAAGGATTTGCTTTGAGAAAGAGTTCCAGATAAGTTTTTTTTCTTTATTAAGTGTTGTAGGAACTTTCTTTTATATAGGAAATATGTGTTTTTTCATATCTTTCTTATGAAGTCTAAGTAGTTCCCTCTATTATTTCCCCTACTCTGAGATATGGTGAAATGAAGAGATAAAATGAATGTGCTATAATTAAAATTTAAAATAATTTATGATGATTTTTCAACTTCAAACTTAATTTACTTTTCAATCTGGTCAATTGATTTGTTAAATTATGTTGTGAAACAAATGATCCGAGAAATGGTGTATGAGTTCTACAACAAAGTGAGGGTCACATTTAATTTCATGAAGGAGGAATTCTTTCTAGAAATTAAGTGCAAATAAATAGGAAAATATTTTTTGTTGGGTGTAGAATTGGAGAATCTTTAAGGTGACAGACTAAAATCCTCAATTTGGCCTTAGTGTTTAAAAACTAAAGCGAGAATTAGCCTTCTGGTGAAGGGAAGAGTGGGAGTCGGTATCCTCCTAGCCTAGCCACGGATTTAAGGACTAAACCTAAGATTAACCAATGATTTTATATGCACTGTATCGGGGTAGAAAATTAAAATTGCTCCTATTTGGTACAATACATATTATAAACAATTATCTCATCTCATTTCACCAGAATTTCATTGTAGTGGGAAGGATGTTTTTTCACATAAAAAATCTTCATTACCTAACATAATTAATAGATTAGTAGTTATTATTCAAAATTTGCATTTCCGTTTTGCTAATAATTAAGTAATTTAGTTTGGTTAATAGCTCAAATTTTGAAATTTGTGACAGTGATTTCATTTGATTTTCCGTAAATTTCCCGTTAAAATTTATCGTTGCTAACTTACACCTTCCTCGTGAGATTGATATTTGAGGCTTAAATAGAAAGTCCATTATTACTTGATAACCATACGTATACTTGCGTAGAATCCCATTATTAATTTCCTATAGCTATATATATATATATATATATATATATATATATATATATATATATATATATATATATATATATATATATATATATGTCTTAAGTTTTAGTACCCTCACACTGTGATTTGTTCATTACGATGGAATATGCTAGGGGCATCTAGAGGTGAGAGGCTAGATAGCACTGATGTGGAGTCGAGATGTTAATGAGTCAACCTTAAGTTAGCTAATGTTCTTTGCAAGCACCGGGAGAGGGTAAAGAATAAGGCATGCTTCTATTTATTATAATACCTCAATTTTATCCTAAATCATTTGAAACCTACATAGATTAAAATATTTTTACAAAGAGGAAGGTTTTCCATAATATCCAAACATGTTGTTATATTTTATTAAGCAATTACATTTAGTTGTTACTTTCTTTACTAGTAAATTTTAGTAAGCATATCATTTTAGACCTCTTATCTGTTTAATTTGCAAATTAAATAGAATTTTTGTAAGTTGATTTTAAGAGTTACCACATTCCTCGTGGGATTGATACTGTAGTTTTTAAAGAAAATCCTATATTACTTGAAATAATACATATACTTGTGTAGTAACCCTAATGCGACAATGTATTATAAATCATTAAATATTTTCACACTAGCCACTAAATATAATTTGAGATATATTTTCTGGCATAATTAGAGAGATTAGAAATACACGTAAGTGCGGGTTGGGGAATTAGCTAAGGTCAACAATGAGGGTAAGAAAAATGCCTTATACTACTTGATTTGATGTCTAATACCGGCAGAGGTAAAATATCCTCCCATTGAGAATCATTGTCTAGCTTTAATCTTCACAGTCTAAAAGATCAGACACAACATGTTCGCTCATAAGAGCAAACTTATCTTGATGGTTAATTTGTTGCAATAATTGATGACCCGTCTAACACTTTTCAGATGATTAGCAAGTTGGTAAATGATTTTATTGCAATTTGATATAACTTTCATGCCTCTTTGCACAATAAAGGGACATATTTTAGCAAAATTCCTTGCAGCACACCCACTACTAGCTGATTCTCCACTTATTAATGATCGACTAGACGAGCAAATTATTGAATGTTGGACATCCTGATGCTCAACATTGGAAATTTACTTTGATGTAGATTTGTCAGTCAAGAAAGAAAAGGATTCACAAGCAATAATCCTTGGAAAGGCATGGATCAGTTTGATTTTTTTACACCAGACCAAGGGATGTTAAGGTTCTCATATCACCTGACAGAGCTGTGTACAAAAAACAAAGCTGAATATGAGGCTTTAATAACTGGACTAGAGTTAGCAATTTTGATGGAGATACTAGATATCACCATATATTGTGACTTGCAGCTCGTCATCTTGCAGGTATCTAGATAGTACAAGATTTTGAAGCCCAGGTTGGAGCAGTACCATCGTTACACTATGAAACTATTGGAGTGAATCCCAATGTGACAGTGTACTAGGTATCGAGAAGGGATAAAGCTCATGCAGATGCATTATCTAAGCTCGCTATGGAGTTAACATGTGCATTAGAAGATTCAATTGACATCCCAGTATATGGACTCCAAGTTTTTCCTTAGATTGACATGGACACCTTACATAAACTAGAGAAAGAAGAGACAGTAGCTGTAGTGGGTGAAGGTACAGGGGACTGGTGCTAGCCATTTGTAAGTACTTGTAAAGTGGGAAATTTTTAGAGCACAAGTAAGTGACACATCAGATTAAGCAAAGAGTTATAGTATGTCTTATTAGATAATGTCATATATAAAATGTCTTTTGATCAAATGTGGTTAAGGGGTTTGAGCAATACAAAAGCGCAAAAGATTGTCAAAGAGGTACATGCAGGACTATGCGGTGCTCACCAGTCAGGTCTAAAGATGAAGATGAAGATTAAAAGGATGAGGTACTATTGGTCAACCATGATGACCGACTGTATGGAAATAGCCAGAAGCTGCCATCATTGTCAGATACATGATGTGGTACTACGTTAACCTGCAAATGTGCTACACCCAACAATTGTGTCATGGTCATTCGAATGTTGGGTCACCAACATTATGGGTTTGATAGACCATCTTCAAAAGGATACAGATTCATTCTTGTCACGGCAAACTATTTCTTAAAATGGGCAGATGCAGTGACGTTGCGAGAAGTCACAACACACCATGTTCTTCAGTTCTTCAAGACTCAGATTGCTTACCATTTTGATGTTCCCCGTAGGGTTTTCCTGGACAACAGTTAGCTCTTAAGAGTAAGAAAATCAATAATTTTACCAAAAGACATGGGATAGACTGAAGATTTTCTACCATATACTACCCCAGGGTAAACAAACTAGCATAAACTTTCAACAAGATCTTGGTACAAATTTGAAAAAGATATTGAACGACAATAAAAGCAGATGGCATGAATAGCTACTAAAGGCATTGTAGAGGCATTTAAAGGATCATGTACAAAACTTTAACTCAGGATGAAACCTATGCTTTTGTTTACGAATTTGAGGCCGTAGCCAAAAAGATTACAACATATGAGAATGTCAAACTCAGGTTTGAGGAAATTGAAAGACTTGAAGGGAAGAGACTGTCGGCCAAGAAGAATCTAGAACAGTACCATGTCAGGATGGTATAAGCCCACAACAAGCCGATCCGCCCAAGGACATTCAAAGTTGGTAACCTTCTTATCATTATCAAAAAGTCCTATTCTTGCACACTGCAAAATAAGAGGAAAGTTCAAACCAAATTGGGAGGGATTATTTGTGGTTGAGAAGGTCTACTCTAGAGGATCTTACTAGTTGGTAGATTGTCAAGGTGAAAGACCAATGCTTTCAATCAACGGGCGATATCTGAAGAAGTATTATGCAACATGATGTTTCGAGAATGAGCTTTAGAGGTGATAATTACATAACTAGCAATGTT
Organism: Phalaenopsis aphrodite; assembly: GCA_003013225.1. Classification (NCBI taxonomy): domain Eukaryota; kingdom Viridiplantae; phylum Streptophyta; class Magnoliopsida; order Asparagales; family Orchidaceae; genus Phalaenopsis; species Phalaenopsis aphrodite. The sequence goes on from NEWO01000401.1 coordinate 447,576, forward strand.
GGCGTGACAATTTTGTTTGTGACTAGCTCCAATAAAAAGGTTTGTAACAAAAATACTGAAAACAAATGGATTTTTCCATAAATAAAATAAAATTTCTCTGCATTAAAATTTGTAATATCATAAAACTAACTAAGAAAATATAAACACTTGTAATAAAATATATAAACAACTTTGAAAATAAGTAATGATTAAAAATAACATATTCAGATTGAGATTCAGGTCTATGAATATGGTTAAAATGGAGTCTATAAAAGCCGATAACATATTCACAAATTCAGGTCTATAAAAGCCGCCATAGACTTTGACCTGGACTTTGAGCAGGTTAAAATGGAGTCTGAGGGAACCCTGTTGAAAATGATCAGTTCACTAGAAAAGGAAGGCTTGAGTACAATGCTTAAGTTTTAGATTAAGCAAGATAGTACTATCAGAAATAAAAGGAAATTTCAAAGTACTAGGAATGAGGCCCTGAGGAGCAGTAGTTTGATAGAGGGGGCTAGACAGGTGCAATCCATGACCTTAACATCTTAAGAGAGACTCCTTAGTCCTCTGCTGGAGGGAATTCCTCCAAGGGCATCTGGGAAAGTAACATTATTTCACACACAACTCCGTAATGTAAGTCTCTGCAAGTGTCGAATGCTCGACCAATTGGAAAAAAAATTAGTTCAAAAGCTACATCAATAGATATTTCAGCAACACAGAAGGAGGCCTAGAGGCCAGATCAGTCAGTGGGGGGATGCAGTTCCCCAATCTCCATTGGGACATATAAAGATGGTTCCAGCAGTGGAGCCCTTTTTGCCAGAGTATACTTCAACAGAGCCTTGAAAAGGTTGTAGAGAATGTGACACACCTCTGAAAGAGAGCATCATGCTCAATGTGGGAGAGAGACTCGAGGATCACCAGGATGTAAAGCCATCTGTGTCGCATTTCATATAGCCATGAAGATTACAAATCATCTCAAGGAAAGAATTGGAAGGAATGTAAGAGGTCCGCCAGAAGAGTTTTGAACACTTTAAGCAAGTACATAAAAATTACATTAATATTCTTAAAGGAATGGAGCTATAAATTTATGTCTTTTTAGAGACTGAGCAAAGGAGGATAGTGGATTGTGTATTCAACCTCAGGGACTTGGGTCATGCAAGTCATTTGAAGATGAAGACATATTCTGAGCGCATATGTGGACATGCGGAAAGGGATGGATCATAATTCAATGTGGTTGTTTCCATATAAATAAGATGATTAAGAGAATGGTCTCCTAGCACGTCCTACCAACAAATTGTGTCCCCAATAGCTACATCATCAACATCTATGAAAAGGGGGATTGCATCCTACCTCACATAGACCACAATGATTTTGTCTGGCATGGTGTCATTTATTAGCAAATGCGACATAAATTTTGAAAAAGAGCTAGATATCATTGAACCAGGTAAATTCCAAGGAAGGGTGAATATTCCCTTCCATGTGAGGTTTATCCTTGTACTTAAGGGGAAAGAAGTTGACCGAGCTAAGCATTGCATCCCAGGCATACCATGACCGCGACTTTATATATGCTTAAAAATATAAGTATTTAATACTGCTGCTAAAAGATTTAATTCCTCAACAACTGTACCAAAACCTTAATAATAGTTATAGATTTGGTAAAT
>NEWO01000401.1:495434-510192 GCA_003013225.1 Phalaenopsis aphrodite
TCTCTAAACCAACTCATCTAAAGAGGGTTGTCTTTAGAGTAAACATTTGCATTAAGGAATAGTTATTATCACTACATTTAACATTTGCATTTAGGAGTAGTTGCAAGATAAGACACCATTTTAATTGACATTCCAATCTAAGGCATGATAATAGTTGACTAGAACTTTTACTAAGGTCCTCTTAACTCGCTTCCCTGTGGGATCAATAAATGGGAATCCATTGGAGCACCGTATTAATAGAGCAATACGTAGACTTGCATTTATATCATTATGAATATATAGAATATATAAAGTTAAGCATATAAAAAGTCACATCATGTTTTTAGCACCATTGCTGGGGATTAAAATCTTCGAGTAGTGATGTCAACTTCATAAATCGTTACATATAAAAAATATTACATCAAGTTTCTGACGCCATTGTCGGGGAGGCTTCGGTAAGAACTTTAGAAGAATTTTAGTTGAAGTAATTAGACTTAGACTTGGAAATCTGTAGTGTCGTAAAAAAATGTTTTTTGTGAAAATTGTTTTTTTGTATGAAAAAGTGTTGTGAAAAATTATTTGTGTCAAAAACAAGGTTTTTGTGAAAATATTTTGTTGTGCTGAGTATATCTTTTGTTTTATTCATTAAATTTTTAATGTATTATTTGTGGTGTTGCATGTGCAAAATAAAGGATCCGCGTAACTTGTGCCGTATGATCCTGTGTTAGAAAAAAGGAAAAAAATAAAAAAATAGAAAGGCCTTGAAGAACTAGAAATGAAAATGGAAATCATTCCAAATAATAAGTTGGAAAATCATCAAAAATCTTTGAGGGATTATATAAATCCTGCGAAAGATGAAATTCACTCAAGTATACAAACCCTTGTCGTAGAAGCTGACTCATTTGTAATAAATCCAGATATTATCCTACTAGCAGAGAACAACTAGTTTGGGGGAACTTCTTTGGAGGATCTTTATTTACACTTATCCAATTTTCTAGAACTTTATGCTACATTTCGTTATAATAGCACGTCAGACAATGCTGTTAGACTAAGGCTCTTTCCTTTCTCACTAAGGGATAAGGATAAAATGTGGTTATATTCATTAAAACAAGTCTCTATTAAAAGTTGGGAGGAGTTAACTCAGAAATTCCTAGCTAAGTATTTTCCACCTTCAAGGACTGCTAAACTTAAAAATAATATTATCTCATTATGTCAGTATGAAGGGGAATCAATATACGAAGCTTAGAAAAGATTTAAGGAAATCCTAAGAAAGTTTTCACACCATGCTCTACTCAATTGGTTAATCATTCAAACTTTTTACAATGGGTTAGTAGAATCCCTTAGATTTATAATTGACGCTGATGCTGGTGGATGATTAATGTCAAACCCATTAAATGAAGCATATGCGTTATTTGAAGAAATGGCTACAACTGAAGTTCAATGACCCTCTAAAAGAATAAATCCTAAAAATGTAGCCAATGTTCATTATAAATATGCAATTGTAATTCTTGCATCTCAGGTTGCTGCAATATCAAGAAAGTTGGACCAATTTGGAATGAACCAATTTACTCCAATAAGTGAGTGTTGACCTCACTTTGGGTTGAGGTTTAGTTTTTCCTCTTTAGTAGCCTAAGGTCTAGCCATAAGACTTTCCTATTGACTATTCTTTGAAAACTAGACAAGGAAACCACGCAATTAGAAATTCTACACTCTTCTCTACTCAACTTGAAGTTCCACATATTGGACATAACCTCTAGCACTTAGTAGGTGGTGTCACTATGGGGGAACTCAAGATGAGTCAATCTTAGGACTGCTGGACCTTAGGGTTGACCCTAGGTGTTGGTCTAGGGTTTAAGGTACATACTTGCACTCACAATCACTCACTATCCTAAACTTAAATTTCCTGACTTTGGTCCTTTGATACTTTTTGGAGACTCATGTAGGTGGTCCCCTAAACCCATTAGCTCTTAGCTAGGGTTTGGCTAAGATCACTACATAGAGGACCCAAAATGGGGTTTCCAATGGTCCATGGCATATTGATGGTGGTTGGCACTCTAACTCTACCAAGATACCCAACATATCCTTTTGCCCCTAAATTCCCCCAAATTACCTAGATACCTTTGGGACCCCAAATTTGGCCAAACTTCCCAAATCTACCCAAAATACCCAACTTGGTTCAAAAATTATTTCAAACACCTTGAAACACCCAAACTAGCCAAAATCACCAAAATTGGCAAATTACCATAATACCCCTCCATACCCCAAAATTCCAAGAATTCCAAAAAATCCCAAAAATTCCCAAAACCTCCCAAATATTCCCAATTTCATTCTTTCCAACTATAACATGACCTAATTTAGCCAATTTGACCATCTTTGATCAATACCCCCAAATTTACCTTTAAATGCCCATACCCCAAATCACTCCAAATGTTTATAAAAATGGTCTTAGTTTACCAAAATTTCAATTCTAAACTCAAATCCACTCTTGATGTGACCAGTATAAACCAAATACAAGCCCAATTGGTCCATGATTTGAACCCAATTTTGATTTGGACAAAACCGCAATTTTAGCCACATGACTTGGTTCCAGCAAATTGAACCCATGGCCTACTTGATTTGCCACAATTTGTGTTAAAAACCTTAATAAGATCCCCATACTTCAAAATTGACCTTCAATTGGCCTTTGTGATTCCTAAATTTTATTTGATTTAAACATAAGTCCAAAAAAGCCCCAAATTTACCCCAAAGTGACCATGTCTCAAAATCTCACAAAATTGATGGCCTTATCCCCAAAATTTACACTTCATGTCTTCATGAAAAATATTCACAACTTCTCCCTTGATCATTTGAACCATTCAATTTGGACTTAGCTCAAGGATAGCCCAACCTTGACCCATGTCTAGCACAACATGCCAAAATTAACCAAATTTTAAAAATCCCTCAAATTGACCTACCAATTGAACTCAAAATCACTTCAACCCTTCACCAAAAATCTTCATAACATTCATCTACACTATGTTGATCAATTAATTATGCAAATTTACATGGCTAGCTTACTCAAAACCAAGCTTTTATCACTTGAACCCACATTGAACCCAAGCACTAAAGATGGCCTAACTACCCCAAAGTCACTAACTTAATGACTCCACAACCATTAGTTGGACCCCAGTGACCAGCCTAAACCTCTTAAAACCACCTAAACTAAGCCATGGACCAAAGGTCCCCTAAATTAAGGGATTTCATGCCATATTTGCTTAAGCTGAGGATTTTGTTTTTGCCAAAATAAAGCCTAAACACATTAAGTTACAGTGACATATTCTCGTGGCTCACCTGACCTTATTAGCCACCTCCCCTAGCCTAGTGGCCGGAAAATGACCAAACCGAGAGCCACCTCAATGGGAATAGACCCAATTCAAAACTAGATGCCACCTCATTCAAATTGAAGCTTAGAGCCTCTCTGCCCTTCACCTAGACAGCACATTTCACCCTGAATTGACCATGACAGCAAGCCTAAGGCCATTTTTATAAAATGCCCCCCTTCACAGCCATGGAGGGAGAGCTAAAAATTCCTCTAAGAGACTTCCCCAAATTGATCCCAAAGCCTCTTTGAGACCTCCTTAGTGCAACCCAACCACCACATTGCCCTGAATCCCCTTGCCGGAGCACAATTATTAAGCTCAAAACCTTACTAGAGACAGGACAAAGATCTCCACACCTCTAAACTCCACCAAAGTCAAATTAAACTTACCCACAACTTCAGAACATTGAAAGAAGCCAAAGCTCCATCAAATCCCCTTTCCATAGAGCCATTAGTATAGACTTTGATCAACATCAAAAATCGGCCTTGGTCAAATTTAGGTCCATAGCAAGAGGCTTAATCCCTAGCTTCTTTGGACTCCAACGAATGTGCCAAGACTCTCTGATCGAAGCTTCTCTTCTCAGAGCCAAGGTATTGAACCTCTCCTCCTCCCGAGCCTATTTTGATTCTCCATCTAATTAGGCTTAATTTAATTGCAGGATTATCGTATTGAAATGTTTGTCTCACTTAGAGGAGTCCATAGGATCAAACCCAAGATGATTTGGTTGAGTCTAGGCAGAGATCTTAGGGTTTTAGTGTGGACGGTCACGGGATCACCCTATCAGGGACGATGACGGGGAGCAGTCCGATCACACATGTATCGGATGGACAGAGGAGATCAAGCCGGACAGCGTTTCCTTACATGAACCGTGGGCCTAGTCAGCGACTACATGGATGGCGGCGTCCAACCAGAGCGCGCCACATGTGCTTTCGGAGCTACCTAGGATACAGTCAGCTTCGTGCGTTTAAATAGATAAATAGGGAATTTAAAAAATCAGAAAATGATCTCTAGCTTTAAAAATTTATATCTTGGTGTAGAAAAATCATAAAAATAAAATAAAAGTACCCTCTTGCTTAGTGAACTGAGGAGAATAACATGGAAATGATTTTGGAGTCTATTTGATGCACATTTTATTTTTAATTAATTAAACACATATTTGGATGTTTTGATTCTCCATGCATATAGTAATCTCACCATGGAAATGATTTTGGTTTTCCTAAGTCAGAGGAGGTTTATAGATAGAGAATCATATTTTTTAAGTTTATGTGCATTATTTGCTTAAAATAATCATGGAAATTAGCATGTTTCTCAGAAAAATCTACGAAAATTTTGGAAGGTTTATGATGACCAGAGAGCCTTTAGGAAAATTTTTCTTGAGCCAAGTGATTCAAAATACACCAAATCTCTACAAACCCTAAATCACGAAGATAATTAATTTTGAAGAATACAAATAAAAAAAATGACTTCATTTTTTATATTCACTATTGTTTAGGATCCAGAGAACTCATCATAAAAATTCCAAAGCATTTTGAGTTCATTTGGTAACTTAAGTTGATTTTTAAATATAAATAACATTTTTGGCACTAAAATAATTTTTAATTAATTAAATATAGCTTGAAAATTTACAAAAAAATTTTTTGAGTTCTCTGTGATTAGGGGTATTTTCTAAAAATAAAATGGAGTTTAAAATAAAAACTTGATTTTTAACATATTTTAAATATTTAAATAATTAAAAATCCATAAAAATCACAAAAAAAATAAAATTCATATAAATGTTCTAAATTGCTTCCTAAGCACTTAGGAACAATTAGAATATTTTTCTTGATTTTTTGAATAAAGATACTGAAATTTACAGCTTAAAAATAATTTTTAAAGGCTAAAAATGGGTTTTCAATAAAAATAATTTCAATAAATCGAATAAAACTCAGAAAAATATAAAATTTTCTTCTCTGAGTTCTTTGACTTCAGGAAGAGTTTTCAAAAATATAAAACTTAATTTTTCCCATTTAAAATATTTTAAATTTAAATAATAAAATTCATGGAAATGTTCTAAATTACTTCCTAAGCACTTAGGAACAATTAGAATATTTTTCCTGATTTTCTAAATAAAAATACTGAAATTTAAAGATTAAAAATAATTTTTAAAGGCTAAAAATAAAAATAATTCTAATAAATTGAATAAAACTCAGAAAAATATAAAATTTTCTCCTCTGAGTTCTTTGACTCCAGGAAGAGTTTTAAAAAATATAAAACTTAATTTTCCCCATTTAAAATACTTTACATTTAATAAATACCCCATAATTTAAAAATAATTCTTAAAATTCAAATAAACTTAAAAAAATCATGAAAATTTGGTCAAAGGCTTCTATGGTCTAGGTATACCTCTAGTAAAAATTTGAAGGGATTAGGATTTACCTTAGTTAAGTTAGGAATTTTCTTTGAAAAATCCTATTTTTACATGAAAATAATTATATAAATTAAATTAAATTTTGAAAAATCACATTTTCTCCTCTGGTGTTTTAATTGACCCATGAATTAGATAGGATAAACACTTTAAAGTCATTGGAATTGAATTTAATAAATTATGAAGTGTTAGAACTTTAAAGGAAAATGTGTAATTTTGGAAATTTAGCCCTAATTAACATTTAGGCTTAATTCAAGGAGGGAAATGGGCAACCTCTGATCTTAATTTGATGTTTGAAATACATAAAATTAAATGGTAGAAACCAACCTCACTTTTTTAAATGAAAAGATAAGTTAATAAATTTCTAAATTATTAAATTTTGGAAGTTTATTAAAATAAAATGAACCAATACTTAGGGGTATGAATTTCAAAGTCAATAATTAATTAATTTGATACCTCTATTTTGATTTTCAAATGAAATTCAAATCATGAATCATGAATCATGACCACCTAAAGCTTAACCTTTTCAAAACTAATTAAGGCACTCATCTAAGTTTTAAGGGCTTAGTAGTGACTTAGGCTAAATCAAGTTTCATTTAAATGAGGATTAGAGAAGTAAATATCATTGAAAATTAGAACATATTTAAAACACTACAAGCTCAATTAAGACCAAAATTTGGCTAAGTGTTCCAATAACACTAACTTGCCTCTTTAAAAGTCTTCTCCCACATAATCTTCAAAATTAAGATACAGATGATAATTACCTTACTCTTAGGGATAATTGATACATCAATGTTCATTGAGCATGAGGGTGTTCATAGGATGAAATATTAAGCAACATAATAAGTTTAAATGAGCTCGAGGCTTTTCACCAGGTGATAAGAGGGAAGCATGGACCTGCTTCTTCCTCTTAACGTGTTGGATATCTCAGAGATCTACTAAACTTAATATATTTTGCTTGACAACATCATCCTTAATTAAACTCCTAAGGCCCAACCAAGATATGACATAGGGTTAGATAGGTCATCAAAATTTTACTTCCATGTTTCATATAAACTGCCTTAACATGCCTTTTGAGTTTCAGGTGATGGAACGAGAAGACTCGTCAGGTACTCTTTTACAATTTTCAGCATCGACTTTCTTGTACTTTCATACTGTACTTTTATAACTGCAAATTTGCATGCTAAACAACCACGCCACCCTGCATGAAAACTAAAACTGTTAGGATATCCACAAAACTAAAACCAAAACTAAAATCAACCAAGGCAAAATTCACCTCCACAACATTCAAAATATAAAACAACACAAAATTTAATCACAAACATCACACAAAACTACAACTTTAACTAAATTAAAACGTCTCTACCAGATGAGCAGAAATTCTTCGGAGGAGGTAACCTACGGCTGCTGACAAGGATTCTCACGGTCTAAATAAAATTATGGAACTCATTAAGTTGAGTTTAGTAAGTTCATTTGGACTAAGTGAATTCAATAGAAAATAGTGGTGTAGGAACGAGGGAACCATAGGATCCTAACCGGTGTCGCTCTAATCAACTTTAACATGCCCACATAAAATTTAAAGAACTTCAACCATATGGCCACCTGATTTGACATCAAAACTTGACACACTAGAAAACTCAAACTCATCGTGACAAGGAACTTGGAGCTAGTATGGTGGGCAGCACAACCATCTTCAACAGCAAAACCTGTCTTTCCCAGCTAAACCAATCTTCCTTCCTTAGATATAAACAACAAAGCCATAGGACTTCAAGGTTGCTTGCTTATGCAACGTAAAACCTCACCTTATCTTTAGGCCTTTGTACAGCTCTGCTATATAATATAAGCCCTAACTCGTCTTAGGATTCTAAGGTTGTCGTCCATCATAACCTAAACCTTCACATCTTCTAGCCTATTTGTGTGATAATTTCACACGAATGTAAGCCCTAATTAGTAAAATTAGCAGGATGAAACACTTAAACATTTCTGCTCAAAATAGAAGCCAAACATTAGGATAGCTTAGGAAGTCACCGAGGTTTCCCGCTGGATCCAGGACATCCCCTAGTTCTTCCTCCTTTGGAATCTACAACAAAATGTTCCAAATTTAAACCAGTCTCCTTTCACACATCTACGTCCGATCTCATTGAAAATTCCTACCCTTAAAAACTCCTTAAAGATAATATTTCTTGATTTTTATCGAGAGTCCTCCTAAGTGACTTTGGTCATTTATGATGTAATTAACTATAGGGGCTTGGCCTTATAGGAAGCATGTCCGAACCCAGCTTAATACAAACCCTATTTATTTCTTTATATTAAATAAGGAAAATTGTCGGCAAATAAAAAGTTTCACAGACCAAACGGACGTCATATGTTCCTTAGTTTATTTGATCGAGTCTCATCCTCAAGTCTTGCGTTTATCCTTCAGAATAGATACAAGATTTGAGGTATAGTGCTCTTTCTTTTAAAATATGAAAAATATGGGGTCAGTTTGATTTCATGTTTTTCTAAAAATAAATATATATGTAAATTAAAACGTCCTTATGAACTGGGCAACGAGATTTCAATTTCGGTGATCGACAACTTCTCACGGGCAACTCCTCCAACCAAAAATAGCGTCGAAAGTGAGGAAAGTTCATTATGACATATGATTGATTCTAACTTATCATATGAGACCTTAAATACCATAAACAACTTGTATTCTAACTTTTCAAACCTAAGTTGGAAAAACTATCCTAATTTTAACCGGAATCACACTAGTTGGGGTGGAAACCAACAATGGGAAAATAATCATGCAAATCCTAATGGAAGTTGGAATGATCAGGGGAATACAAACTATAGAACTTCATATCCACCATGATCAAACAATTATCATCAATTTGAGGATAAGAAATTTTCTACAAAAGAAGTGGTATTGCAAATGGGAAACCAGTTGCAAGGTCAAAATGCTGCAATTAGAAACAAAGAGAATCAACTTGGACAAATTGCTAATTCACTTTGCAATAGACCCCAAGGCCCCAAGGAACACTTCCTAGCAACACTGAGATCAACCCTAAACAGAAAAAATGATGAACAAATAGAAGCTATCCAATTAAGAAGTGGAAGAGAGATAGAGGATGTGGTCAGAAAAGAGAAAGGAGTTGTGAGAGATATAAAGAAAAATAAAAAACCCGAAGAACATGTTTCTACAAATCTAGAAAAATTATTATCTCCAATTAAATTCAAATTAGAAAGACTGCCACCTTCATTTCCTCAAAAACTTAGACAACATTAGTTGGATAAACAATTTTCAAAGTTCATGGACATACTTAAGAAGTTAATGTTAAATATACTTTTCGTTGAAGCTTTGAAATAGATGTCAAGTTATGTAAAGTTTATAAAGGAGATAATAAATAAGAAAAGAAAATTTGGGGATTACAGGATAGTTGCACTAAATGAGGAGTGCAGTGCTATATTTCAGAAAAAGTTTCCTAAGAAACTTAAAGATCCTTCTAGCTTAACAATTCTTTGTGTATTTAGAGAAAGATTATGTGGAAAAGCTCTATGTGATTTAGGATCGAGCATTAATGTGATGCCTCTATCTATATTTAAAAGGTTAGGTTTAGCCAATATTTCTCCCACTACTATAAGTCTTCAGTTAGCTGATGGATTTATCATTTATCCAAAAGTGGATATAAAAGACGTTGTTAAAGTGGATAATTTTATCTTTCATATGGACTTCATTGTATTAGATATGGAGGAAGATAAAGAACATCCCATTATTTTGGGGAGATCTTTTCTTGTTACTAGACAAGCTATGATAGATGTGCAGAAAGGAAAGTTGACTATGAATATTAATGACCAAGAATTCACTTTTGATGTTTTAAAGGCTATGGAGTATCCAGCTGAGAGAAATGATAATGATTGTTTTTGGATGGATGAAATTAATTATCTAAATAAAGACCATTTCCAAAATAATTTTGAGACTAAGTTAACAGAAGAGATCGAAATGGACTTTCAAGATGAGTCTAAAATATTGTTTAAAGAAGATTGTACGTATGTTCAGGAGAGGTGTGAAATAATGGACGTCGAAAATAATAAACTTTTAATTCCATCTGTTGAAAAATCTCATGAAATTAAAATGAATATACCCCATACAATTTTAAAGCCTGCTTATTTAGAGAATTCATCTACACCACCAGTCTTTATATCTTCATATTCGACTCAATCACAAGATGAACCTGAATTGAATGATGAAATCAGTAAAAGATCTCCTATGAAAGAGTTATTCAAAGTCACTGAATGACATATTCCATGGTATACAAGCAAAATGAATGAGATTTATTGTTGGGGAAGATTATTAATGCAGTTAACAGTTACCCCTTGTTGGCGTTATTTCGGGTTGGTTTGTGAAGAGTTGCCATTAAGAAGTTGTCGGTTGCCGGAATCGAAATCCGTCACCCGCTTCGGAAGGATGTTGAAGTATGAATTCAAATTGACCCCATAATTTTCATAGTTTAAAATGAAATAGCACTATACCTCAGTTCCTGTATCTATCCTGAAGGATAAACACATGACTTGAGAATGAGGCTCAATCAAATAAACTAAGGAAAGTACGACGCCCGTTTGGTCTGTGAAACCTTTGTATTTGCCGACAAGTTCCCCTATTTAATATAAAGGATTAAATATGGTTTATATTAAGTTAGTTTTAGACATGCTTCCTATAAGGGCAAGCCCCTATAGTTAATTACATCTTAAATGACCAAAGTCACGTAAGAAGACTCTCGACAAAAAAAGAAGGGATATTATCTTCAAGGAATTTCAAGGGGTAGGGCTCTTTAACGAAATCATACATAGAGGTGTGAAAGGGGATTTGTTCAAATTTGAAACATTTTGTTGTGGAATCCAAAGGAAGAGGAACTAGAGGATGTCATGGATCCAGAGGAGAACCCCGGTGACTTCCCAAGCTATCCTAATGTTTGGCTTCAGTTTTGAGGAGAAATGTTTAGGTGTTTCATCCTGACAATTTTATTAGTTAGGGCTTACATTCGTATGAAATGATCACACAAATAGCCTGGAAGATGTGAGTATTTAGGCTGTGACAAACGACAACCTCGGAATCCTAAGCCGAGTTAGAGCTTATATTGTATAGCATGGCTATGCAAATGCATAAAGATAAGGTGAGGATTTATGTTGCATAAGCAAGCAACCTCAAAGTCCTATGAATTTGTTGTTTAAGTCTAAGGAAGGAAGATTGGTTTAGCCGGGGAAGACAGGTTTTGTTGTTGAAGGCGGTCGTGCTGCCCACCATGCTAGCTCCAAGCTCCTTGCCGTAACAAGTTTGAGTTATCTAGTGTGTCAGGTTATAATATCAAATCAAGTGGCCCTATGGTTGAAGTTCTTTAAATTTTGTGAGGGCATATTAAAGTTGATTAAAGCGACACCAGTTAGGATCGTACGGTTCCCTCGTTCCGACATCACTATTTTCAATTGGATTAACTTAGTCCAAATGAACTTACTAAACCCAACTTAATGAGTTCCATAATTTAGTTTAAACCGTGGGAAGCCTCGTTAGCAACCGTAGGTTACCTCCTCCGAGGGATTCCTGATCATCCGATAGAGACATCTTAATTTAGTTTAAGTTATGGTTTTGTGTGATGTTTGTGATTAAATTTTGAGTTGTTTCATATTTTGAATGTCGTGGTGGTGAATTTTATCTTGGTTGATTTTAGTTTTGGTTGTGATTTTAGTTTTGTGGCTATCCTGACAGTTTTAATTTTCATGCAGGGTGACATTGTTGTTTAGCATGCAAATTTACAGGTATAAAAGTACAGTATGAAAAATACAGTATGAAAGTACAAGAAAGACAATGCTAAAAACTGTAAAAGTGTACTTGGCGAGTCTTCTCGTTCCACCACCTGAAACTTGAAATGCATGTTAAGGCAGTTTATGAAGAGCAGGAAAAGTAAAATTTTGACAATTTTCCTAACCCTATGTCATATCTTGGTGAGTCCTTAGAATTTTAATTAAGGATGATTTCATTGAGTGAAGAATATTAAGTTTAATAGGCCTCTGAGGTATCCAACAAGTTAGAAGGGGGAAGCAGGTCCATGCCTCCCTCTCACCAATTAGTGAAAAGCCTCAAGTCCCTTTAAACTTATTATGTTGCTTAATGTTTCATCCTGTAAATATCTTCATGACTCAGTGAGCACTGATGTCTCAATTATCCCTAAGAATAGGGTAATTATCACTTGTGATTCAATCTAAAAATTATGTGGGTGAAGACCCTTAAAGGGGCAAGTTCGTGTAATTTGAACACTTAGCCAAATTTTTAATCCTAATTGGGATTAGTGGTGTTTCAAGGATGTTTGATTTAGTTATGTTTATTTCTATAATCCTTGTTTAATCAATTTTAATTTAGCTTAAGTCACCACTAAGCCCTTAAGGACTATGTGAGTGTCTTAATTAGTTTTGAAAAAGTTAAGCTTTAAGTGGTCATGATTCATGATTTGGATTCTATTTGAAAATCAAGATAGGGGTATTAAATTGATTAATTATTGACTTCAAAAGTTAGACCCCTAAGTCCAGGATCATTTAAATTTAATAAACTTCCAAATTTTAATAATTTAGAAATTTATTAATCTTAATTTAGAAAGTGAGATTAGTTTCTACTAGTTAAACCCCTTTTGTTTCAAGCATCAAATAAATTGATCAAGATCAGAGGTTGCCCATTCCCCTCTTTGAATTAGGCCTAAATGTTAATTAAGGCAATATTTCCAAAATTACAAATTTGCCCCTAATGCTTTAACACAACATAATTTGTCAAATTCAATTCAAATGACTTAAAAATTTCTATCGTACCTTAGTCATGGGTCAATTAAGACATCAGAGGAGAAAATGTGATTTTTCAAAATTTAATTTTATTTTATGTAATTATTTTCATGCAAAAATAGTATTTTTCAAAGAAAATTCCTAACTTGACAAAGGTAAATTCTAATCCATTGAAATTTTTACTGGAGGTATACCTAGACTAGATAAGCGTTTGAACCAAATTTTATAATTTTTTTAAACTTTCTATGTTTTATTAGAATTATTTTAAGTTTTGGGGTATTTAATAAAAATAAAATATTTTAAGTGGTGAAATTAAGTTTTGTATTTTTGAAAAATCTCTCTAAGTTCAAATAACCTAGAGGAGCAAATTTTACATTTTTTTGATTTGTTTTTATTTATTGGAATTATTTTAGTGAAAACTCATTTTAGCCTTTTAAAAATTATTCTTAAGCTTTGAAATTCAATATCTTTATTTAGAAAATCAAAAAAAATATTCTAATTGTTCCTAAGTGATTAAGAAGCAATTTGAAACATTTTCATGAGTTTTTTTATTTTTGTGATTTTTATGAATTTTTAATTATTTAAATATTTAGAATAGGCTAAAAATCAAGTTTTTATTTTAAAAACAACTTATTTTTAGAAAATACCCCTGATCACAGAGAACTCAAAAAACTAAGTTTCATAATTTTTTGAGTTATATTTTGATTTTTAAAAATCATTTAAGTGTTAAAAGTGGTATTTATCTTTAAAAATCAACTTAAGGTGTCAAATGAACTCAAAATATTTTGAAATTTTTATGATGAGTTTCCTGGATCATAAATCATAGTGGAGATTAAAAATCAAGTCATTTAAATATTTATATTTTCCAAAATTAATTATCTTAGTGATTTAGTGTTTGTAAAATTTAAGGATATTTTAAATGACTTGACTCATGAAATTATTTCCAAAGGTTTTTTCTAGTCATGGTGGACCTTCCAAAATTTTCTTAGGATTTTATAATAAATATGCTAATTTCCATGATTATTTTAAAGAAATAATGTGAAATAACTAGAAAAATATGGGTCTCTGTATAGGAACCTCCTCTGACTTTGGAAAAATCAGAGAATACTTCCCTTGACAGAGGCTACAACACGTCAAAATTTCAAGCCAAGGTAATGTGCTAATATGCATGGAGAATCAAATGATCCCAAACAATGTTTAATTAAAAATAAAATATGCATCAAATTGACATGAAATTTATTCCACATTGTTTTCCTCTGTTCACTGAGTCAGAGGGCACTTTTTCTTTATTTTTGTGATTTTTCTACACAAAGTTATGAATTATCTAAGTTAAGGGTATTTAAATAAATAAGAAAAAGCCTTATTTATGTATTTAAACAATGCGTGCTGACTAGATCCTAGGCAACTCCAAAGGCATGCATGGCGCGCTCTGGTTGGACGCCGCCGTCCACGTAGCTTACTGCCTCGGCCCGCTGTTTATGTCCCGAAGCACTGTCCGGCTCGATCTCCCCTGTCCATTCGATACACGCTTGATTGAACGTCTCCCTGTCATCATCCCCGATAGAATGATGCCGTGCCCGTCCACACTAAAACCCTAAGATCTCAACCTAGACACAACCAAATCACTTCAGGTTTGATCCTATGGACTCGTCTAAGTGAGACGAACACATCCATACGGTTAATGTACCATGAAATCAAGCTTAAGTAAATGGAGAATCAAAATAAGCTCGGGAGGAGGAGGAGTTTTATATCTTTGCTCTGAGAAGGGAGGATTCAAGCAGAGGTGCTCGACACGTTTGTTGGGGTCCAAGGAGACTAGGGATTGAGTCCTTGGTCTTGGTGTAAGGCCTAGGTATGAATTCGACCAAGCTCGATTTTAGGTGTTCGTCTAGAGCTATGGTAGAGGCTCTGTGGAAGGGGGATTTGATGGGGCTTTAGATTTTTTCACTATTGTGAAGGTGTGGGTGAAGTTAATTTATGTTTGGTGGACTTTGAAGGTGTATTGGGTTCTGTCCTGGTTTCTGGCAAGGTTTCAAGCTCAAAATTGAGCTCCGACAATGAGAATGGGTGAGAGAAAATGGTTGGAATGCACTGAGGGGATCTTAGGGAAGCTCTGTGTGAAGTTTGGATGGGCCTCCCTAAGGAAATTTCAGCACTTTTTTTAACGGCCATGGAGGTGGCCTTTTATAAAAATGGGGTTATGGGGGCTGTC
>NEWO01000401.1:511417-529880 GCA_003013225.1 Phalaenopsis aphrodite
GCCAAGATGGGTATTTTGGTAGACTTGAGGTACCAACCATCAGTAATAAGCCATGGACCAATGGAAACCCCATTTTTGGGTCCTCTACATAGTGGTCTTAGCTAAACCATAGCGCTAAGGCTAGTAGGTTTAGGGGACCGTCTACATGAGTATCCCAAAAGATCAAGGGATATAGGCTAGAAGTTTGAGTTCAGGGTTGTGAGTGATTGAGGGTGCAGATAAGTGTAGTGAGTGCCTTAGCTCCAGACCAACACCCAAGGTAAACCCTAAGGTCCATCAATCCTAAGGGTGACTCATCTTGAGTTTCCCCCACAATGACCCCACCTACTAAGTATTTAGGGGTTGAGAGCAATATGTGGAACTTCAAGTTGAGTGGAGAAGAGTTTGGAATTTCTAATGGTGAGGGTTCCATGTCTAGTTTCTAGGAATAGTCAACAGAAAAAGTCCTATGGCTAGACCCTAGGCTACTAAAGAGAAAAAAATAAACCTCAACAAAAAATGAGGTCAACACCCCTCAGAGATTATACCTAGTGATTTTGAGATGAGCCCTAAGCAAATGAATGATGAGCAACTTATAATTTTTGAACAAATATTTAGAAGAGAATTTGAGGATATGTTTCAAAAGGACTTTGAGTTCAGAAATGAGGATAAAGATATTGAAATGCCAATGAAAAAAATTCCCACTGAAATAGAAAAAATTATTTCCTCAACTAAGATAAATATAGAAAGACCACCTATACCATTTACTCAGTACCAAGGGGAAAAATTGAAAGACAGGAGTAACCTAGTAGAATTTGATCCAAAATCACAATTATCTAGAGAGAATCTGATCCAAAATTTGGGAGATCATGAAGTATCATATAAAAATTCATTTCTTATAAATTTCAAGGATGATAATAATATGAATATTGAGAAAATTACTAGAAGAATATTGGATCTAGAAAAAAATATGAGGAACAATGATATGAATCAATCTAAAAAGGAAGAGCTTAAATAAAAATTTAAATTAGAGGACTTTGTAGGAATCTCTAGATCTGGAAAAGATTGAGCAATTGATCAAGGATTACTTCATTGGAATTTTGATCCAGGTGGAATAATTTGTCGGGCTAGCGACGTTAAACTAAGTGCTTTATGGGAGGCAACCCATAGTTATCAGTGCAGTTTGATTAAGTGTGCTTGAGAGTTATGATTGTTAGTGTTATATTGTGTTTCTTTAGTGTGGATTGGTCAGTTTGATTGATAATTGGCAGATGTTTGGATTGTTAGTGGTTTAGTTTACTCGTTATGTGTCATGTGGGAGGTGATTTTATCAGCCTTATTTCGGGATTGGAGGGGAGTTGCCCGTAAGAAGCTGTTAGGCTAGAAGTTTTAGTTCAGGGTTGTGAGTGATTGTGGGTGTAGATAAGTGTAGTGAGTGCCTTAGCTCCAGACCAACACCCAAGGTCAACCCTAAGGTCCAGCGATCCTATGGGTGACTCATCTTGAGTTTCCTCCACAGTGACCCAACCTACTAAGTATTTAGCAGTTGAGAGCAATATGTGAAACTTCAAGTTGAGTGGAGAAGATTTTGAAATTTCTAATGGTGAGGGTTCCATGTCTAGTTTTCTAGGAATGGTCAACAGGAAAAGTCCTATGGCTAGACCCTAGGCTACTAAAGAGGAAAAACTAAACCTCAACAAAAAATGAGGAGAACAAATGGACCCCCAATAGGTGTGATGTGCTGGGAAAGCACACCGAGCGTATTGGCGTTGACCGACGAGATCAACAAAAACCAATACAAAGACTTAAGTCAACAAACCCGAAAGTATTCGTATAGTTGTGTGTGTGATTTGTTTCTGCCAAGGAATTAGCAGGGGATCGTCTGGTTGAAATCAAGCAGTAGGGACTCGTTAGGGATCAGAGAGTGAATTTCGAGTTATGAAATTTTAAAGATTTCCAAAGGATGGGAGTCATAATGTAAGTGCTGACCCCGAGGTGGGAATTGAAATTCAAATATCAATTCAAAAAGAGGGAGAGAGAGAGAGTCAGAGTGTAAGTACCGACCTCGAATGTAATGAAAAAAAAATGTAGGACTGATTCAGAAATGAGAATTGAAATGTAGGTCAATTTTCAAAAGAGAGTGTCAGAACGTAAGGATCGACCTCGAATGTAATGAATCAGAAATGTAGGACTGATTAGGAAATGAGAATTGAAATGTAGGTCAATTCTCAAAATAAAGTGTCGGATTGTAAGGACCGACCTCGAATGCAATGAATCAGAAATGTAGGACTGATTCGGAAATGAGAATTGAAATGTAGGTCAATTCTCAAAAGAGAGTGTCGAAATGTAAGGATCAACCTCGAATGCATTGAATCAGAAATGTAGGACTGATTTAGAAAAGAGAATTGAAATGTAGGTCAATTCTCAAAAGAAAGCATCGGAATGTAAGGACCGACCTTGAATGCAATGAATCATAAATGTAGGACTGATTCAGAAATGAGAATTGAAATGTAGGTCAATTCTCAAAAGAGGGTGTCAAAACGTAAGGACCGACCTCAAATGCAATGAATCAGAAATGTAGGACTGATTCGGGAATGAGAATTGAAATGTAAGTATCAATTCAAAGATGAGAGAATTGAAATGTAGGTATCAATTCAAAGATAAGAGAATTGAAATGAAAGTATCAATTCAAAGATGTGAGAATTGAAATGTAAGTATCAATTCAAAGATAATAGAATTGAAATGTAAGTATCAATCCGAAGTTGAGAGAACTGAAATGTAAGTATCGATTCAAAGATGTGAGAAATGAAATGTAAGTATCAATTCAAATATAAGAGACTTGAAATGTAAGTATCAATTCAAAGATATGAGAACTGAAATGTAAATATCAATCCGAAGATGAGAGAATTGAAATGTAAGTATCAATTCAAAGATAAGATAATTGAAATGTAAGTATCAATTTGAAGATGAGAGAATTGAAATATAGGTATCAATTCAAAGATGTGAGAATTTAAATGTAAGTATCAATTCAAAGATAAGAGAATTGAAATGTAAGTATCAATTCAAAGATGTTAGAATTGGAATTTAAGTATCAATTCCAAAGATGAGAGAATTGAAATGTAGGTGTCAACTCCGAGAGAGAGTCAAAATTTAGGTATCAACCTCGAAATGTGAGAATCAGGATTTAGGTACTGATTTGAAGATGTAATTTGAAACTTACAAAGAGCTTGTGGTGTTGAATTTGCAGAAGTGTGTCATGTGAAAATGTTGATTGTGTTGAAAAAGATTTGTAGAGCTTTGTGGAGTTTTGTGCAGAATGCAAAATTCTGTGGGGATGTGCCGAGAGTTAATGTAGATAATGATGGTTGTGCCGCGCGCACAAATTGTAGGAACTTTCAAAAAAGAAAGTATCTAATCAGTAGATTTATTTTATTTTCTTAATGTTTTTATCACAATTGATTTTTCAAAAATGCGTTTTTTAAAGTTTTAATTTTAATTGGTTGATAAGAAATTTATTTTGTTATTTATTCATTTACGATTATCTTTCATTTGTGTTTTGTTACGTTGTCAAAGATTTATTGTTTCGTTCTTTGTTCATTGGAACTCTGAACCATTGTATGGTTCACGGCTTTCATCCATCACACAAAAGGGCAATTGACAAAAATGCACAACTTGAGAGAAATTTCTATTAATCTGCTTCAATAAAGATGCTACATGTCAAACATAGGCTAATGCCTCAAAAAGGTACATCATGTATCACATGTTGAAATACATTAAGAGTCATTTCAAGATATGAGTACATCATAGATTGATTACATCAAATACATGTCATGCTGTTAAAAGAAAGCAAGTGAACCCTCTGTGCTTGGTATATTGAGCTCCTGGTCAAGCAGACCTTCTAAGTCAGGCTCCAGGATAAGAGTTCCCTTCGCATGTACTTAGAGGTGCAACCTTCTGATAGCTCGTAAGGAAACAACTCCTCCAATTCCGATATTTTACTCTTATCCATTATGCGGAAGGTTACAGACACCCTACGGTGTCGTACTCCTGGAATGCAGTGCTTGGCAACGTCTGCACCGTTGCCCTTAAGAACACGTACTGAACCAACTGGAAGAGGAATCTCCACAACCTCTCTGAATTTGCCAAAGCTGACTATATCGATTTCTTTTCCAAAAAGAATATTGCTCTTACTCATGAATGAGACCGTGCAGAAAGGCCTCACAAAGTCATGATGGTCAATGTGTGGGGGAATGCAATCACATTCTTCATAAATGTTGATGATACAACTGTTGGGAATGTAAGTAGCGGGTAGAATATTCCACTTAACCATTCTCTTGATCATCCATTTTATCATTGGTGGTAACGGATCCACTTGGTCGTACCTGAGGATCCCATGCAGATTTCCCTATCTGTCGTTCGTAAAATTGTAGCAACAGTCGAATTGGATGGTGATTCTTCCCTTTCCCTGCATCCATTTGTTCGGCTCGTAATACATTCTCTCAGTGAGAAGGCCTGCTCGACCTCTATCTTTTAAGTCAAAGATGCAGTCCAGAATGCTCTTTCATCAGTTTTAGAGAAAACCCTGGTATATAGTTCCAAGCCCTCCAATATGTTGATAAACTTTCCCTGAACCTCTTCATAAAACTCGAATTCTCTTTTGTTTACTTTGCTTAATTTGTAGTATTCTACCATACCAAGAGTTGGCAACTGCCTGGGGCGTTCCTTCCTCCAAACCTTGGCGGGAACCCAAATTGGTGTTGGTCGATCTGAAATATGAGATTCAGCCTCAAGTGGGATGTATGATACTGGGCTCCATGGTGCGTCCTGATCCGCCCCCATTGGGACATACGGTTCATTCGACGCAAAGTTTGGAGTATGAGACTTGATGATGCTTGAAGTGTATTCTTCTAAGGTATTGCAATGCTGTAGATGTATGATTTTGCAGTCCAGGCATTCTACAAATGCGCCGGTGACTGATGTCCCGACTGGTACCGCAACATTGCATGTTGGGCAACCTCTGCACAAGATATCTGCTCTCAACATTGCATGACCGGGGGAACATCTGATCCTGTCACAAATCGTGACTCTTCATCTGTAGTGGGTAGGCTGACAGAAGTTTCTCTCAGATTTGGATCGTAAATATGTCCCTCAAGAATGGGGAAAGAAAACTGCTCACGTCTCTCTGGCGCTTGCGCTCCTGTCGCAGAAAGACTCTCTGTTTCTTTTGGCTTGCATTTCTGCATTACGTCTTGCGGACTGGAGTATTTGGTAGTTGTTCACTATGGGCGGCTATTAGGCCCCTTGCTGGAGTAGCTATCATGGAGGGCAGTCGGCTGGGCCCCTCCATCGGATCTTGTTCCGCTATCACTTTTTTACCTTTACGTGACACATCACCTTGAGTGGTCACCCTAAATAGTGAAGGCAGTCTCTCCTTTTCTTTATTGCTGACTACGTCCATTAGAGGACACTCGTAGTCCATATCAATCTGGTTGAAATCTATGTTGAAATTTATTGTACCTCCTTGTGGCGCCATCTCTTCATTCAATGCGAGGTTCCAACCATCCTGGAAGGGAAAGATCAGCCTCTATCCTGACATTTTTCTGCAAACGACAGAAAGAAACCTCAGTGGGCCAAAGTTTGGCATGAACAAGAACAAAACAGAGTATCCATTAAAGTAAATTTTAGTTTGTTTTGGTGAAAAGGATTACTCATTTTATGTGTGAGTTTTGTTTAATTTAATAGAATATTTAAATTCAAAAGTAGAAAAGAGAAGGTGTAAAGTTCAAAAATCTTCTCAAAATATTTATTATAATGAGGTTGATTACAAAATTTGGACCCGGTCATAGACATATGGCCATATAGATAACCCTAAAACAATCAAAGTTTCATAGTTTCAAAGCAAGTAGAGGCAAGCAAAGGCAGGCGACATCAGGCTGCATAATAGGTTTTTAGGTATCGTCCATTTATCAGTAACATGGGTCTTTCACCCCAGAAGTCCACTAACTAGTAGGCTCCTCCTGTATAGAACTTCTCAACGACAAATGGTCCCTCTCAAGTTGGCTCAAATTTTCCACCTATTTTCCGCCGAGCAAGAATAGGCCTTTTAAGCACAAGTACGAGGTCACCAATTTTGAATGTCCTTGGGCGGACCAATTTGTCATGGGCTTGTACCATCTTTGCCTGGTAGAGCTCCAAATGTTGCTGTGCTTCCAATCGTTTTCCCTCGAGACTTTCTAGTTCTTCAAGTCTGAGTCTTGCGCTTTCTTCCGTTGTGAGTTGGTTGGCAATGACAACTCTAAGAGATGGTGGCTAGATATATAGCGGCAGCACGACTTCAGTCCTATACACAAGCATATAAGGTGTACACAGAGTGGGAGTCCTGAAAGTCGTCCGGTAGGCCCATAAGGCTTCTAACAGTTTGTCATGCCAATCCATTTTATTTTCATCCAGTGTTTTCTTCAAAATCTGTACTAGTGTCTCGTTGAAAGCTTCAATCAGACCATATGCTATGGGATAGTAAATTATAGAGTATCTCCAATCTATCCCATGTCTTCTGGCAAAATTATTGATCTTTGTACTTTTAAAAGCTGTCCTATTGTCAGAGATTATTCTTCGCGGTACTCCAAAATGGTAGATGATTTGGTTTCTAAAAAATTGAAGGATGTGTTGTGTTGTAACCTCACGTAATCGTACTGCCTCTACCAATTTGGAGAAGTAATCTGTAGCGGCAGATATAAACGTGTATCCTTTAGAAGATGGAGGGTCTATTGGACCTATTATGTTTGTGCCTTAAAACTCGAATGGCCACAAGACAACAGTTGGATGTAGCACATTCGGAGGCTGGTGTAAGACCACCACATGCACTTGGCACATGTCACATCTTCTGGTTGTGTCCATGCAATCGGACATCATTGCTGACCAATAATATCCGAGTCTTTTGAACTTCATTTTCATTTTTGGTCCCGACTGGTGAGCGCCACACAATCTGGCATGTACTTCTTTGACAATATTCAGTGCCTCGGCCTGCTCAAACACCGTAGCCACATTTGGTTGAACGATCTTCTGTAGAGAACATTTCCCACCAGGGTGTAAGACACGACCCTTCTTGTGATGTGGTGTGCCTCATACTTGTCCTCCGGCAGCTTCCCATTATGCAAATATTCTATTAATGGCTTGCGCCAATCTTTGTTGATGTAGGCAACTGTATTTATTGTTTCTTCTTTTTAAATTTTGTGTAGAGTTTCGAAGTCATTTTGAGACAAGACTCATCTTCCTTGTACCGTAACTTCGATGGAATCCTCAAGGGGACACGCCATTTCCTTAGTGAGTTTTGCTAAAGCGTCGGCATGGGCATTATCTCCCCAAAGAATCCGGTAGAAAGTCACATCAAGAATCTGCTTCAAGAGCTTCATCGCATACTGATTGTATTCTGCTAATCTTGGTTTCAGAATTCTGTATTGTCTGGCGACTTGCTGGATGACAAATTGAGAGTCACCATAAATGGCAACATTTTTTATATCCATTGAAATCACCAACTCCAATCCGGTGATTAAAGCTTCATATTCTGCTTCATTGTTGGTGCATGACACTGTTAGTTGGTATGAGAACATCAACATACCCTTATCTGGCGTAATAAATATCAAACCGATCCCTGCCTTGCCTGATATAACTGTGCTTGATCCCTTGTCTTTCCTGGCTGAGGAAGCACCATCGAAGTACATTTCCCAGCGCTGCGCACTTGAAAATTCCATTTATAGTATTTGCTTGTCTGGTAACTCGTCGTTGAGAGAGGACCCAGCTGTCAGTGGGTGTGCAGCAAGAAAGTCTGCTAAAATCTGTCCCTTGATAGCACAGAGGGGAATAAAAGTTATATCAAATTGAAATAAGATCATTGACCATCTTGCTAAACGTCCGGAGAGTGTTGGTCGGGTCATCAAATACTGCAATGGATTAACTTTCGAGATTAGGGTGATCTTATGACAAAACATGTAATGTCTAAGCTTTTGGGCGGCAAAAATTAATGTCAGACAATGCTTCTCAATAGGTGGATACCTTATCTCTGTCGGTATTAGATGACGACTCAAGTAGTAGAGTGCATTTCTTTTCCCTCCTCATTGATTTGGGCTACGAGAGCTCCAAGAGAGTCATCTAAAGCTGCGTTATACAGTATCAATGGTTTCCCTAGGATAGGGACTGCAAAAATAGGAGTTGTCATTAAATATTATTTAACGTCCTCAAAGGTCTGCTGGCATTTCTCTTCCCAAATAAATTTGGCATCCTTTTTAATTAATGCTGAGAAAGGCTGACACCTACCTGAGATATTAGAAATAAAGCGTCTCAGATATGCCAACTTCCCCTGGAAGGAACGTAGCTATTTCAAGCTTTTAGGGGGAGGCATTTCTAAGATAGCTTTAATCTTATCTGGGTCGATCTTGATTCCCCGATGACGGACAACGAATCCTAGAAATTTCCTGGAGGTAACGCCAAAAGCGCACTTTAAGGGATTCATTTTAAAGTCATATTGTCGTAACCATTCAAACACGATCCTCAAATCATACAAATGGTCTATTTTCTGTTTACTTTTGATGACCAGATCATCCACGTAACATTATACTTGATTGTGAATGAGGTCATCAAAAATCTTTGTCATTGCACGCTGATATATTGCTCCGATGTTCTTTAGGCCGAACGACATAACTGTGTAGCAGAAGATTTCAATCGATGTTCTTAAAGCTGTAAGCTCTGCATCCTCGGGAGCCATCTTAATTTGGTTATATCTCGATGATCCATCCATGAAGGAGAAAATCTCATGTGTTGAAGCGATGTCCACCATCATCTCCGGTATAGGTAGTGGAAACTCGTCTTTTGGACATGCCTTGTTCAAATCTCTGAAGTCAACACAAATGCAGATCTGTCTATTTTTCTTTTTAACAGGTACAATATTGGATAACCATGTAGGGTACTGCTCCTCTTTAATAAAGTTGGTGTGTACCAACTTCTTTACGTCGAGGATTACTTATTGTTCAATTTCAAGGCGCATTCTCCTGGGAGCTTGTTTTACTGGTGTTACATTCTTGTCCACCCCAAGTTTATGGACTGCAACCTCTGCTGACAGTCCTGGCATTTCAGTGTAGCTCTATACAAAGAAATCTTTGAATTCTACTAATAGTTTGACCAGTTCTGCAGATTCTTTGTCATCAAGTAGAGAACTTATAAATGTAGGTCGGGGTCGTTCTTCAGTTTCGAAGTTAATCTCTTTCAATTCATCGATAGTGGATTTAATTTCTTCCTTAAATTCTGGGGGAGCATCCTCTAATTGTTGATTAGTAGAGTCATCCTCTACATCGAGACAGTCATCTTCTGACTCACTAGTTACAACCATGCAAAATTCAGAATCATCGACTGGTCCAATTGTACCGAATCCGAGACCTTCCGTTGAATTGGGAGTTCGACTTTTAGAATTGCATAATTTTTCAAAAAGTTGAAATTTATCTTTTGGAATTTTTTTTGGTAAGTGCCCATGTTGAATTAACTTTTGAACATAAGACGAGAAGTAACCAAAAGGTAATTCCATTAATTCATTAAAATCAACATCCAAATTTACATGTTTTTCAAGCTCAGTAGAGGTAGAAGCACGGTAAAATTTGATCAGCTTTGAACCAACACTATAAACTTCCTTGACCTCTAAACTCTCGATCTTTTGAGGGAGAATCAGAGTGAGGGTCATAGTATCAACATAGTGGTTTATCCGATCATACATTGTTTCATATTCATTCCCGTTTGTTTCTTCTAGGGATATCTCATACTGAGGTTTCTTCTGTTTTGGCATCATTACCTCATCTTCAAAACAGTCTTCATCACCAATGTTGATAGTTGGCCTAGTCCATTCAACAATTAAATTGATCGTTCCTCGTCCGCATCCCCAACCTCGACCTCGGGTGCGTGAACTAGAAGAACCTCCACCAACTCGTTGTAAGGGAGTGGTTGAAGGTTGTTGAAGTGGAGTTGTATGGACTTCTTTTTGTGATCCTTCTGAATATTTATCTTTGTTTGTCAAAATTTTGCACGAGAAGACAGTCTTCTTTGGAGGCGCGTAGTAGGCAGCATCTTCAAGGATACCAACTTCATGCACTGAAAATGGTTGTAGGTCTGCCTTGATGCAATTTTCTTGACCATCTTTGCAACATTTAATGCACTGGTGAAGAGATGATGGAACCATATTGTGCTCATGAATCCATCGTCGACCCAATAGAGCATTAAAAGAGGTCTTGGGGTTGATGATATTAAATTTAACAGATGTTACGAGTTCTCCGACCTTCATTAGTAATGAAATTGATCCAAGGGCTCTTTCTCCCTTTTGGTTGAATCCTCTTAACATCATCTTATCGGGGATGAGCTCCTAAACGTCAAAGTCCAAATACGCTAACTTCCGTAGACTCTTCTAGTTAAGAGATGCTCCAGGATCCACTAAAACTCTGGATAACACAAATCTGCCAATGTTGACGGAGATGTAGAGCGGACGGTTGTGGTCCGCAGTACCGAGCAGCAAGTCTTCATCTGTGAAGGTTACCCCTGACTGTTCTGTCAACAAGCAAACTTCATCTGTGGATGTGCTAGCCAACTGAGCTAAGAAAATTTCTGGATCCAACATAGCTGTAACCAGAGATTCTCGCATCTCCTTTGACAGGATCAGAGCATTATAGATGCTTAGTCGGGCAGGAAACTTCCTAAGATGAGCTAACATGGTGTAGTCGACTTTGTATGATCCTCTGATTTTGTCTTGATTATGTGGTTCTTCCACTGGCAGAGGTAGAGGTATCTCTTCTCAAGTCATTATCTGTTTTCCTTTGTCTGTTGGAGCTGTTCTTGGTGGTAACATGTTTCCGCTCCTTAAGTTGACTTCTGTGACTTCTTCTTCTAGAGATATCATTGTTGAATCTTCCAATGTCTTTTCCTCTTCGTCGGAAAGATATAAGTTGATGGCGGGCGGTATACCATGATGCTCGAGAGTTGGCTCATCGTCATCGTTGCTGTCGTAAGCCATATCATTGAGTTCTTCTTTGGCCTTGATAACGAGTTCATCGGACTCAAGTACGATTTGAGGATCATTTTAGGGATCAAGATCTCAACTAGCTTGGTTATAATCTGTCACATTATTACCAGAAATAGTCAACATGTAGTTGAAATCACAACCATTATAGTCATAAGACCCCGGAGGGACAAAAAGATAATCATATAAAGTCAAGGGTTTGAGGACTTTCTTCCTCGAATCCGAGACAACCAATCTTGTAGAGGCAGCCTCTATCCTACCCCTCGTACTATCAATCTTGGCAGTGACGCTTTTCTTTTTTTTGCTCTTTGTTCTTGATTATGACGCTTTTTCTGGCGAAATCTTCATCTCGGGCTCGGTATGCTGCAGACTCTGAATGGAGGCTTGTTTTGATGTAGACTGTATCTTGTTCAGAAACTTCTTGGACGGTCTGCTCCATACCTCATTCCATCCTTCTTCGATGTTCATAGAAGCTTGTTTCGATGAATCTTGTATTCGATTGAGGACCCACTTGAGTTCATCTCAAGTTGTACTCCATCCATCTGTTCCGACATAAAGATTAGTTGAGGAGATTGACTCAGCTGTAGTCATGTTTATGGAAACTTTTTCAGGTTCTCTCAAATACTTCTTTGGGATTGTTATATTCTCTTCCTTGAGGTTCTTCTAGAGCCAGTCTTTAAAGACGAAACACTTGTCTATAGTGTGTCCAAGTAACCGGTGGTATGGGCAATAATTCTATTCATTCTTCTTATTCACCTCTTCGGGTTTCCTTGGATCAGGTAGATTGAATTCTGGTTTCTTCATCAGGCTTTTGAATATTTTAGGTACACCTTCATCTTTGAAGGAATAAACAATATTTTGTCGCTCTAACAGGGATACTCTTTTACCCATTGTTCGAGGTGATCCTTCCTGAGACGGCCGCTAGTTGGATTGACTGCTCTATTTCTGAGAGTACTATGATGAAGACCGACGATGATCTTCTGCACATATTTTTATCGGCTGCTTTCTTTTGTCGATATTTGTGACTACCCCTAATTTCTTTTCGAACACTCTGGTCACCTTAGCCTTTTCATGTGGCTCCATGTGCTTCATTTCTTCTTGAAGACTGCTGGCTTTACAGAGTAGCTTCTCAAAGGATTTGATAGTGAGTCCTTTAAGCATGAAAGCTACTAGCCCATGAATGCTTTTGAGTAGACTCTCAATTGTTTGATGTTCCTGTAGCTGAGCTTAACATTTCATGCTAAGGTTTCTCCACCTCAAAATATAGTCTGCCAAGGTTTCACTGGGCTTCTGCTTCTCCATCATGAGCTCTCCAATAGACACATGATGTTGCGCCCCATTAAATATTTTCATAAATAACAGTTCCAACTCAGAAAATGTTTTAACTGACCCGTTGGGCAAGTCAGCGTACCAGTCAAAAGCAATCCCTGACAAGCTGTTGATGAACTGCTGGCAGAGTAGAGCTTCGCTATTCCTTGTGTTGCCACAATTGGCTCAAAAATGTGCTACGTGTTGTCTGAGATTTCCAGTCTCATCGAATATCTTGAAGTTTGGGCTCACAAACCCTTGGGGAAAGGGATGACATCGAAATCCTCTGGGTAAGGTCTACCCTTTAAAATTGATGCACCGCCCTTGGACTGGGCTAAGGCCTAAACACTTGTTCAACCATTTGCTTGAACTCTTTTTCTGGCATGGCACCTGATGGAGAATCCTTCTTTGGTTGTTCTTATTTATCTGTCGAAGTAGCCTCCCGTCTTTCATCTACGATGTGTATGATTTCTGGCTGATTAATTACTGGAGAAGCCAATCTTGGTGCTTGTGATTGCCCTTGAATGGTGGCCATGGCGGTCATAGCTGCATTTATCTCTTCTATTCTTTTCTCCAGAAGACTGACTTGTTCATCCCCTAGGAGGGTAACCCTACACATCTCATCTACGACGTTCTCTTTGGTGTGGGGTTGAGCCTCACATGCAGATGTGGTGGTTCTGGTTTCGATTACATGGACATCCATGAAATCCTCCTCCAAGTAATCACTGTAAACAAAATCTTCATTGTCACTATTGACGTAAACTTTGTGCTCTCGAGCAAACTCAAAAATCTTGATCCTGAGTTTCTCAACTTTTTCCTCAATTATCGATTCCTTGATTGCTTTAAGATCTGGAGGACCTTAATGGAAATCCTCAACTTGTTCCTCAATCTTGCTGGCTATTGTCGCGATGATGTCAGATATTTCAGGCACTGGTTTTACTTACTGTCTTTCAGGTTCACTGAATTGTATCGGTGTAGTGATCTTGGGTACCCATACCCTCTTCTTCTTTGACGATGATGTCTCAGGACGGAACGTCTTAGTAGAAACATCGGTATGTCGAGGGAAGGTATGCTCCCCGTGGTGTAGACGTGTTACTGTGTCAGGTAATCGTCTTGTCTTTCTTTCCTTGACTGCAGGAATGACTGGTAAACTTCTCAGACCCAGTCTTAACTTAATCGGCCGGCGACCTGCGGTCCTGGTGGTGATATGATCGGTGATGACTATAGTAGTATCAACTCGGTTTCCCAAATGGAGCTAGACAGGAACACTGGTAGGTGACTTTATAGTCTACTTATGAGATTTTCTAGCGGACTTAACATCCTTCAAAATTTTATTTTTCATATGAGAGGAAATTGCATGTCCCACTTGTTTAAGTAATTCACTAACAGAACAACCTTCTTTAGTAGCAAGCCTTCTGAAGACTGCATTAACTCGGGTGATGGGAACAAATTTCTTTCCCTCCTCACCATGTCCATGAAGTGATGACAATGCGGCAACAATCTTCTTGATACTCTCATATCCATCAGTATCAGTCAGAGGATGGAATCTACTCCCTCGTAGGAGTGGATAAATTTCTGGTAATACCTCTTCAACTTGATGTGGCTCCCCCTCAGCAGGTGTGCTCTCAGGAGTCTAGGCTTTGATGGCCCTCCGAACTCTTCTATTGCGGTTCCTCCTTCGAGTTCGGGTCAGTGGTACAGTCCTTGAGCTTGACACGATCTCAAACACGGATGGTAGAATAGTTAATCCTTCAATCGAATCTTCAACGACCATCACTTCTTTTCCCTTAGCAGTAGCAGGGATAGTAGGCTTGATGACAGCAGCTTTAGCCTTCTTGAAGGCAGAGAAGTCCTGAAGGTAGTTCAAACGGAATTCTGTAGACGGCTCATATACTTCCGGAGTAGCAATCTTCATTGCCACAAATGGGGCTTTTCCGAGGATAACCTCGAGGTCTTCAAATCTAGCTCCTAACTTGATGGTGGGAGCGATGTTACGGGTGCTACGGACCATTGGCAGGTTGCAGGAAAAGGTCAGCGTTGGGTAGGCCATCGTAGCGGGCTTTAAAACAGAAAGTTTTAGGGTTATCTATATAGCCGTAAACCTCGTAGTAATCTTTAGTGCAAGCACTGAAAATAGAGGTTTATCTGTAGACCTGACGGGTCTTAATTTACAAGTAAGTTTGACATCTTTGTTCAAAAATGTGCAAAATTTAATTAATATTTCAAAGTGCGCGCAGCACAACATGATTTGGTTTAAATTGTGAAGTAGCAAACCAAATTTGGAAAGGAGATGTGAAAAATTTTAGGACACAGTGCAGGACCCAATTAGTGGCAGAAAATGCCCAAGTGGAATTAGTCCACCGACACACCTATTGGGGGTCCGAACCCACATGAAAATTTAAAGAGTCCTTAATGGCCTCTGAACCCCTCTGTCCAAATATGGTTGAAAAGCTAGTCCTGAAGTCCAAGGAGTTAGATGTACTTTCCCAACATAGAAATGGGTAAGGTATGTCAACGAAAGAAAAGTAATTTGGTCCACGAGGGACATTGACATATTACCGATGTGTGAATATAATATTTCTAAATTTGTATGGCGAGAAAAGCTTGTCCCCAGCCGAGTCGCCAGAAGCTGTCGGCACTATTTAAGATTGGCTTGTGGGGAGTTGCCTGTAAGAAGCTATCGGTCGCCGGAATCGTAATCTTGTCGCCCGCTTCGGAAGGACGTTGAAGTATGAAATTAAACTGACCCCATATTTTTCATAGTTTAAAATGAAAGAGCACTGTACCTCAGATCCTGTATCTATCCTGAAGGATAAACATAAGACTTGAGGATGAGGCTCGAACAAATAAACTAAGGAAAGTATGATGTCTGTTTGGTCTGCGAAACCTTTGTATTTGCCGACAAGTTCCCCTATTTAATATAAAGGATTAAATAGGGTTTATATTAAGCTCGGTTCAAACATGCTTCCTATAAGGGCAAGTCCATATAGTTAATTATATCTTAAATGACCAAAGTGACCTAAGAAGACTCTTGATAAAAATCAAGGAATATTATCTTCAAGGAATTTCAAAGGGTAGGGCTCTTTAACGAAATCGGACGTAGAGGTGTGAAAGGGGATTGGTTCAAATTTGGAACATTTTATTGTGGAATCCAAAGGAAGAGGAACTAGAGGATATCATGGATCCAGAGGAGAACCCCGGTTACTTCCAAAGCTATCCTAATGTTTGGCTTCAGTTTTGAGGAGAAATATTTAGGTGTTTCATCCTGCCAATTTTATTAGTTACAGCTTACATTCGTGTGAAATGATCACACAAATAGATTGGAAGATGTGAGGATTTAGGCCGTGACAAACGACAACCTCGGAATCCTAAGACGAGTTAGGGCTTATATTGTATAGCATGGCTATGCAAAGGCCTAAAGATAAGGCAAGGATTAACGTTGCATAAGCAAGCAACCTCGAAGTCCTATGGCTTTTTTGTTTAAGTCTAAGGAAGGAAGATTGGTTTAGTTGGGGAAGACATGTTATGCTATTGAAGATGGTCGTGTTGCCCATTATGCTAGCTCCAAGCTCTTTTCCGCAACAAGTTTTAGTTATCTAGTGTGTCAGGTTATAATATCAAGTCAAGTGGCCCTATGGTTGAAGTTCTTTAAATTTTGTAAGGGCATATTAAAGTTGATTAGAGTGACACCGGTTAGGATCCTATGGTTCCCTCGTTCCGACATCACTATTTTCTATTGGATTCAGTTAGTCCAAATGAACTTACTAAACCCAACTTATTGAGTTCCATAATTTCATTAAGAGTATGGGAAGGTTCGTTAGCAACCGTAGGTTACCTCCACCGAGGGATTCTCGATCATCCGATAGAGCATCTTAATTTAGTTGAAGTTGTGGTTTTGTGTGATGTTTGTGGTTAAATTTTGAGTTGTTTTATATTTTGAATGTTGTGGTGGTGAATTTTATCTTGGTTGATTTTTGTTTTGGTTTTGAGTTATGGTTTTGGTTATGTGGCTATCCTGATAGTTTCAGTTTTCATGCAGGGTGACATCGTTGTTTAACATGCGAATTTGCAGGTATAAAAGTACAGTGTGCAAAACATAGTATGAAAGTACAAGAATGACAACGTTGAAAACTGTAAAAGTGTTCCTGACGAGTATTCTCGTTCCACCACCTGAAACTTGAAATGCATGTTAAGGCAGTTTATGAAGTGTAGGAAAGGTAAAATTTTGGCAATTTTCCTAACCCTATGTCATATCTTAGTGAGTCCTTAGAAGTTTAATTAAGGATGATTTCATTGAGCGAAGAATATTAAGTTTAATAGGCCTCTGAGGTATCCAACAAGTTAGGAGAGGGAAGCACGTCCATGCCTCCCTCTAACCAATAAGTGAAAAGCCTCGAGTCCATTTAAACTTATTATGTTGCTTAATGTTTCATCCTGTAAATACCTTCATTAATCAGTGAGCATTGATGTCTCAATTATCCCTAAGAATAGGGTAATTATCTCCTCTGATTCAATTTAAAAATTATGTGGGTGAAGACAGTTAAAGGGGCAAGTTAGTGTACTTTGAACACTTCACCAAATTTTTAATCCTAATTGGGCTTAGTTATGTTTCAAGGATGTTTGATTTAGTTATGTTTATTTCTCTAATCCTTGTTTAGTCAATTTTGATTTCGCTTAAGTCACCACTAAGCCCTTAAGGCTTATGTGAGTCTCTTAATTAGTTTTGAAAAGGTTAAGCTTTAAGTGGTCATGATTCATGATTTGTATTCTATTTGAAAGTCAAGATATGGGTATTAAATTGATTAACTATTGACTTCAAAAGTTGTACCCCTAAGTCCAGGATCATTTAATTTTAATAAACTTCCAAATTTT
The DNA here is from genome assembly GCA_003013225.1 of Phalaenopsis aphrodite. Classification (NCBI taxonomy): domain Eukaryota; kingdom Viridiplantae; phylum Streptophyta; class Magnoliopsida; order Asparagales; family Orchidaceae; genus Phalaenopsis; species Phalaenopsis aphrodite. The sequence continues at coordinate 528,627 of NEWO01000401.1, forward strand.
AATAATTTAGAAATTTATTAATCTTAATTAAGAAAGTGAGATTGGTTTCTACCAGTTAAACCCCTTTTGTTTCAAGCATCAAATAAATAGATTAAGATCAGAGGTTGCCCATTCCCCTTTTTGAATTAGGGCTAAATGTTAATTAAGGCAAGACTTCCAAAATTACACATTTGCCCCTAAGGCTCTAACACTTCATAATTTGTTAAATTCAATTCAAATGACTTTGAAATTTTTATCTTACCTCATTCATGGGATAATTAAGACATAAGAGGAGAAAATTTGATTTTTCAAAATTTAATGTAATTTATGTAATTATTTTCATGCAAAAAATAGGATTTTTCAAAGAAAATTCCTAACTTGACCGAGGTAAATTCTAATCCCGTGGAATTTTTTCTGGAGATAGACCTAGACCGGATAATCCTTTGGACCAAATTTGATAATTGTTTGAATTCTCTGTGATTTATTAGAATTATTTTAATTTTTGGGTTTTTTAATAAAAATAAAATATTTTAAGTGGTGTAAATTAAGCTTTATATTTTTGAAAAATCTCTCTAAAGTCAGCAAACCCAGAGAAGCAAATTTTACTTTTTTTTTGACTTTTCTTTGATTTATTGGAATTATTTTAGTGAAAACTCATTTTAGCCTTTTAAAAATTATTCTTCAGCTTTGAAATTCAATAGCTTTATTTAGAAATTAAGGAAAAATATTCTAATTGTTCCTAAGTGATTAGGAAGCAATTTAGAACATTTTCATGACTTTTATAATTTTTGTGATTTTTATAAATTTTTAATTATTTAAATATTTAGAATAGGCTAAAAATCAAGTTTTTATTTTAAATATCATTTTATTTTTATAAAATATCCCTAATCATAGAGAACTCAAAAAACTAAATTTCATAATTTTTTGAGTTATATTTTGATTTTAAAAATCATTTATGTGTTAAAAGTGGTATTTATCTTTAAAAATCAACTTAAGGTGTCAAATGAACTCAAAATATTTTGAAATTTTTATGATGAGTTCCCTGAAACGTAAATCATAGTAGAGATTAAAAATCAAGTCATTTAAATATTTATATTTTCTGAAATTAATTATCTTAGTGATTTAGTGTTTGTAAAATTTAAGGATATTTTAAATGACTTGACCCATGAAATTATTTTCACAGGTTTTTTCTAGTCATGGTGGACCTTCCAAAATTTTCTTAGGATTTTATAACCAATATGTTAATTTCCATGATTATTTTAAAGAAATAATGTG
>NEWO01000401.1:541789-554109 GCA_003013225.1 Phalaenopsis aphrodite
CGCACAAAAAGGCAACTAACAAAAAGGCACAATTTGAGAGAAATTTCCATTAATTTGCCCCGAAAAGGGATGCCATAAATCAGACATAGGCTAATGCCTCAAAAGGTACATCATGTAATTCATGTTGAAATACGTTGAGAATCATCTCATGATATGAATACACTGTAGACTGCATACATTAGATACATGTCATGCTGTTAAAAGAAAGCAAGTGAACCCTTTGTACCAGGTATGTTGAGCTCTTTATCAAGCATACCTACTAATTCATGCTACAGGATAAGAGTTCCCTTTCAATGTACTTAGAGGTACAACCTTCTCATAGCTTGTATGGAAACAACTCCTCCAATTATGGGTCATGCTGGATTCCATACGATATTCTACTATCGTCCATTCTGCAGAAGGTTACAGACACCCTACGGTGTCGCACTCCGGGAATGCAGTGCTTGGCAACGTCTGCACCGTTGCCCTTCATGACAAGTACTGAACCAACGGTAAGAGGAATCTCCACAGCTCCTCTGAATTCACCAGGGCCGACTATATCGATTTCTTTTCCAAATATAGTATTGCTTTTACTGATGAACAAGACCATGCATAAAGGCCTCACAAAATCATGATGGTGATGTGTGGGGGAATGCAATCACCTTCTTCAAAAACGTTAATGATGCAACTGTTGGGAATACAAGTAGTGGGTAGAATATTCCACTTGACCATTCTCTTCATCATCCATTTTATCATTGGTGGTAACAGATCCACTTGGTTGTATCTGAGGATCCCAAGCGGATTCCCCTGTCTGTCTTTCGTAAAATTGTAGCAACAGCCGCATTGGATGGTGATTCTTCCCTTTCCCCTCATCCATTTCTTCGGCTTGGAATATGTCCTCTCCATGAGAAGGCCCGCTCGACCTCTATCTATTAAATCAAAGATGCAGTCCAGAATGCTTCTTTCATCAGTTTCAAAGAAAACCCTGGTATATAGCTCCAGGCCTTCCAATATGTTGACGAACTTTCCCTGAACTTCTTCATAGAACTCAAATTCTCTTTTATTTGCTCTGCTTATCTTATAGTATTCTACCATACTAGGAGTTGACAACTGTTGTGGGCGTTCCTTGCTTCGGACCTTGACAGGAACCCAAATTGGTGTTGGTCTATCCAAAATATGAGATTCAGCCTCTAGTGGAATGTATGATCTTGGGCTCCATGGTGCGCACTTATCCGTCTCCAGTGGGACATATGGTTCATTTGTCACGAAGTCTGGAGTCTGAGACTCATTGGTGCTTGAAGTGTATTTTTTTAATGTACTTAAACACTATAGATGTAGAACGTTGCAGTTGGGGCATTCTACAAATGTGCCCGTGACTAATGTCCTGACTGGTACCTTAATGTTGCATGTTGGGCAACTCCTGCATAAGATATCTGGAATTGAGAGCACATCTGATTCTATCACAAATCCTGACTCTTCATCTGTAGTGGGCAGGCTAGCAGAAGTTTCTCTCAGATCTGGGTCGTAAATATGTCCCTCAGGAATGGGGGTAAGAAAACTGCTCACGTCTCTCTGGTGTTTGCGTTCCTGTCGCAGAAAGGCTCTCTATTTTTTTCGGCTGGCATTTCTGCACTGCGTCCTATGGAGCGGGGTATTCGTTAATCATTCATTACGGGTGGCTATCAAGTCCCTTGCTGGAGTAGCTACTATGGAGGGCAGATGGCTGGGACCCTCCATCGGATCTTGTTCCGTTATCACATTTTTACCTTTGCGTGACACATTGTCTTGAGTGGTCACACTCAAAAGTGAAAGCAGTCCCTCCATTTCTTTACTTTTGACTACGTCCATTAGAGGACCCTTGTAGTCCATATCAACTTGGTTGAAATCCACGTTGAAATCTACGACACCTCCTTGCGGCGCCATCTCATCATTCAGTGCGAGGTTCCTGCCATCCTGGAAGGCAAAGATCAGCCTCCGTCCTGACATTTTTCTGTAGATGACAGAAAAAAAATGTCAGTGAGCCGAAGCTTGGCATGAACAAGAACAAAACAAAGTATTTATTAAAGTAAATTTTAGTTTGTTTTGGTGAAGAGGATTATTCATTTTATGTGTGAGTTTTGTTTGGTTTAGTAGGGTATTTAAATTCAAAAATAGAAAAGAGAACGTGTGAAGTTTAAAATCTCTTTCAATATTTTTATTATATTGAGGGTTTGGACTAAGTCATAGACATTTGGCCACATAGATAACCTTAAAATAATCAAAGTTTCAAAGTTTTCAAAGCAACCAGAGGCAAGCGGAGGCAAGCGGCATTAAGCAGCATCAGGTTATGTAATAGATTTTCAGGTATCATCCATTTATTGGTAACATGGGTCTTTCACCCTGAAAGTCCACTAACTGGTAAGTTCCTCTTGTATAGACCTTCTCAATGACAAATGGTCCCTCCCAATTTGGCTCGAACTTCCCACCCCTTTTGCGGCGAGCAAGAATAGGCCTTTTGAGCACAAGTACGAGGTCACCAATTTTGAATGTCCTTGAGCAGACTAATTTGTCATGGGCTTGTACCGTCTTTCCTAGTAGAGCTCCAAATATTGTTGTGCTTCCAATCATTTTATCTTGAGACTCTCCAGTTCTTTCAGTCTGAGTTTTGCACTTTCTCCTGTTGTGAGTTGGTTGGCAACGATGACTCTGAGAGATGGAGTCTGGATTTCCAGCGGCAACATGGCCTCAGTCCCATACACGAGCGTATATGGTGTACACTGAGTGGGAGTCCTAAAAGTCGTCCGGTAGACCCACAAGGCTTCTGACAGTTTGTTATGACAATCCCTCTTACTTTCATCCAGTGTTTTCTTCAAAATTTGTACCAGTGTCTTGTTGAAAGCTTCAGCCAGACCATTTGCTCTGGGATAGTATATTATAGAGTATCTCCAATCTATCCCATATCTTTTGACAAAATTATTGATCTTTGTACTTTTAAAAGTTGTCCCATTGTTAGTGATTATTCTTCGCGGTACTCCGAAAAGGTAGACATTTTGGCTTTTGAAAAATTGAAGGACGTGCTGTGTCGTAACCTCACGTAACGGTACTGCCTTTGCCCATTTGAAGAAGTAATCTGTAGTGGCAAGTATAAACTTGTGTCCTTTGGAAGATGGAGGGTCTGTCGGACCTATTATGTCCATCCCCTAACACTCGAATGGCCATGATGCACAATTGGGTGTAGCACATTCAGAGGCCAGTGTAAGACCACACCAAGCACTTGGCATTGGTGACATATTCAGGTTGTATCCATGCAATCAGAAATCATTGCTGGCCAATAATGTTCGAGTCTTTTGATCTTCATTTTCATTTTTGGTTCTAATTGGTGAGCACCACACAATCCGACATGTACTTCTTTGACAATATTCTGTGCCTTGGCTTTGCTCAAACACCGTAGCCACATTTGGTCAAACGATCTTCTGTAGAGAACGTTTCCCACCAGAGCGTGAGATGTGGCCCTTCTTGTGATGTGGTGCACCTCAGACTTGTCTTCTGACAGCTTTCTAGTATGCAAATATTCTATTAATAGCTTGCTCCAATCTTCGTTGATGTCTGCAACCGTATTTATTATTTCTTCTTCTCCAAGCTTGTGTAGAGTTTCGAAGTCGTTTCGAGACAAGACTCATATTCCTTGAACCGTTACTTTGATGAAATTCTCTGGGGGACATGACATTTCCTTAGCGAGTTTTGCTAGAGTGTCGGCACGAGCATTATCTTCCTGAAGAATCCGGTAAAAAGTCACCTCAGGAATTTGTTCCAGGAGCTTCATTGTGTACTGATGGTACTCTGCTAGTCTTTGTTTTAGAATTTTGTATTGTCCAGCGACTTCCTGGATGACAAGTTGAGAGTCACCATAAATGGCAATGTTTGTTATATCCATTGAAATTACCAATTCCAATTCGGTGATTAAGGCTTCATATTCTGCTTCATTATTAGTGCACGGCTCTGTCAGGTGGTATGAGAACCTCAACATACCCTTATCTGGCGTAATAAAGATCAAACTGACCTTTGCCTTGCCTGGTATAACAGTGCCTGATCCCTTGTCTTTCCTGGCTGACAAAGCACCATCCAAGTACATTTCTCAGCGCTGCGCACTAGAAAATTCCATCTGTAGTATTTGCTCGTTTGGTAACTCATCATTGAGAGAGGACCAAGCTGGCAGTGGGTGGTCGGGTCATCAAATATTGCAACGGATTGAATTTTCAAAATCAGAGCAATCTTATGAGAAAGCAGATAATCTCTAAGTTTTTTAGAGCAAAAATTAATGTCAGACAATGTTTCTCAATAGGTGGATACCTTATCTCCGTCGGTATTAGACGACGACTCAAGTAGTAGAGTGCATTTTCTTTGCCCTAATCATTGACTTGGGCTAAGAGGGCTCCAAGAGAGTCATCCAAAGCCACGGTATAAAGTATTAACAGTTTCCCTGGGATAGAGGCTACTAAGACAGGAGGTGTCATCAAATATTGTTTAACATCCTCAGAGGCCCGCTGACATTTCTCTTCCTAAATAAATTTGGCATCCTTTTTAAACAATGCCGAGGAAGGTTGACACCTACCTGAGAGATTAGAAATAAAGCATCTTAGATATGTAAACTTCCACTGGAAGGATCGTTGCTGCTTCAAGGTTTTAGGGGGAGGCATTTCCAAGATAGCTTTAATATTATCCGGGTCGATCTCAATTCCCTGATGACGGACAACGAATCCTAGAAATTTCCCAGAGGTAACAACAAAAGTGCACTTTAAGGGATTCATTTTAAGGACATATCGTCGTAACCGTTCAAACACGATCCTCAAATTGTACAAATGGTCTATTTTCCGTTCACTTTTGATGACCAAATCATCCACATTGCAGTCTACTTGATTGTGAATGAGGTCATAAAAAATCTTCGTCATTGCACGCTGATATGCCGCTCCGGCATTCTTTAGGCCGAATGACATCACTGTGTAGCGTTAACTTATAATCAGTTTTCTAAAAGTTGTAAGTGCTGCATCCTCGGGAGCCAACTTGATTTGGTTATATCCTGACGATCCGTCCTTAAAAGAGAAAATTTCATGTGTCGAAGCGATGTCCACAATCATTTCTTGTATAGGTAGTGGAAACTCGTCTTTTGGATATGCCTTGTTCAAATCTCTGAAGTCGACACAAACACGGATCTGTCCATTTTTCTTCTTAACAGGTATGGTGTTGGCCAACCACGTGGGGTACCGCTCCTCTTTAACAAAGTTGGCGTCTATCAACTTCTTCACTTCGGCGATGACTTATTGTTCTTATTCAAGGCGCATTCTCCTTGGAGCTTGTTTTACTGAGGTTACATTCTTGTCCACTCCAAGTTTATGGACTGCAACCTCTGCTGACTGCCCTGACATTTCATCATAGCTCCATGCAAAACAATTTTTTAATTTTGTTAATAGTTTTACTAGTTCTGCAGATTCTTCGTCATCAAGTAGAGAACTTATAAATGTAAGTCGGGGTCGTTCTTTAGTCCCAAGGTTAATCTCTTTCAATTCATCCACGGTGGATTTAATTTCCTCCTCAAATTTTGGTGGAGCATCTTCTATTGGTTGATCAGTAGAGTCTTCCTCCACATCGAGGCAATCCTCTTCTGACTTACTAGTAACAATCATGCAAAATTCGGAATCATCGACTGGTCAAACTGTACCAAATCTGAGACCTTCTTTTGAATTGGGAGTTCGACTTCTAGCATTCCATAATTTTTCAAAAAGTTGAAATTTATCTTTTGGCATTTGTTTCAGTAAGTGTCCTTGTTGAATTAACTTTTGAGCACAAGGCGAGAAGTAACCAAAAGGGAATTCCATTAATTCATTAGAATCAACATCCAAATTTACATGTTTTTGAAGCTCAGTAGAGGTAGAAGCACGGTAAGATTTTATCAGCTTTTAACCAATACTACGGACTTCCTTGACCTCTAAACTCTCGACCTTTTGCAAAGAATTAGAGTAAGGGTCATAATATTCACATAGTGGTTTATCCAATCATACATTGTTTCATATTCATTCCTCTATGTATATTCTAAGGATATCTCGTACTGAGGTTTCTTCTGCTTTTTTATCATTATTTCATCTTCAGAACTGTCTTCATCACCAGTGCTGATAGTTGACCTAGTCCGTTCAACAATTAAATTGATCTTTCCTTGTCCGCATCCCCGGCCTCGACCTTGGGTGCGTGAACTAGAAGAACCTCCACCAACTCGTTGTAAGGGAGTGATAGAAGATTGTTGAAGCGGAGTTGCATGGCCTCTTTTTTTTATTCTTCTGAATCTTCATCTTTGTTTGTCAAAATCTCGCGCGAGAAGACAACCTTCTTTGGAGGCGCGTAGTAGGCAGCATCTTCATGGATACCAACTTCATGCACTGAAAATGGTTGTAGATATCCCTTGATGCAATTTTCTTGACCATCTTTGCGGTATTTAATGCACTGGTGTAGAGATGATGGCACCATATTGTGCTCATGAATACATGGTTGACCCAATAGAGTGTTAAAAGATGTCTCGGCGTCGATGATATGAAATTTAACGGGTCTTACGAGTTCTTTAACCTTCATAAGTAATGTAATTGATCCAAGAGCTCTTTCTCCCTTTTGGTTGAATCCTCTTAACATCATCTTATCGGTCGTAAGCTCTTGAGCTTCAGTATCCAAGTAGTTCAATGTCCGTAGGCTCATCAAGTTAAGAGATGCCCCAGGATCCACTAAAACTCTAGATAACGCAAATCAGCCGATATTGACGGAGATGTAGAGTAGACGGTTGTGGTCGGCGGTACCGAGCAGCAAGTCTTCATCTGTGAAGGTTACCCATGACCGTTCTCTCAACGAGAAAAATTCATCTAAGGATGTGCTAGCCAACTGAGCTAAGCAAATTTTTGGATAAAGAAAAGCAATAACCAGAGATTCTCTCATCTCCTTTGAGAGGATCAGAGCGTCGTAAACGCTTAGTCGGGCAGGCAACTTCTTAAGATGAGCTAGCATGTTGTAGTATACTTTGCATGATCCTCTGATTTTATCTTGATTATGTGGTTCTTCCACTGGCGGAGGTGGGGGTATCTCTTCTCGAGTCATTATCTATTTTTCTTTGTCTATTGGAGCTGTTCTTGATGGTAATACTTTTCTGCTCCTTAAGTTAACTTCTATGGCATCTTCTTCTTGAGATATCATTGTTTAATATTCCGGTGTCTTTTCCTCCTCGTCGAAAAGATCTAAGTTGATGGCAAGCGGTGCACCATAATGCTCGAGGGTTGGCTCTTTGTTATCGGTGCAGTCGTAAGCGATATCATTGAGTTGCTCTTTAGCTTTGACAACGAGTTCATCAGACTCAAGTACGATTTGAGGATCATTTTAGGGATTGAGATCGCAGCTAGATCAGTCATAATATGTTACGTTATTAACAGAAATAGTCAAAACGTAGCCGAAATCATAATCGTTATATTCATAAGGCCCTGGAGGGACAAAAAGATAATCATAGAAAGTCAAGGTTCGAGGATTTTTTTCCCCAAATCCGAGACAACCGGTCTAGTAGAGGCAGCCCCTATCCTACCCCTCGTGCTATCAATCTTGGCAGTGATGCTTTTCTTTTTTTTGCTCTTTGTCCTTGACGATGATGGATTTTTTGGCGAAAACTTCATCTCGGGCTCGGTATGTTGCAGACTCTGAATGGAGGCTTGTTTTGATGCATACTATATCTTGTTCTGTATCTTCTTAGATGATATGCTCTAGACCTCCTTCCATTCTTCTTCAGTGTTCATAGAAGCTTGTTTCAATGAATCTTATTTTTTGATGGAGGACCCTCTTGAGTTCATCCGAAGTTGTACTCCATCCATCTGTTATAGTATACGGATCGATCAAAGAGATTGACTCAGCTGAAACCATGTTTATGGAACCTTTTTCAGGTTCTCTCAAATACTCCTTCAGGATTGTTGTATTCTCTTCCTTGAGGTTCTTCTCGAGCCAGTCTTTAAAGATGAAACACTTGTCTATAGTGTGCTCAAGCAATCGATAGTATGGGCAATAATTTGGTTCATTCTTCTTATCCACCTCTTTGGGTTTCTTTAGATTAGGTAGTTTGAATTCTAGTTTCTTCATCAAGCTTTTGAATATTTTAGGTACAACTTCATCCTTGAAGGAGTACACAACTTTTTGTTGCTCTAAGAGGGATATCCTTTTACCCGCTATTTGAGGTGATCCCTTCTGAGACGGCCGTTGGTTGGATTGACTGCTCTATTTCTGAGAGTACTATGATGAAGACTGGCGATGATCTTCTGCATATACCTTTATCGGTTGCTTTCCTTTGTCGACAGTTGTGACTACTCCTGATTTTATTTCGAACACTTTGGTCACCTTAGCCTTTTCATGCGGCTCCATGTGCTTCATTTCTTCTTGAAGACTGTTGGCTTTACTGAGTTTCTTCTCGAAGGATTTGATGGTGAGTCCCTTAAGAATGAAAGCTACTGGCCCATGAATAATTTTGAGTTAAATCTCAATCGGATGATGTTCCTGTAGCTGAGGTTCACATTTCATGCTAAGGTTTCTCCACCTCAAAATATAGTTTGCCAAGGTTTCACTGGGCTTCTGCTTCTCCTTCATGAGCTCTCCAATAGAAACATGTTGTTGTGCCCCAACAAATCTTTTCCCAAATAACTGTTCTGACTTAAAAAAATGTTTTAACTGACCCATTAGGTAGGTCAACATACCAGTTGAATGCAATCCCTCATAAGCTGCTGTCGAACTGCTGGCAGAGTAGAGCTTCGTTACTCCTCGTGTTGCCACAACTGGCTCGAAAATGTGCTATGTACTGTCTGGGATTTCCAGCCCCATCGAATATCTTGAAGTTTGGGGCCACAAAACCCTTGGGGAAAGGGACGACATCGAACTCCTCCGGGTAAGGTCTACCCTTTAAAATTGATGCACCGCTCTTGGACTGGGCTAAGGCATCCCATACTTGTACAACCATTTGCTTGAAATTTTTTTCTGGCATGGCACCTAATGGAGAATCCTTCTTTGGTTGTTCATCTTTGTCTGCCGAAATAGCCTCCCTTATTTCATCTGTGATATGTATGATTTCTGCCTGATTAATCTCTGAGGAAGGCAATCTTGGTGCTTGTGATTGCCCCTGAATGGTGGCCATGGCGGCCATAGCTGCAGTCATCTCTTCGATTCTTTTCTCCAGTAGACTGACTTGTTCATCCCTTAGGAGGATAACTCTACGCAGCTCATCTATGGCGTTCTCTTCGGTGTGGGGTTGAGCCTCGCGCGCATATGTGGTAGCTCTGGTTTTGATTACATGGACATCCATGAAATCCTCTTCCAAGTAATCACTGTAATCAAAATCTTCATTGCACTATTGACGTAAACTCTGTGCTCTCGAGCTAACTCAGATATCTTGATCCTGAGTTTCTCAACTTTTTCCTCAATTATCAATTCCTTGATTGCTTTAAGATCTGGAGGACCATGTTGGACATCCTCTATTTGTTCCTCCATCTCGCTAGCTATTGTCGCGACGATGACAGATATTTTAGGCACTGATTTTACTTCCTGCCTTCCAGGCTCACTAAACTGTATCGGTGCAGTGACCTTGGGTATCCATACCCTTTTCTTTTTCGACGATGATGCCTCAGGACGGGACGTCCTAGTAGAGACATCGGTATGTCGAGGGAAGATATGCTCCCCGTGGTGTAAACCAGCTACAGTATCAAGTAATCGTCTTATTATTCTTTTAGGGATTGCATGAATTACAGGTAAGCTCTTTGAACCTAGTCTCGACTTAATCGGTCGGCGACCTGCGGTCCTGGTGGTGGTATATTGGTGGTGACTATAGCAGTATCAACTCGGTTTCCCAAATAGAACCAGACGGGAATACGGGTAGGTGACTTTACAGTCGACTTATGAGACTTTCTAACGGACTTAACATCCTTCAAAATTTCTTTTTTCATATGAGGGGAAATTGCATGTACCACTCGTTTAAGTAACTCACTAACAAAACATCCTTCTTTAGTAGCAAGCCTTCTGAAGATTGCACTAACTCAGGTGATGGGAATAAATTTCCTTCCCTCCTCACTGTGTCGATGGAGTGATGGTAATGCAACAGCAATCTTCCTAATACTCTCATATCCATCAGTATCCGTCAGAGGATGGAATCTACTCCCTCGTAGGAGTAGATAAATTTTTGGTAACACCTCTTCAATTCAATGAGGATCCTCCTCAACGGGTGTGTTCTCAGGAGTCTGGGCTTTAATGGCCCTTCGAACTCTTCTATTGTGGTTCCTCCTTTGAGTTCTGGACAGTGGTACAGTCCTTGAGCTCGACCTGATTTCAAACACGGGTAGTGGGAAAGTTAATCCCTCAGTCGGATCTTCAACGACCATCACTTCTTTCCCCTTAGTAGCAGCAGGGATAGTTGGCTTGATGGTAGTAGCTTTAGACTTTTTGCAGGCCTGGAACTCCTGAAGGAAGTTCAAATTGAATTCTGTAGATGATTTCTGCATTTCTGGAGCAGTAATCTTCATTATCATGAATGGGGCTTTCCTGAGGATGACCTCGAGATCTTCAAATCCAGCTCCGAATTTGATGGTGGGAGCGAAATTACGGGCGCTGCGGTCCGTTGACAGATTGTAGGAAAAGGTAAGCGTTGGGTAGGACATTGCAGCGGGCTTTAAAATAAAAAGTTTTAGGGTTATCTATATGGCCAAAAACCTCAAAATTTTTAGTGCAAGCAATGAAAATAGAGGTTGATCTGTAGAGCGGGCGGGTCTTAATTTATGGGTATTTTTTAACATCTCTGTTTAAAAAGGTGTAAAATTTAATTTATATAAGAAAATTTCAAAGTGCACGCAGCACAACATGATTTGGTTTAATTTGCAAAATAGCAAATCAAATTTGGAAGGGAGATATGAAGAAATTTTAGGACCTAGTGTGGGGCCCAATTAGAGGCAAAGAATGTCGACGTGGAATTAGTCCACAGACACACCTATTGGGGATTTGACCCATATAAAAATTTAAAGAGTCCTTAATGGCCTTTTGAACCCCTCTGTTCAAAGATGTTTGAACAGCTAGTCTTGAAGTCCAAGGAGTTGGTTGTACTTTCCCGAGACAGAAATGGGTAAAGTATGTCAATGGAGGAAGGGTAATTTGGTCCAATAGGGACATAGACACATTACTGATGTGTGAAAATAATATTTCTTGATTTCTATGTAGAGAAAAGTACATCCCCAGCAGAGCCTCCAGAAGCTGTCGGCATTATTTCGGGATTGGAGGGGAGTTGCCCGTAAGAAGCTGTCGGTCATCGGAATCGAAATCCCGTCGCCAGCTTCGGAAGGACGTTGAAGTATGAAATCAAACTGACCCCATATTTTCCATAGCTTAAAATGAAAGAGCACTGTACCTCAAATCCTGTATCTATCCCGAAGGATAAACACAAGACTTGAGGATGAGGCTCGATCAAATAAACTAAGGAAAGTATGACGTCCGTTTGGTCTGCGAAACCTTTGTATTTGCCGACAAGTTCTGCTATTTAATATAAAGGATTAAATTGGATTTATATTAAGCTGGGTTCAGACATGCTTCCTACAAGGGCAAGCACCTATAGTTAATTACATCTTAAATGTCCAAAGCCACTTAAGAAGACTCTCGATAAAAATTAAGAAATATTATCTTCAAGGAATTTTAAAGGGTAAGACTGTTCAACGAAATCAGACGTAGAGGTGTGAAAGGGGATTGGTTCAAATTTGGAAGATTTTATAGTAGAATCCAAAGGAAGAAGAATGAGGGGATGTCATTGATCCAGAGGAGAACCCTGGTGACTTCCCAAGCTATCCTAATATTTGGCTTCAGTTTTGACGAAAAAATATTTAGGTGTTTCATCCTGCCAATTTTATTAGTTATGACTTACATTTGTGTGAAACGATCACGCAAATAGCCTGAAAGATATGAGGATTTAGATCATGACAAACAACAACCTCGACATCGTAAGACAAGTTAGGGCTTATATTATATAGCAGGGCTATACAAAGGCGTAAAGATAAGGTGAGGATTTACGTTGCATAAGCAAGCAACCTCAAAGTCCTTTGGCTTTGTTGTTTACGTCTAAGGAAGGAAGATTGGTTTAGTTGGGGAAGACAGGTTTTGTTGTTGAAGATGAGAGTTCAAGTTTTCTAGTGTGTCAAGTTATAATGTCAAATCAAGTGGCCTTATGGTTGAGGTTCTTTAAATTTTATGAGGGCATGATAAAGTTGATTAGAGCGACACCGGTTAGGATCCTACGGTTCCCTCGTCCCAACACCACTATTTTCTATTGGATT
>NEWO01000401.1:565216-592582 GCA_003013225.1 Phalaenopsis aphrodite
TTTTCATCGGACACTTGGAACTGACTGCAAAGTGAGAAAATTGTGGAGGGGGTGTCCAAGCCCATAAGTTGATCCGTGAACGATCAGGCCCAAAACCGACTTCACAATTATAGATCCAATGTCGATCGGCAGTCCCCTTTGGATGCAGTAATTTAAAATGACACTTTCTTTAGAAACTTTACCATTCTTCATTGTCGGTAACAATTTCGGAGAAATGAAAAAGTGTCAATGTTTCGAAACATGATTCAGGAGTGTTGCAGAAAAACTAACATACCCATTTTCTTTTAATTCCCAGTCATCAGTTTTGTCCGTTAAGTATTGGTAAATCTCATTCATCTGGTTTCTCGTTGGGGCAAAATTGGAATAGTGGCAGACACAAACATTCTCTATGATGTATAATTCGTTGATCCATGTAGGAGTGAAAGTAATCCATCTCCCTCACACATAAACAACTCCTTGGTTGATTCCATGCAAATTTGCATAAAATTCTTTCACCACTGTAACCACCACGGTGGTGGTAGTGTAGCACAACACTTCGCATCTTTGCCGCACTATCGTTTCTTCAATATCCATCGTGGAATTATTCAATCTACAATTTATGAATCTTCATTCCTTGATTAATCTTTTCTTCACTAGCAAATTGTTGAAGATTCGTTGCGCTTCCGCACTAATAAACTTTCACCGATTAAAAACTCGCATTCTAGGATTATCAGGGGAATAGGACGCCATAAGAATGAAATTGGTAGAGTTTCACTTCATTTTTGGAGGGGAAATATGAGCTAAAAATTGAAATTTTGAGTTTAAAAAGACAATTCCCGCCTTAAAAAATGCCAAAAACTGTCATTTGAACCGAAGTAATCGCTGATTCGCCGGTCTCGCCATCATCGGGGTTGATGAAGCCATCGGCGAGCCTCTGTGTCAATTTTTTCTGGACTCTCAGGAAAAACCTACCGTTGGGAGCTTCGAGGGCACCGTCGGCGCCTAAGGCAGAATTTTCACAGTTTCGCTCTGGTCCGAATACGTTCTAATTTTTCTTTGTGGATCCAATTTTTAAGATGTTTCAAGGGTAAATAAGAGTAGTAGAGCTTAATACTACCACAAAATAATGATAATTTCAAATAAAAACTACTGTAATCACGAATAAAGTAAAGATAAACAAGGGGTTACCTCCCATAAATTGCTTGGTTTAACGTCGTCAGCCTGACCTATTCAGGTGTTATTCAGGTTGACTAATCATTATAACCACTTTAAAATTTGGTCTTTTACCCTCATAATATGGTTTTAATCTGTGTCCATTTACTTTAAATCTATTTCCCGTATTTTGATCTTCAATTTCAATAGCTCCGTAAGTATAAACTTGAGTCACAGTAAAGGGTCCTAACCAACGAGACTTCAATTTTTCAGGAAATAACTTCAGCCTAGTGTTGTAAAGCAAAACTTCTTGTCCTGGTTCAAAGTTCTTTTAGTTAATCTTCTGATCATGCCATAACTTAAATTTATCCTTATAAATTATGGCCTTATCATAAGACTCATTTGTTAATTCTTCTGATTCATTTAATTGTAACAATCTCTTCTTACCAGCATCTTTGAAATTATAATTGAATTCTTTAATCGCCTAATATGATTTATGCTCCAATTTTATTGGTAAGTGACAAGTTTTTCCAAAAATCAGTCTGTAAGGAGTCATTCCAATATGAGTTTTATAAGCAGTTCTGTAAGCCCATAATGCAATATCCAATCTAGTGGAACAATATATTCTACTAGGGTTTACAGTCTTTTCAAGTATTTGCTTAATTTCTTTATTAGAAACTTCAGCTAACCCACTGGTTTAAGGATAAAACGCAGTAGAGGTTCGATGAATAATATTACATTTTGCTGCCAATCTTTGAATGTACTTATTTCTAAAAATGGGATCCTCCATGAGTGATAATCATTCTAGGCATTCCATATCTAGTGAAAATATTTTTCATAAAAAATCTTGAAACACTTTTAGCGTCACAATGAGGTGAAGTTTGTGCTTCAATCCACTTAGAAACGTAATCTACTGCAATTAATATATATAAGTTCCCAAATGAAGGAGTAAATTGTCCCATAAAATCTAATCCCCAAACGTCAAAGATCTCAACTTCTAACTTGAAATTCAGAGGCATTTCATTTCTTCTAGATATATTGCGTATACGTTGACATTGATCACAAGTTTTTATGTATCTATAAACATCCCTAAAGATAATAGGCCAATAAAATACAGCTTATAAAATTTTATAAGCAGTTTTATCAATCCCAAAATTTCCTCCAAATTCAGAATCATGACATTTCTGAATGATCAGCTAAGTTTATTCATAAGGTACACATCTCCTCATAATAAGATCCTTACATCTTTTTATATAAATAAGGCTCATCCCAAAAATATGCTTTTACATCCTGAATAAATTTCCTTTGTTGTTGCAATGTCAACATAGATGACAAAATATCACTTACAATATAGTTAACAATATCAGCATATCATGGTATTTTCCACTCATTAATATTATAAAGTTGTTCATCAAGGAAACTGTTTGTAATTTCATTGTCAGTGTCGGATAATCCTTGATTTTCTAATCTTGACAAATGTTCAACAATTTGATTATCAGTTCCCTTTCTATCAATAACCACAATATCAAATTGTTGCATCAAAAGTATCTATCTAATCAACCTTGGTTTAGCATCCTTCTTTCGCATCAGATATTTAATAGCAGAGTGATCAGTATGCACAACGCATTTAGCTCCAATTAAATAAGATCTAAATTTATCTAAAGCATACACAATTGCTAGTAACTCTTTTTCAGTAAAAATATAGTTAATTTGTGCATCATTAAGAGTTTTACTAGCGTAGTATATAACTTTAAAAATCTTTTTATACCGTTGTCCAAGAACAACTCCAATAATATAATCGCTAGAATCACACATAAGTTCAAATGGTTTCTCCCAATTAGGTGAAACTATAATAGGAGCTGTGATTAATTTTTCCTTTAATAACTCAAAGACATTTAAACAACTTTCAGTAATTTCAAAAATTTTTGTCCTTTATTAAAGTTAGCATAAAGGTTTAGTAATTTTTGAAAAATCTTTAATAAAATGCCTGTAAAATCCAACATGTCCAAGAAAACTCCTAACCTCTCTTACATTAGTAGGAGGTGTTAGTTTAGATATAACTTGGATTTTTGCAATGTCTGCTTCCATACAATCTTCTAAAATTTTATGTCTTAACACAATTCCTCCTGCAAACATAAATTGACATTTCTCCCAATCAAAACTAAATTAGTTCTTTCGCATAACTCTATAACTTTTCTAAGGTAATTTAAGCATGCATCAAATGATGTTCCAAATACCAAGAAATCATCCATAAATACTTCAAATCCATCATCAATTAAGTTACTAAATATAGACATCATACATCTCTGGAATGTTGCAGGTTCATTACATAATCCGAAAGGCATTCTTCGAAAAGAAAAAGTTCCAAAAGGACTAGTAAATGTTGTCTTTTCTTGATCCTCAAGAGCAATCAGAATTTGATGGTAACTGGTATATCCATCTAAAAAACAAAAATATTTGTGCCCAGCAAGTTTATCTATTATTTGATCTAAAAAGGGTCAATGGAAGTGATCTTTCCTGGTGGCAGTGTTTAATTTTCTACATTCAATGCAAATATGTCACCCAATAACTTGTCTGATAGGTATTAATTCATTATTTTTTTTATTTCAACAGTCTCTCCTCCTCTCTTCGGAACACAATGAATAGGACTTACCCCCGCACTATCTGAGATAGGATATATAATTCCAGTGTCTAACCATTTCAAAATTTCCTTCTTAACTACTTCTTTCATCATCAGATTTAATCTCCTTTGTGGATCAACTCTTGGTTTATATTGTCCATCTAATATAACTCTGTGCATACAAATTGAAGGACTGATTCCCTTAATATCAGCTAAGGTCCAACCAAAAGCTTTCTTATATCTTTTTAATGTATCTAACAGTCTTTGCTCTTGCAGATCATTTAATTCTGAAGATATAATAACAGGCAATGTAGATGAGTCTCCTAAAAATACATACTTCTAGTGGCTAGGCAATATTTTTAACTCAAGTTCAGGTGGTTTTATAATTGATGGGAATTGATTTTTATCAGCATTTTTTGTAATATCCAACATCTCAAATCAATCCTAAACATAATCTAATTCTTCATTTTCTAATTCGTCCAAAATAACTTCCTCACTTTTTTCAAATTGTTCCTTTTCTACAAAATGTTCTTCTCCTTCAAAATGTTTTTTATCTTCAAAATGTTCTTTAAAATGTTCTTTCAGTAGATGTTCAATAATTTTCATGCAAAAACATTCATTATCTCTTTCAACGGCAGGGTATTTCATAGATTTCACAATGTTATAAGCCACTTCTTAATCATTAACTCTCATAGTTAATTCTCCTTTTTGAACACCTATCATTGCTTTTCCAGTATCTAAAAATGGTCTTCCTAAAATAATAGGTATATCCTTATCATCCTCCATATCTAAAATAATGAAATCCACAGGAAAGATAAATTTATCCACTTTTACCAGCACATCTTCTAAAACTCCCTTAGGATATGTAACTAAATGATCCGCTAACTGTAAAGTTATAGAAATAGGTGAGACTTCTCCTAATCCTAATCTTTTGAAAATTGATAGAGGCATAAGAATAATGCTGGCTCTCAAATAACATAAAGCTCTTCCATAAAATTTTTCACCCATAGCACATGGTATAGTGAAACAGCCAGGATCTTTTAATTTTTCAGGAAGCTTTTTCTTAATACTTGCACTACACACTTCGCTAAGTGGAACACTTTCATTATCCAGGAACTTTCTTTTCTTGTTCAGAATATGTTTCATAAATATCACATAATTGGGCATTTTCTCTAAAGCTTCTACGAAGGGAATATTTACTGTTAATTTCTTAAGAATTTCTAAAAATTTGGAAAATTGTTTATTCTGTTTGTGGTTCTTCAATCTTTGAGGAAACTGTGGTGGAGATTTCTCCACAGTAATTTTCATTGGTGTAAATGGATACTCTAAATCTGGGTACTCATAATCCTTCTCTTTTTCGGTATCCACTTTCTCTTTTTCAATTTATATTTCTTTTTGCACCCTTATTTCCAATTCTTTTCCACTTCGTAATTGAATCACTTTGGTTTGTTCTTTTCCTTGAACTTTAGGATTTGGTTCCACAATACTAGGAAAAGTTCCTAATGTTCCGTTACTAAGCGCAGTAGCGATATGCCTTAATTGTTTTTCAATATTCTTAATAGCAGTTCCTTGATTTTGTAATTGATTTCCTTGATTCAACAATTGTTGACTCATGTTTATTGTCAGCTCTTCCATAGATAACTTCTTCTCCTTAATTTGAGTATTACTATTAAATCCTGGAGGATAAGAAGGTCTATAGTTAACATTTCCTTGGTTGGATGAATTTCGTAATGGGTTCACTGAGTTGTTTGCCCATTATTGATTTGTAGTGGAATTGTTATTCCAATTAAAATTTGGATTACTCATCCAACCTGTGTTATAAAAATTTGAATAAGGATTGTTGGGTCTATTAATATCATTTAAAGTCTCATATGAAGGTTGAACATCTACAAATTGCTTAGATAAATTCTCTTCCATCATAGGAGGTGTTGGAGAATAACTCATCCCATAATGATCTAATTACTTTGATATTGCAGCAATCTGGGAAGCTAACATAGATATTACATCAGAATCATGGATACTAGCTACTCTTTTAGGATTTACCCGCTCAGAGGGCCATTGAAAATTGTTGGTAGTCATCTCTTCTATTAATGAATAAGCCTCATCAAAAGGTTTTGACATTAAAGAACCACTAGTCGCAACATCTATAATCGATCTAAGAGATCCCACTAAGCCATTATAAAATGTTTGAATTATCAACCAATTTGGTAACGAATGATGAGGGAACTTCCTAAGAAGATCTTTAAATCTCTCCTAAGCATCATATATTGACTCTCCATCAATCTGACAGAACAATGTTATGTCATTTATAAGTTTAACAATTTTGGATGGAGGGAAATATTTGGATAGAAATTTCTGTGAAAGTTCTCCCTAAATTCTAATTGATCCTGGTGCTAATGAATTTAACCACATCTTAGCCTTATCCCTCAGTGAAAAAGGAAAAAGTCTAAGTCTCACAACATTGTATGAGACTCTGTCATATTTAAAAGTAGCACACAGTTCTAAAAAACTAGCGAGGTGTAAGTTCGGATCTTCATTTGGTGTCCCTCCGAATTGATTATTTTGTACCATTTGGATAATAGTAGGTTTAAGCTCAAATTAATTAGCAGCTACATCACGATTTTGGATAATTAAGTGAATTTCATCTGCTGTAGGATTTGCATAATCTCTTAGGGGTCTAGGTTGGTGTTCATTCTTTATTCCTTGATTGTTCAAGTTGTTTTCCATTGTATCAAAATTTCTAGGTTCTCTTCTTAATCTTCTAATCCTTCGAATAGTGCGTTCTAATTCTAAATCGTAGGGTATAAGATTTCAGGTCCAAATTTACGCATACAATTTTAAATCAGTACTCAGTAATATAATTAACTAAATATAAAAGTAAGTTGGAATTCAAGTAAAAATTTTTCTAATAATCCTAATTTTTTCGTTACTCTGATCGTGATTTGACTCACTCACTCAATCACTAACCGACAACGGTGCCAAAAAATTGATAACAACTTTTTATATACCTAAATGTACAAGAATTTGACATAACTACTAGAAGATTTAAATCCCCGGCAACAGCGCCAAAAACTTGACAGCGACTTATATATGCATAAAAAATATATGATAAATATGGACGTAATAAATATTCAATAATTGTAAATTCACGATTATCAACGCAAGTATACGTATCACTCAAGTAATATAGAGCTCTAATGGAGTCCTAGATATCAATCCCACAGGTAGTAGTTTAGAGTTACGAACTAAGATTTTAGAAAAGCAATATATTAATCACAACAACGAAGTTCAATTTGCTTATCTGTCACAAATAAGCAATTGAAATAAAAAGGTAATTTTAATAACTATTAAATAACTAATGATATTAAGGAGGGTTTAATTGTGATATTCAATATATAAGAAAACATCCTTCTCCTTGTCAAGAAATCATAGTGAATGGATAAAATGAATTAGTTGAAGTTATATTATGTCAAATAGGATAACACATATTCTTTACCCTTTGGTCCAGGCATAAAGAACATTAACTAATCCTACGCTTGTTTACTGAATATGCAACTAGGGTGGGAGGATACTGACTCTCACTTCAGAGCTCCCACGTTCCCCTCACCGGAGGGCTAACATCTACACTTCAACACCTAAACGATAGGATCGAATTGGGGATTTTAGTCTGTCACTCTAAAATCTCCAATTCTACGTCCGATAATATAATTTCCCTATTTATTTGCACCCAACTTCCAAGGGCTTTAACCTCCCTAAATCTTGGATGTAATCTTCACTTTAGTTGTAAAATTCAACATATTTTAACAAATCAATTGGCGATATTGAAAGTAAATTAAGATCAAAGTGAAAAGATCATCACAAGTTCTTAAACATTTTCATGGCTTCACCAATTCAAATCACCATTTCACAAATCTTGACACAAGAAGAAAGACAGAGAAAACTACCCAGATCTCATGGGGAAAACACAACAAAACTCAAAATTCATATATAAAATCTAAGTCATACAAACTACAACAAGTAAACAACTTATCTCTAGTTTCTCCCCAAGAACACTCCTTGAAGTTCCTCTGAATCTCTTCCTTTCTTTACAACACACAGAATTCCTTTTCGAGTAGCAATGAATAATAAATCTGTCACTTTCCCTCCACTCTTACAATCTCTCGAAGAATTCCTCACAATATTGGAACCTTTATAATCTCTAGGAACTCTCTTTAGTACTTCCTTTACTCCCTAGATTCTTTCCCTTCTTCTCCAGGCTCTCTAATTTTTGACCAAAATAGTCTTTTAAAGTTGTGGATGAGCTTTCCCAAGAGTTTCCTAAGCATCCCTTCAAAATTTGGCTTCATCCAAAGCTTGAGTTGGCATAACCGTCGATCTCGCCGTCGGTGGCCATGAGAGCGCCGTCGGCGGGCTTCTAAAGAATTTTATCCTGTAGCCTCGGGAAAAACTCACCATCGACAAGGTCGAGGGCGTCGTAAACGGCCTAGTTCAAATTTCCATATTTTGGTCCTTTTCACTCCAAATTCGCTCCTTTTTGCATCTTTTATCTCCAATGACCCTAATTCATCATTTCTGCAACAAAACATCAAAAATACCTTTCTTTAAAATACAATATCATTAAAAATAGTATAAAATAGGTACGAAAATCTCAACATATTTTCCTTGGGTCAACGTTATGCTAGTAGACTTTTGTTTAGTTAATTTCATCCTGGTACGTTTAGTTTAGATTTACTTTATACTACATGTTTTCTATCCCGATAAATACTTTTACATGTTTTTGATAGACATTTGAGGTAGATATAAATTCTAAACTATTTTTCTTCTTACTTCTATTTTCTGCACTAAATACTGTACATGTAAAAAATTAAGTTTGGGGTTAGAAAGAAAAATAGATTTTAAAGTGAAAATAGTTCCTTTTAGTTTAATATTATTGCAAGCATGATTTAGGCTAGATTTACTTACTCCTGCTGTCATTCTATTCTAATTATAAATGTATACAAATTTGATAGGATGTTGTAGAAGTCAGTAGATTCAACTTTTACTTTTTCTTCCTACAACATTTTATACAATTAAGTGTGAAATATTTAAAAATCTAAGCTTGGGGGAAAAGAAAATTTTCCTTGAAAAGAAGTAAACAAAATTTTATTTATCCTAAATTAACTATATTTTTAAATTAATTTAACATGACCTTGGATATTGGAGTTTAACTTTAAATGACTATATTTATGTTTGTAAATATTATGGTAAATTTAGGTAAAAGTTTTAAAAATGAGTATTAACTTTAAAGTTAAAGATATTTGGTATGAAAGGATAAGATTATCTTTTTTTATTTAAAGTAAAGAACATTGTATTTTTGAAGTATTAAGAATTTTAGGGTTTCATATAAGAAGAAAAGAATGAAACTTTATGAAAAATCATAAACTAATATGAATTTATAAAGTGAAGAAAGGTAACGAGTTTTGACTTTAAGAAGAGGATAGTGAAGTTCAAAATTTTTAAGGGCTATCCAGATATAGTAATCCCCACTTGAAATAGAAAAAAAAAAGAAAAAAAGGAAAAAGGAAAAAAAGGAGAAAAAGAAAAGAAAAATGAGTGAGGAGAAGCTTGAGGAGATGCTTTATCTAAAATTGGCTTCACTTGAATCAACTTAAAGAAAAGGCTTTATTACATTTTCAAAACTTGTATTTGAGTATTAGTAGCATTACTAATAAAGTTTTTATGAAGTTCTTTTTCATATGAATTTTCTAAGTATCCTTGATATGACAAATTGCAATTTTTCTTGAAATGAATAGAGATTCAGAAATCTTAAATTTGATTACTAAGTACTCTTAGAGTTAGAGCTTGAATCTAAGTTATTCAATGTTTTTCTTAAATTTTACTATTTTATTTACTAGGCTAAAGTATAAAAGTTTATAAGTTAATCTATATCCAAAGTCAAATTTTTATGTAGTAAAAGGGTTACTTGAGGACAAGTAACAGTTAAGCTTTGGGGATTTTGATACACCTAAAAAATGACTACTTTTTCATGTATATATTTCATGCTAAATTTTTTTATTCTTAGTGATATTACACTTTAAAGGAAGGTATTTAGTATATTTTTGATTCCAAGGATAGGAAATAGAGTTTTGAAGAAAAAGAAGCAAAAATGGTGCAATTTGGAGTAGAAACTACCAAGAAAGAAAATTTTGTCTTGAGACATTTAAATATGTCTTTTTTTGCTTAATTTCATTTAAACTTATCACACACTTTTGAATGAAATTACACTTTTAAAAAAAATTTATTTTTATGCTTATTTTGTAGGTCTATCTGTGAGGAACTTAACACAACTAAAACGATGTGAAATGGAGCTTAAACAGAGCCAAACGATGCAAAATGGTGGAGCTGCGTAGGGTGGGAGCCAACAGCGCTAAAACTGGCGCCGGTAGTGCCGGAGAGCAAATGGAAAAGTCAAAATGGTTTTGATAGTTCCCGGGATGGCTTGGAGGCAATGTTGGGCGAATTTCTAGAAGATTCAATGTATTTGGAAGCTTTTTGGAGGGTTGCTTGAGGCATCTCTTAGGAAATTCGTCCCTACACTATAATAGAGTGCTTTTACGTCAGAAAAAGTGGTGTGTATGGTGTGTGTGAGTGGAAAAATGAGGAAAATATTTAGAGATCTTAGAATAGGAGTAGAAATGTGGATTTATACTTTTTTGGAGAGATTGGTGAGGGGATTTTGAGAGAATATTTAAGAGAATGTTATAACATTATATGGATTAGCGCGAGACTTTGTAGGAGAGATTTTCATCTTTCTTTGAAGGGAAAAAGCTAAGTATTGTGTTATTCATTATCTTATGATTTTGTAAACACAAATCTAGTGGATTTATTTGGATTTAATGAAGTTTTTTGTTGTGTTTTTTTTGTACTTTGTGATGTGTTTTTCTTACTCTTTCTTCTTATTAGGAAATTGTGGCATGAGAGAATTATGCCATTGTTTTCATCAGAATTTTTCTTTGCAATGAGTATGATTCATGTTTAGGATTTTGGGAGGCATGCTTGAAGAATTTATATTTATAAATGTGATGGTTTTTACTTACACTTCATTTACGTTACAATAAAGGCCTGTTGTAGTGTTAAACTTTGTTGTAATTGCATTAAGACCCGAGAGGGTAGTATAATTCTCAACAAAGTGGAACCACATTTGATTCCATGAAGGAGTATTCTATTCATGGAATTAAGTACAAATAAATATGGAAATATACATTATTGGACGTAGAATTGGAGATTTTAGGGTGACAGACTAAAATCCCCAATTTGGTCCTAATGTTTAAGAACTAAAGCGAGAGTTAGCCTTCAGGGGATGGGAAGTGGGAGCTAGTATCCTCCTAGCCTGGCCATGGATTTAGGGACTAAACCTAAGATTAGCTAATGATTTTCTATAACACTGAATCGGGGTAAGGAATTAAATTTTCTCCTATTTGACACATATAATATTTAATGTATCTAGGTCCTTTACATTATCCAATTCACTACATATGAATAATAGTTTTTAAAATCTTAAAGTTCTCCAAACCAACTCATCCAAAAAGGGTTATCTTTAGAATTAACATTTGCATGAAGGAATATTTATTATTATTACATCTAACATTTGCATTTAGGAGTAGTTGCTAGATAAAATACCATTTTAATCGACATTCCAATCTAAGGCCTGATAGTAGTATACTAGAACTTTGACTAGGGTCCTCTGACCTCGGTTCCCTATGGGATTGATAAACGGGACTCCATCAGATCCCTGTATTACGTGAGCGATACATATACTTGCGTTTATATCATTGTGACTATATAAAATATATAAAATTAAGCATATAAAAAGTCACATCAACGCGTACACATGTGCATAGGGTGTACATTGAGTGGGAGTCTTGAACATTGTTTGATAGGCCCACAAGGCTTCTAAAGTTTTTTATGCCAATCTCTTTTGTTTTCGTATAGTATCCTTTTTAAAATATGTACTAGTGTCTTGTTAAAGGCCTCAACTTATCCATTTGCCCTGAGATAGTAGATCATATAGTATCTTCATTCTATCCCATGTCACTTGACAAAATTATTATTTTTTGTCTTCTTGAAGGTCATTCCATTGTCAAAACTTATTTTACGTGGGACTTTGAAATAGTAGACGACTTGTCTTTTGAAAAATTAAAGGACGTGTTGTGTTGTAAGCTTTCATAATGGAACTGTCTCTACCCATTTGGAAAAGTAATCTGTAGTAGCCAGTATAAATTTGTTTCCTTTAGAGGATGGGGGTCTATTAGACCTATTATATCCGTGCCCCAACACTCAAAAGGCCATGAAGCACGGTTGGGTGTAGCACATTTGTAGGTTGGTGTAAGAACACCCCATGTGTTTGACACTGGTGACATCTTCTGGCAGTATCCATGCAGTCGGACATCATTGCCAGCCAATAATATCTGAGTCCCTTGATCTACATTTTCATATTTGGCCCTGACTGGTGAGCGCCACAAAATCAAGCATGTACTTCCTTGACAATATTTTGTTCCTCTGCTTTGCTTAGGCAACACAACCACATCTGGTTGAACGATCTTTTGTAAAGGACATCGCCTCCTAAAGCATACAACATAGACCTTCTTGTGATGTGATGCGTTGCTGACTTGTCTTCTGATAGCTTTCTAGTTTGCAAATATTCTATTAATGAATTACACCAATCTTAGTTGATATTGACCAAAGGAAAATATGTTGAGATTTTCATACATATTTTACAATGATTTTGATGATACTGCACTTTAAAGAAAGGTATGTTTGATGTTTTATCGCAGGTATGTTGAATTATGGTCAATGGAGCAAAAAGATACAAAAAGGAGCAAATTTGGAGCAAAAAGGACAAAATATGGAGATTTGATCTTGGACACCGATGGTCAGCTCGATGCCGCTGACGGTGAGTTTTTCCCGAGAGTCTAGAATTAAATATTTTAGAAGGTCGTCAATGGCGCCATCGAGGCCGCCAACGACAAGCACGTCGGTTCTCTCAACAGATGTATTGAATGTAGATGATTTTTGAAGGGACTCTTAGACAACTCTTAAAAGCTCTTCTACAACTTTAAAAGAAACATTGGGAGGCTGAAAAAGTGGTGTCCACGGGGTGTCCGCGGAGTCCTTATTATTTTTTGTGCCCATTAGAGTTTAGAGAGTGGTTAGTATTGTGAAGAATTCTTCAAGAGATTGTAAAAGGGGAAGGAAAGTAAGAGATTTCTTCCTCCTTGCAGCTTTGAAGGAGAATTCTGTGTGCTGTAAAGAAAGGAAGAGATTTAGAGGAACTTTAAGGAGTTTGTTTGGGGAAGAATTAGAGATAAGTTGTATTTACTTATTGAATTTTGTATGACTTTGCTTTTATATATAAATTCTAAGTTTTTTCCTATCTTCTCCATGAGTTAAGAGTAGTTTTCTCTGTCTTTCTCCTTTTCTTGAGATTTTGTGAAATGGTGATTTGAATTGGTTGTGCCATGAGAATGTTAAAGAAGTTAAGATGATCTTTTCACTTCAATCTTAATTTACTTTCAATGTGGCCAATTGATTTGTTAAAATATGTTGAGTTTTACAACTGAAGTGAAGATTACAACCAAGATTTAGGGAGGTCAAAGTCCTTGAAAGTTGGGTGAAAATAAATAAGGACATAAAAATTATCGGGCATAGAATTGGAGATTTTAGAGTGACAGGCTAAAATCCTCAATTTAGTCCTATCATTTGGGTGTTGAAGTGAAGATGTTAGCCCTCAGGTGAGGGGAACGTGGGAGCTCCGAAGTGAGAGTTGGTATCCTTCCAGCCTAGCCGCAGATTCAGTAATCGAGCATAGGATTAGTCAATGTTCTTTATGCCTAGTCCAAAGGGTAAAGAATATGTATGCTCCTATTTGGCACAATACAAGTTGAACTGATTCAATTTATCCATTTACTTATATTTCTTGATAAGGAGAATGATGCTTTCTTATATATTGAACTTCATATTAGAAACTTTACTAGTAGAATTAGTTAATTAAGAGTTTATTAAAATTATATTTTTTATTTCAATTGCCTGTCAGTGACAAATAGGCAATTTGAACTATATTGTTGTGATTAAGTATTGATTTTTTAAATCTTAGTTCATAGCCTCTAATATTACTCCCTGTGGGATTGATTTACAGGACTCCATTAGAGCCCTGTATTACTTGAGCAATACGTATACTTACGTTGATAAGTGTGACTTCACAATTATTAAATATTTTATACACATCTTTATCAAATCTATAACCGTTGTTTTATTTTTGGCACCATTGCTGGGGATTTAAATCTTTTAGCAGCAGTATTAAATTCTTGTATTTTTAAGCATATATAATGTCGCTATCAAATATCAGTAACCGCAATCATCATTTCTTCTTCTTTTTAAGCTTATGTAGATTTTGAAAGTCAATTCGAGACAAAACCTCTCTCCCTTGTACTGTAATGTCAATGGAATCCTTCTGGGGATACGTCAATTCTTTTACAAGTCTTACTAAAACGTCAGCATGGCCATTATCTCCCCAAGAAATTTTGTAGAAAGTTACATTGGGGATCTGATATTGTAGCTTCATGGTGTACCGATGGTATTCTACTAACCTTGGTTTCAAAATCTTGTCTTGTCCGACGACTTGTTGGTGACTAGTTGAGAGTCTCCATAAATGACAAAATCTGTTATATCCATCGAGATTGCAAATTCCAACCCAGTGATTAATGATTCATATCATGCTTTGTTATTGGTGCATACTCTGTCTGGTGGTATGAGAGACTCAACGTACCTTTATCTGGAGTGGAAAAGATTAAACCAATCTTTACTTTGCCTGGTATAACTTCTCTTGATCCTTTATCTTTTCTAGCTGACGAAGCTCCATTGTAGTACATCTTCTAACATTGCGCACTGGAGAATTCCATTTATAATACCTACTCATCTGTTAATCTGTCATTAAGAGGGGACCTAGCTGGTAGTGGGTGTGTAGCGTGAAAATCTATTAAAATATGTCCCTCAATAGCATGGTGGGGAACAAAAATTATATCAAATTTCAAAAAAATCATCGACCATCTTGCTAGACATCCAGAGAGGGTTGGTCGAGTTATCAAATATTGCATTAGAATAACCTTCAAAGTAAGGGTAATTTTATGAGAAAGCATGTAATGCTTGAGCTTTTTGGTGGCAAAGATTAAAGCTAAACATTGTTTCTCAATCGACAGATACCTTATCTTCATTGACATTAGACGAAGACTCAAGTAATAGAGTGCGTTTTTATTACTCTCATAATTGAATTAGGCTAAGGGGGCCCTAAGAGAGTCATCTAAGGCTGCAGTATAAAGTACTAAAGGTTTTCCTTGTATAGGACCTGCCAAAATAAGAGATGTCATTAAATATTGCTTAACGTCCTCAGAAGCCCATTATCATTTCTCTTCCCAAAAAAATTTGGCATCCTTTTTAATTAATGCCGAGAAGGGCTGACACCTACCTGAGAGATTAGAAATAAAGCATCTCAGATATGCCAACTTCATTTGGAAGGAACGTAGTTGTTTCAATGTTTTGCGTGGAGGCATTTCAAGATGGCTTTAATCTTATTCGAGTTGATCTCGATTCTCTGATAACAAACAATGAATCCTAGAAATTTCTTTGGGGTAACGTTATAGGCAAACTTTAAGGGATGCATCTTAAAGGGGTACTGTCGTAGTCGTTTGAACACGATCCTTAAGTCAAACAAATGGTCTACTTTTTGTTTACTCTTGATGACCAAATCATGCATGTAACATTCCATATGGTTGTGAATGAGATTATCAAAAATTCTCGCCATTGCTCATTGAGATTATCAATCCAAACGACATCATTGTATAATATAAAATCCCGATAGATGTTTCTGAATGTTGTAAGTCTTGTGTCCTCTAGAGCCATCTTGATTTAGTTGTATCTTGATGATCCATCCATAAAAGAGAAAATTTCATGTGTTGAAGCGATATTCACCATCATTTCTGGTATTGATAATGGAAATTTGTCCTTTGGACATGCTTTATTCAAATCCTTGAAGTCAACACATACTTGGATTTTTCCATTTTTCTTCTTAACTGACAGAATGTTAGCTAACCATGTGGGGTATTGCTATTTTCTTACAAAGATAGCGTCTATTAACTTTTTCACCTTAACAATGACTTGCTGCACTATTTCGAGGTGCATTCTTCATGGAGCTTTTTTCACTATGATCATATCCTTGTCCACCTCAAGTTTATGAACTACAACTTCTATTGGCAGTCCTGACATTTCATCATAAACCCATGTGATGAAATCTTTGAATTCTGTTAATAGTTTGATCAACTCTGAAGATTCTTCATAGTTTAGTAGAGAACTTATAATTGTAGGTCGAGGTTGCTCTTCCATCTCGAGGTTAATTTCCTTCAATTCATCATTAGTTGATTTGATTTTTTCCCTCAAATTTTGGCGAGACATCTTCTATTAGCTTATCAGTAGAGTCATTCTTGACATTGAGGCAATCCTCTTCTGATTCACTAGTAACAATAATGCAAGATTCAGAATCATCGACTGGTCCGACTGTACCAAATCTAAGACCCTCTTTTGAGTTAGGAGTTTGACTTTTAACATTCCATAAATTTTCAAAAAGTTGTAATTTATCTTATGGCATTTGTTTTGACAAATGTCCCTGTTGAGTTAACTTTTGTACACAAGGAGAAAAGTAACCAAAAGGGAATTCCATTAATTCATTAGGATCTTCATCCAAATTTGCATGATTTTCAAGATTAGTAGAAGTAGAAGCACAGTAAAATCTGATCGGCTTTGAACCAGCACTATGAACCTCCTTGACCTCTAAACTCTTAACCTTTTGAGGGAGAATCAGAGTAAGGGTCATGGTGTTCACATAGTGGTTTATCTGATCATACAATGTCTCATAGTCACTTTTCTGCATATCTTCTAAGGATATATCCTACCAATGTTTCTTCTGTTTTGTCATTAATATTTCATCTTTAGAACTTTCTTCATCACCAATGTTGATGCCCGACCTAGTCCGTTCAACAATCAAATTGCTTCTTGCTTGTCCATGTCCTTGACCTCGACTTCGAGTGTGCGAACTAAAAGAACCCCCACCAACCTGTTGCAAAAGAGTGGTAGAAGATAGGTGAAGCAAAGCTGAATGGACTCCCCTTTGTGATTCATCTGAATCCTCATTTTTATCTATTTTAATTCCATAAGAGAAGACAGTTTCTTTGAAGGCGCGTAGTAGAAGGCATCTTAATGAATGCCAACTTCATGCACTGAAAATGAATGTAAAACTCCCTTGATGCAATGTTCTTGTCCTTCCTTGTAGTACTTAATACATTGGTGTAAAGACGATGAAAATATGTTGTGTTCGTGAATCCATGGTCGACCTAGTAGAGCATTTAAAGAGGTCTCAATGTCGATGATATGAAATTTAGTGGTTGTTACTAGTTCTCAAACTTTTATAAGGA
Source organism: Phalaenopsis aphrodite (assembly GCA_003013225.1). Lineage (NCBI taxonomy): Eukaryota > Viridiplantae > Streptophyta > Magnoliopsida > Asparagales > Orchidaceae > Phalaenopsis > Phalaenopsis aphrodite. Next base: position 582,467 of record NEWO01000401.1, read on the forward strand.
ATGCAATTGATCCAAGATCTCTCTCTCCCTTTTGTTTGAATCATCTTAGCATCATTTTATCGGTCGTAAGCTCCTGAGTTTCAATGTTCAAATAGGCCAATGTCTGTAGACTCATCAAGTTGAGGGATGCTCCAGGATCTTCTAAAACTCTGGACAACACAAATCTGCCGATGTTAATAGAAATATAGAGTGGATGATTATGGTCGGCATTTCCAAGCAGCAAGTCTTCATCTGTGAAGGTTATCCTTGACTATTCTTTCAACGAGCAAACATCATTCGAGGATGTGTTGACCAATTGAGCCAAGTAAATCTCTGGGTTAAGCAAAGCGGTAAACAACGATTCTCTCATCTCCTTTGACAGGATTAAAGCATCGTAGATGCTTAATTTTGTCGACAACTTCTTAAGATGAGCTAGCACATTGGAATCCACTTTGTATGATCCTCTAATTTTCTCTTGGTTATGTGTTTCTTCCACTGGCAGAGGTGGAGGTAGCTCTTCTCGAGTTACTATTTGCTTTCCTTTATTAGTCAAAGCTGTTCTTGAGGGCAATACTTTCCCACTCATTAAGTTCACCTTTGTAATTTCTTCCTCTTAAGATACTATTGTCAAATCTTCTGGTGTTTCTTATTTTTCAAAAAAATTTATGTTGATGGTAAGTGGTTTGCCGTTGTGCTCTAGGGTTAATTCCTCACTCCCGACCCTATTGTAAGCGGCATTATCTATGTCTTCTTTGATCTTGCTAACAGGTTCATAGAACTTAAGCACGATTTAGGGATTGGTTTAAGAATTGAGATTGAAGCTATAATGGTCACAGTCGATTACATTATCACTAGAAACAGTTAAAAAGTAATCGAAATCATAATCATTATATTTATAAGACCCCGGATAGACAAAAAGATAATCATACAAGGTCAAGGGTTTGAGGATTTTCTTCTCCATATTTGAGACAACTAATCTAGCAGAGGCAACCCCTATCCTACTTCCCGTGCTATCAGTCTTTGAGGTGGTATTCTTCTTCTTCTTCATTGACAATCACAGATCTTTGGGCAGAATCTTCATCTCAGGTTTGGCAGGCTCAAGATTTTAAACGGAGGCTTGTGCTGATACATTATGGATTTAGTTTAGGACCCACTTGAGCTTGTTCCAAGTCATACTCCATCCATAATTTCCAGTATATTGGTCAATCGGAGTGATTGGCTCAACCAAAATCGTATTTATGAATCAAAAGGCCAAGTTGGATATTTTGGTAGAATTGGGGTCCAACCACTATATATGAGCTATGGACCAATAAAATCCCCATTTGGGTCCTCTATGTACTGGTCTTAGCTAAACCCTAGCCTAGAGCTAGTGGGTCTAGGGGACCATCTACATGTGTCTCCCAAAAGATCAAGGGATCAAAGTCAACAATTTGTGTTTAGGGCTGCAAGTGTATATAGGTGATAGTGAGTGTAAGTGAGTGAACTAGCTCTAGGCCAACACGCAAGGTTAGCCCTAAAGTCAAGCAACCCTATGGGGACTCTCTCTAAGATCCTTCATACTTACCCCACTAACTAAGTGCTAGAGGTTAGGATCAATATGTGGAACTCCATGTTGAGCAAAGAATGGTTTAGAGTTTCTAATGGTTAGGGTTCCTTTCCTAGTTTTCTACGAATAGTTAACAGGAAATTCCTATGGCTAGACCATATGCAACTAAAAGGAAAAACTAAACCGTAAGCAAAAGAGGTCAACAACTTGCAATCAGAAACATGGAAAAATAGTTGGGATGTATGGCTACCTTTCTTAGCAATAGTCCTCCATGAACTTTGCCTTATAATATTGAAGTTAATCCTAAAGAATAAAATAAAGAGCAAATCAAGGCTATTCAACTGAGAAGTGGAAAAGAATTAGAAACAAAATTTAAAAAAAGAGATTGAAATTGAGAAAGAAGGGGTGGAAAATGAGAAGTCTCGCTAAGATTTTCATCTTAATTCAGAATATCCTATTAAACTAACGAAAATCATTGTAGAAAACCACCACCGCCATTTCCTAAAAGATTGAAGCAGTATAACAAAGATAACCAAATTACAATTTTTTTAGAAATATTGAGGAAATTAACGATAAACATTCCATTTGTTGAAGCCCTGAAGCAAATGCTAACTTATGTGAAGTTTATGAATGATATACTTAATAAAAAAAAAGAAAGTTTATAGATAATAGGACTATTGCACTTTGTAAGGAGTGTAGCACAATAGTTTAGAAAAAGCTTCCTAAAAAATTTAAAGATCCTGGTAGTTTTACTATTCCTTGTGCTATTGGTAAAAGTTTTTTTGGAAAAGTTCTATGTAATTTGGGAACTAGTATTAATCTTATGCCTCTATCAATTTTTAGAGGTTGGGTTTAGGAGAAGTTTCACCTACTACTCTAACTCTTCAGTTAGTTGATCGTTGAATTACCTATCCTAAATGAGTTATAGAAGATGTTATGGTAAAAGTTGATAAATTTATCTTTCCTATGATTTTTATTGTGTTAAACATGGAGGAAGATAAAGATATTCCTATCTTTTAAGAGAGACCATTTCTTGCCAGTGGAAGAGCTTTGATAGATTTACAGAAATAAGAGTTAAAAATGAGAGTTAGTAGTGATCAATAAGTTACATTTATTATTGCAAAATCAATGAGATACCCAACAAAAGGAAGAGATGATGAATGCTTCAAAATGAATTTTAACGATTATTTAAGAAATGAATAATTCATAGATATATTTTAAAAGAAAACTAAAGAAGAACATTTAGAATATGAAAAAGAGGATATAATTCAATATAAATCTATGGAAGTGAGTAACAAAGAATTGAATTATGTTCATGAACAGTTTGAATTGTTAGATCTTATGGATAATAACAAAAAATTAATTTCTTCCATTGTGAAACCTTCTGAAGTAGAAATGAAAACACTTCTTACACATTTAAAATATGCCTTTTTAGAGGATTTATCTACATTACTTGTTATTGTATCCTCATATTTAACTAAAGCATAAGAACAAAAGTTGTTGAAATATTTAGGAAGATTTAAGAAAGCCTTTGGATGGATGTTAGCTGATATCAAAGGAATCAATCTCTTAATTTGTATGCATAAAATTTTATTGGGAGAACTTCACGTACCAAAAGCTGATCCTCAATAGAGATTAAACCCTATGTTGAAAGAAGTTGCTAAGAAAAAAACTTAAAATGGTTAGATGTTGAAATAATATATCATATTTTAGAAAGTGCTAGGGTGACTCCAATTCACTGCGTTCCTAAGAAAGAAGGTGTGACTATTGTGACAAATTAGAATAATGAATTTATACCAACAATACAAGTCATTGGTTGGCGAATCTGCATTGATTATAGAAAATTAAATTTGGCCACCAAGAAAGATCAATTTCCTTTAACTTTTCTAGACCAAATGTTGGATAGGCTAGCAAGGAACAAATATTTTTGCCTTCTAGATGGATATATCGACTATCATCAAATTTTTATTGCTCTAGAGGACCAAGATAAGATTACATTTACTAGTCCTTATGGTACTTTTGTTTTTAGGCGAATGCCCTTGGTTTATGTTATGCACCTGCACCATATATCACTACTAAAAGAGATTTATTAGCAATTGTTTATGCTTCTGATAAATTTAGGTCATATCTGATTGGAGCTACAGGTGTTGTGCATACGGACCACTGTGCTATAAAATATTTGATGCAAAAGAAAGATGTAAAACTAAGATTAATTAGATGGGTACTTTTGATGCAAGAATTTGTTTTTGTGGTAATATATAAAAAAACGATTTGATAATCAAATAGCGGTTTATTTATCAAGGCTGGAACAAGAAGAAACATTTGATCTTGAAAGATAAATTAATGAGACTTTTGTGGGTGAACAACTATATTTTGTTAAAGAATGGGAAATATCATGACATGTTGATATTGGGACTACATTGTCAGTGGTATTTTATCATATGAATTGACAAAGCCTCAAGAGAGGAAATTTTTTTATGATGCAAAATTTTACTTATGGAATGATCCTATGTATATAAACAAAGTGAAGATTTAGTTATGTGGGGATGTGTACATTATAAAGAAATTGAAGAAATCATTAAAAAATGCCATGATTCTAAATTTGGAGGTGATTTTAGAATTGATAGAACTATTCAAAAAATTTTACAATCTGGATTTTATTGGCTTACTCTTTTTTGATATGTTAATATATACATAAAAACATGTGATTGATGTCATTGAGTAGGTAATATGTCAAAAAGAAATGAAATTCCCCTGAATTTTACTTTGGAAGTTAAAATTTTTGATGTTTGGGGATTGAAATTTATAAGACCATTTATACCTTCATTTGGAATATATATATATATATATTAATTGCAATATACTATGTATCAAAGTGGATTGAAGCAATAACTTTACCTCGATGTGATGCTCGGAGTGTTACAAAATTTTTAATCAAAAATATTTAAGAAGATATGGAATGATGAGATTAATCATTGCTAATGGAAGATCTCATTTTAGGAATAAAATTATTGCAAAGTTGGTTGAAAAGTATGATATTATACAAAGGGTTACAACTGCTTATCATCCCCATACTTGTGGTGTAGAAGAAGTATCCAATCATGAAATTAAAAGAACTTTGGAAAGAATTGTAAATCTTAATAAAATAGTTTGGTCTACTAGCTTAAATACTACATTATGGGCTTATAGGACTACATATAAAACAACCATAAAAATGTCCCCATATAGATTAATTTTTGGGAAGTCTTGTCACTTACTAGTAGAATTGGAGCATAAAACTTATTGGCTACTAAGGAGTTTAATTTTAATTTAAAAGAAGCTTGTGAGAAAAATTGTTGTACCTGAATGAGCTTGAGGAATTTAGGAATGAGTCTTTTGATAATGCTAGGCTATATAAGGAGAAAAATGAAAGAGTGAAGATAAAAAAATAATTTGGCATGGACAAAAAAGTTTTTCTATATAATATATGACTGAAGTTATTCTCTGGTAAATCTAAGTCTAGGTGGACAGGGCCATCAACTGTTGTAAAAGTTAACCCCTATAAAGTTCTTAATATTGAAGAACCAAAAACTGTAAATATATTTAAAGTGAATGGGCATAAACTGAAACCATATTTTGATTGTCATTGGCCAAATTTTATGGAGACTGTAATGTTGATTCACTCAGAGTAAAGACTGGAATGTCGGGCTGATAACATTAAACCAAACTCTTTGTTATCTGTTAATGATGCGAATTTTTTTTATAAGTAATATTATATATATTTATAGTTATGCTTTCTTTATAAATTTTGTGTACTTGGGAAACTTACTTGATTTTAAAATGCATTAAAACATCTTTAATTACTGAATTTTATTGAAGATTTGAGAGTTATTTGGAAAAAAAATGGTGCAAAAATCTAAATTGGTGCCAGAGGCGCCATTTTTCAGAGAGCTCGTGCCAGAAGTGTCAGAATCAGTGCCAGAAGCGCTGTAGTTACTGAGATGGATTTGAAAGATTTTAAAGGCATTTTTGGGTGGTTTTTGACGGATATTCTTCCTAGTAACTCCCAAAAACTGTATTTCGATTTATTTAAGTGTGGAAAACGAAGGGAAAGTCACCATTTTCTAATCTTATGACTTTCAAATCTAAAGAAACTTCTACATATATAATTTTCAATAGAAGAAAGTTCATCAGTTTAGATGCGCAGAAGTTATATGATCAAGTTCTTATGAAGAAGAGATTAATCCAGGAATGAAGATTTGTGAATTGAGGATTCAACACACCAAATACTCATGTGGAGAATATTATTGTGTAGAGACTCTAGAAGTGCTATGCAATACCACTGCTGCAGTATTTGTTTTTGTGGTAAAAGAGTTTTATGCTATTCTTAATGGAAATAAATAAAGAGTCGTCTATGTTCAAGGAAGGTGGGTACTATTTACTCCATCAAGAATAAACAACTAGTTTATGATTGAAAGCGTCCTGATTTGTCATTAATCCTATTTATTTACAAGAGATATCATGGATGAAGTCTATCGATTCCTTAATGATGAAGAAGCAAATTAGGAGACAATAAATAATGAACATGTAAGTTTTTCTCCATCATTATTGAATCTTGCATTGAAGGCATGACATTTCCTTATTTCGTCAAAATTTCTTCTAGCCATAAAAATCTGTAAAGTTACCAAGGAAAGTGTTATCTTGAATTACTGTATTCAAACCAGAAAATCAATTGATATGAGTGCTTTAATTATAAAATCTATTCAGGGTTTGATTATAAATGGATCAACTTTTGGGTTGGGACATCCATCTACCAGATTCCTACTATGTATTCAGTCACAAGTGCCTTATGAAAGTTGGAAAATTTTGCTTCTCCCTTGGAAGCACATAGACCCAGAGACTTGTAGCAACTGCATAAGAAAAAGTGAGGAAAATAATATGAACATCCATATGGATAAATCATCTAAACATTCATCTCCTATTCAGTTCTGCTTTCCTTGTAGTTCACATGATATTATGTAAAGGATCAAGAAGTTGGAAAAAGAGGTACAAAATATTATGAATTCAATTAGAAACATCTTTGACATATTTGATCATTTGGATTGTCAGATGAAGGAACAATTCAAACATACCGGTACATAAAAGAAGGTATGGTGTGCATGTTTAAGAAAAATGCTTGAGTTAAAGAAGACTGGATAGAAAAATTTTCTCACCGACCTTCTTACAACTTACACATTCACTAACAATCCATGGGAACAATTCAAGATGTTGAAATATATGAATATATTTGAACACTTTAAAGTACAAAATTCATAATTATGAGTACATTTGTGTGCTATGCGTTTAAGTTGGCTTTCATTTATTTTCATTGTTGAACTTTATATGTGTCATATGTTAAGTGTTTGATATTTTATTTTCAGCATTAGTTTGTGTGGTGTGATTTCGACGTTGAGTTTGATTTATTGGTTTGAAAAATGTTGGTTTTTAAAAGGGTGGATTATATATATAAATGTGAGGATTATGTTGTTTATGAAAATTTATTGTTAGAAAATTGTTTAATTATGGATAATAGTGTTTATCTTAAGTTAATTAGAGGTTGGCATGGTTTATTATACAACACATTTCAAAAGAAAAGCAAAATCTGAAATTTTTGGTGTTGGCGCCAGAGGCGCTAGTTTCTCTATAACACCCATATTTACTTAAAACCACAAAAATTGACTGTTAAACCCTATTTTTACTGCTTAGGTCATCTCCAACCCTTTAATTAAGGCCAAAACTCAACTTAGGCCTTGGTATTTCTTGGATTTGAAGATATTTGAAGGATAAAAAGTTTTGGATTTCATCTTCCCTTGGTAAAAGCTTCACTTTAATTTAGAAATTTTTAATTTTCACTATGGATTTTTCCTGCATTTTGGAAATAAAAAATTTTGATGGGTTTTTGAAGAAGTTTAAAGAGAACCCATGGTGAAAAGTTTCTTATCAAGAATTCCTATTTTTGGAGTTTGACTTATGATATTGTGATTTTATTCAGAATTCATGTGAATTTACTTAGAAATTGTTATGGCTCCAAGAGTGAAAATAGGAAAGCCATCAGGAGGTTTTGATGCAAGAAGATTTGTTAATTTTAAGGCTTAGGATAGTTATAATACTATGATGGGTTTAAGAAAATTGATTCAAAAGCGTGCAATAAAAAACTTGGGAGGTTCGATTGAAAGGCTAATTAATGCTCAGAACTGTGAGACCTCTTGCTACTTCACCGTAGTAGCAATTGTTCCTATTGTTTGAGAATTTTAGGCCAATCTTCGGGTGAATTATGATGAGCATGTTTATGTTAGAGGGAAAAAAGTTGATTAATGTAAATCCCGTATGAAAGGCATATAAGTAATCTGAGTCTGGAATGGGTACATTCATATTACTATTGAGAAGAAAGATAAAAGCTGGACTTAGCGTCTATTTTGGGGAGCTGTAGCTTATTGAATAATTTGCTGATAAGATAATTAAAAATAATTTGTTAATAAGCTAGGAACGGTGGCTATTACAAATTTTTATTTTTTTTGGAAAAGCAAGACCGCAACTAGAAAGCTGCCACCGCACCTAAGTAGATGTGTTGTGAAAATGCTATTTTTAGTGTTTTAAAAAAACATAAGATGCTAAAACGTAGTTTAACCAAACAGACAATGTGTGTTTTCAAAATGCCACCGCACCAAATAAGCTGCCCCAAACGGGCCCTTTGAGATGAAGGAAGTAACCATCCTCACCAGAGTTGCCCGAAAAATTGCTGATGTGAATCTTTTTTTTCCCATCTAGGAGTTCTTTAAAACATCTAACTAGGTGATTAGGCATGATATTAAAAGAATGACATAATACCAAAATGAGTAAGAATGTTGCACTTAAATGGGACTGGTCACTCAAAAAAGGAAAATTTGTTTAACTTGTTTGTCTAGATAACCAAGGGTATTTTTCCTTAACTTATGGATGTAAGATGAGTTTTATTTTTTTTTAGGTCTAGATTTTGCTATGATGAATAATCTTGAGGATACCTTGGTTATGAATTGAGGCTCATGACAAATACTGTTGAGAATATCCTCAATTAACCCGATCAAAACCTCATAGTTAATTATAACTTGGGACTTGTGACTCAAGAGAATACTCCAAATTTAGAATCTAGTTTTTAACTTATAAAATCATTAAAAAGCGTTTGTGGGAAGATAAAATTGAAGAATTGGGCTTGGAAGGTTCACGGTTTAAAGGATTTAAATGGAATTGGGAAAAGCTTGTTTCATTCACTTGAGGAGAAAACATGAGCTATTTTGATCAATTTATATTGGAATGGCTAAATTAAGGCCCAAATTTTAAGCATTGAAAAAGCTTTTGAACTTAACATCAAAGTGAGGTCTTAGGTTTGAAACTTGGGATTGAAATACAATTTGAGACTAGGTTTCGGTTGGTTTAATTGAGGATGGAACTTGATGTCTGAATGTGGTTTGAATATGAGTTTGAAGGATGGGTGAGTTGAAGTCAATGAAAACCATAGACTCGAAAGAGTACATAAAAGTTTCTAGATGAAATGAAGCCTTAATCATGGAAAAAACCTAAACATAAAAAAGCTAATAGGTGGACTAATATAAAATTTTGGAATAATGGCTTCGTTTATGATATCAATGGCTTTTCTTCATTCTAGATGCATTGGTATCATTTTAATTATTAACCAGCTCAATATAAAGAGTTCTTCCTTATTGTCATAGCGATGACTAAGGTAGATAGTCCTACTATAAATTAGTTTGGGGTACCTTCATAAGTAATAAGAGATTACTTCATTCTAGAGAACCTACAAAATCTATAGGACTAGACTATCTTTGTTTTGTATGTCCTAGTCCTTAGAATCTTTTTTTTTGGTACCTAGCAAACTAAAATAAGCTTCTAAACTTGAATTTTCTATGTTGTGTGTGGACATAGGTTTTCATCTATGTTGGCCAATCCTAGATTTCTCACTACCAAAAGGTGTCGCTGTCGCTGCCAATTTTAGTTGCCATATTATTGATTTATTATTGTTGTGAAAGGAGTCCCCACTCTATTTATCTATTTTAATAACATATTGTCCAAATGACTTATTCTCATTAGATCACATGAATGACCTTAAGCTGTTAATTAACTTGGAGAAAGTGGAAAAGGGCAAATGAAAGTAGAAAAGAAAGAAAATGTCATATTGGTTTTGTTTGTAGTGAATTCAAAATTGTCTGATTTCTGAGATTCCATACAAAGAAAACCACATGAAGTTTCATAACTAGAGAGTTTGGTACAATACCTATTATGAGCTCTTTAACACTCATGTAAGAGAAAACTCTTATAGTTAATTACATCTTAATTTGTTTAACTACTAAAGAAAACTCTGATTAAGACTAACTTTTCTTCTCAGAGAAATTTTAAGCGTCAAGATCAAGGAAAGAAACTTCAATTTTTGAGGCTAGAGTAACATGCTTATAAAAATTTTATACTACCCTAAAAGTTTTATTTTGTCACTTTTGTTTTGTTTTTGTTAATGCAATTTTGTTTTAGTTTGTTTTATTTTGTTTTGTTTATGTCATTTGGTTTTGTTGTTTTGTCATTCTGTT
>NEWO01000401.1:611867-623533 GCA_003013225.1 Phalaenopsis aphrodite
CCACTTCGCTTCACCTGAAGGCTAGCTCCCACTTCAGTTTTTAAACACTAAGATTGAATTGAAGATTTTAGTCTGTCACCCCAAACGTTCTCTAATTCGACACCCAACATAGAATATTTTCATATTTATTTGCACTTAATTCCAAAACCCATGTTCTCCTTTATGAAATCAAATGTGATCCTTACTCTGTTGTAGAACTCATACTCCATTTTCCGGATCATATGTTTCACAACACATTTTAACAATTCAATTTGCGAGATCAAAAAGTAAATTAAGTTTGGATTTAAAAAATCATTACAATCTATTTTACAATTTAATATTGGCACATTCATATTATCTCTTCATTTCACCATATCTTAGAGTAGGGAGAAAGAAAGAGAGAACTACGCAGACTTCATGAGGAACAAATAACAAAACACAAATTTTATATATAAAAGAAAGTTCATAGAATACTAATAAACAAACAATACTTATCTGAAAACTCTTTCTCAAAGCAAATCCTTTGTAGCCTTTCCTTAGAAATGCAGGAGGAAGATATCTCTCACTTTTCTCCTTCTTCAGCACTCTTACAAAAAGTTTCACACTAAATCTCACCACAAAAACTCTAAAGTATGAAAACAAAATCACGAATTAACTCCAATATAGAAGTGGAATGGAATGATGTGGTGTGAAAAATGAAATTAGAGGAGTGAAAAACATCGAGGAGCCCATTGTCTGATGAAATTCAACCCCAAATAGAGCCCAAGGTCGGTTCCCCAAGAGGTGCCTCCAAAAACTTTTCAAAAAGTTGTCCAAATACATCAAACCTTCTAGAAATGCGGTCTGCACCACCTTTGGTGTCGTCGGCACTGGTCTGGCTTCGTTAGCGTTGAGTAAAAAATCTCCGTGTTAATTTGTTCTGCTTCATCGGCGTTGTCCTCGATGCTGAGCATTTCTTCGTCATTTTGACTCCAAATTTCATCCTTATTTCTTTCTTTTTGCTTTAAGCCCTAAAAATCAACAATCTGGAAGAAAACATCAAAATACCTTCCATTAAAGAGAAATATCATAAAAAATAGGTACACAATATTGGTCTAAAAATGCATATATTTTTGGTGTATCAAAATCCCCCAAACTTACATGTTACTTGTCCTCAAGTAATTCCTTTACTAAATAAAAAAAATGACTTATGATAATGATCTTAACATTTAGACATCCATATTTCAGTTTTCTAAATATAATAGTATAACTTAAGAAAAATTCAAAACAACTCCAGTTAATACCAAAGGTGTAAAGCTTTTTATCAATTATGTCTAAGGTTTCTGATCCTCTATTTCTTTCAAGAAAAATTGCAATTTGTTTTAAAGTCACTTAGCAAATTCATATGAAAAAGAACTTCATAAAAATTTATTAATAATTAAGTTAACATCAAATAAAAAGTTTAGAAAATGTGTTCAAGTCTTTTTCCTTAAGTTGATCCAAGTGAACCAATTTTTAATCAGGCATCTCCTCAAGCTTCTCCCCATATATATATTTTTTCCTTTTCATTTTCTTTTATTTTCATGATCATTTTTAATACCCTTTTTCTTTTCTTTTCAAGATCATTTTTAATCCCCTTTTTCTTTTCTTTCTTTCTTTTCTTCTATTTTTCTTATATGTCAGTATTACTATATCTGGATTGCCTTTACTGATTATAAACTTCAATATCTTCTTCTTAAAGTTAAGAAAATTTTACATTTCTTCACTTAACAAATCTATATTAACTTAAAGATATCATAAAGTTTAATTCTTTTCTTTTTACATGAGTATATTAAGATTTTTAATACTTAAAAAATTACTAAAAATAGAAAGACATAGTCTTATTCTCTTTTACCAAATATCTTAGCCCCTAGAATTAACCTTTATTATTGAATATTTTTACTTAAATTTACTATATATTTAGAAACATAAATGTAGTTATCCAAAGTTAACCTCTAATACCAATGGTCATATTAAATTTAAAATTTTGAAAATATAATTAAGTGAGGACAAATAAAATTAAGTTCTTTCTCTCTTTCTTAAAATGATTTTTCTTCTTCTCCCCTTGAACCTTAAATTTTTAAAATATTTTTACATGAAGAGCTTTAAAAATGAAGGGTAAAATAAAGCATTAAATACATAAAAAATTTATACCTGTTAGAGATTTTGATTTTTGAACATAAATTTTGAAAACATTAAAAGTGCTAAAATGAAAAGTACAAGGCTAAAAACATTAATTGCACATAATACATATAAAAGTTGCTGAGAAACAACTAATCACAAAACAGAACAAAGTGCTGAAAATAAAAACAAAACTAAACTAAATTCTAAAAAAAAAATAGTTTTCCACATTACAGTTTCACATAACATAACAACAAAATCTAAACAACATCACAACACAAACAATACAATCACATAGTACAAACAAAAACAAACAAACAAAATAGATCACTAGTCATCATCTTCCTCATCATCGACCTCTAACTTCTACTACTGATATGGAGTATAAGTAGGGTGAATAGAAAATTGAACTGCATGGTCCCCCCTCAGGTATCTCACTAAAGCGTTGTCATAAGCAACATCATACTTAAATTTCTGGCAAATCAGATCATTAGTGTAAGCATTTTTGGCCTCTATATTCTGCATCCTATGATCCATCCTCAAAATATCTCCCTATTATATCATCATCTGATCCAACAATTCTCTGTTGTTGGGCTAAATTGAAGTAGGCTCACTAGGGGTTCTAGAAGTAGAAGGAATATCCCTGGCCTGTCTTCCAGATCCCCAATCAACATGGGGACTCATAAGTCTTGATGTTGGAAGGCCCAATGGGTCTCTGAGGCTCAATCCTCTCCTCATTAGGTCTAAAATCAAATCCTGCCTGCTCACAAAGTGTGTAAATAAGAGCAGGTGTGCCAATCTACCATTGGTCTTTTGTAGAGTAATAGATCGAATGTTTATATAAATAATAGAGCCTACATTTGTATCCATCACTTGCTGAATACAATAGTTCAGGATGACTCTGTCCTTGGTCACTTCACTATGATGATTCATTGGAATCATCCTCCCAGAAATAAAATAGTGCTAGGCTTTAGATACTACATTTAACATAGATAGGAGAAAGTTAACTTTAATTGCATTTTTTATTTTCCAAGCCCCTTTCTTACTAGTCAGAAAAGAAATAATATCATCAAAAGCATGATTTGTAACAGAAAAAGAATGATACTGGCATCTATATACATCTTCTACAGAATAAAACTCATTTATTTTATTTGGAGTAAATTCTACTCTTTTTCCATGAGAAATACAAAATCATCAGAAGCTTCAGGATAGTTAGCATAAAATTCCATCACAATACTAGTTATCACATCAGTAGTAAAATAGCAAAAATTTTCCCACTGTCGAGCAATAATCAAAAGTTCAACTTTTCCTCGTGGAATTTTAAAACCTCGGTTCTGAATTAATTTCTTGTTTTCACAAATGCTATGAAATCGAGCATTGGCTTTAAAGCTAACAAATCTCTGCTCATCATATTCCACTTTCCTTTTGCTCGATCTAGGTGCCATAAGAAATCTAGAAAATTTTCAAAAATCTGAATAAATATTGAAATTCAAAAAATCAAAATGTAAAAATTTTAGACTTCAAATCACGAAAAAAGAGTTGATCATCATAAGATTTTCTCAAATATTTCTAAAAAAAAATTTCATATTTTCGGATCCATGCAATGTGATATTAATCCTTGTTTAAAATAAAAAATTCTTGGTTTAAAGTGTAGCCCTTACCTAGAAAAGTTGAAATCCGAACTCTTTTAGCCTCTAAATCACCTCAAATCCGCCCAAAACAAAGCCTTAGCCGCCCAAACCGAAGGTTGAAGTTGACTTAAGTGTAAAAATGGTGGCCACAGTAAAAATTGCAAATTTTTAGGGGTTAAAATCTTCTGTCGGGTCTAGGGCGTCATCGGGGCCGATTCCAGAGCCGTCGGCTGTGAAGGCCCAAAAATTTTATATTTTAATTTTTTTAATTTCAATTTCCTATCAACTTACTCCAAAAATTTTTAGTATTTTAGACAAAAATTTTTATCTAACAATAATTCACAAAATAAAACACTTCACCAACAAGAACTTTCACAAACAACAACAAACTAATTTTTATATATGAAAGTACACTTTTTACAAAAATAATTTTTAATTACACAATCACACAAATTAAACAAACTAATTACAAATCAACATCGAAATCCAGCCACAACACTAAACGCTATCACAAAACTATAAACATAATCAAAGTTCAAAATTCTAAAGTAAAAGGTAACAAAACAAAAAAAAAAAACAAACCAAATTAAATCCACACAATTACACTAGATATATAGATAGAGAATTTAAGATCTATTAGTGGTATTGTCCATTAGTAAGGATACCCATATAATCCAGACATAATGTTCTTTATAGATAGAGAATTTAAGATCTATATAGATAGAGAATTTAAAATTACACAATCACACAAATCCACACAATCCAGACGTAATGTTCTAAAATAGATAGAGAATTTAAAGTCTTCAATTATTACCCTCTTCTTCAGTGCTTTCTCCTCCACTAATATCTCCCATAGATTGCTAATGAACATATAAGTTGTAAAAAGATTGGTACGGTAATTGATCCGTCAAATTTTCTTCGATCCACCCTTTTTCTTTAAACATCCAAACCAATCATGCTTCAAAAGCTCCAATGTGATCAACATTTTCTTTCATTCTCAATTCTAGGTGATCAAAAATGTATTTAAGATCTCCTACTACATTCATAATACTCTAAAGTTCCCTTCCAATTTTCTTTAATTTCTTTTCCAAAGCAAGCAAACTTCCAACTATTACTGGTATTATTGGAGTTGAAGAATGTGAAGATTGATCTATGATGGCTTCTAATACTTCATTTCCATTTCCACAATAATTCTCATCTATAGGATTCAAGTGCTCCCAAGGTAATAAACTCTTTTCCCAACTTTAATATGGACTTTGGGCTTAACTGCAAATCAAAAAGATGGTAGATGGATGCCCAAGTCAATAAATCTGTCCATTAGTAAGGATACCCATACTAGATTTAATTATAATAGACCCTATATCAATGGGTTTTTCCATTTGAATGAAGTAATTTAAAATAACACATTCTTTGGTAAGTCTACTAATTTTCAAAGTATGGAGTAATTTTGTAGAAATAAAGAAATTCAATTGATTCTAAATTGGATTAAGTAATGAAGTGGAGAAACTAACATATCCTTCATCTCATATCTCCCACATATCACTTTCATCCGTCAGAAGATTATACATGTCTTGCATTAAATCTTGTTTATAAATGAAATTTGTATAATGACAGATTAGAATGTTTTCTATTACATACAATTCATTAATCCTTACAGGAGTAAATGATATAGCCTTACCTCATACGAAGACAACACCTTGAGAAATTACATGTAAGTTTTCATAAAACTCTTTCACCATAGGTACAACAACCGCAAATGTAGTGTAACACAGAACTTCCCAACGCTTTTGCAGAATGATTTCATTAATCGGACCAGAAAGATTAACCACTCCATGGTTAGCAAATCCTCTTTCGTTGATCAATCTGCTCTTCGTAATAACTTTATCGTATAATCACTGAACGTCGAAATTAATAAACTTTCTTTGGTTGAAAACTCCTTACCTTAAAGTATTTCTGGAATCAGAAGTCATGGAATCCAAAAATAGGAAGTTACTTGGCATCCAAGTATGTTTCTAGGCCTTTTTAAACTCATCTCGACGGTTATTATGAAGTGTAATCAGCCAAAACCCGCCAAAAGTTATCTGAAACCATCAAACCGCTCTCGGCTCTGTTAGCACTCCCGAATGGCGCTATAGGGGCTGATGTCCATTATCTAGGGAGTCGTCGGCGCCCATTCTAGCGGTGTCAACACTAGTGGCCAAAATTATTATTTTCATTTTTTTATTCAATTCGATTTCAAATTGTCCTCCAATACCAATATTTGACTTAATTTAAAATAAATGCAATTGTCTAGGATTATTATCTACTAATATATAAGACACTTAACAAACTAAATAGTAATACATAACAATATAGGCATGGGTTGCCTCCCACAAAGCGCTTGGTTTAACGTCGTCAGCCTGACATGTCATTTGTTTAGTTGGGTTGACTTAACATTAAAATTTCTTTAAATTGAGGTCTGTGCTCTTCATAATAATGTTTCAAACGATGCTCATTAACTTTAAATAACCTTCCAGTGGTGGGATCTTTAATAACAATTGTTCCATAATGATAGACTTTAATCACTTTAAATGGTCCTAACCATCTGGATTTTAGTTTTCCTGGAAACAATTTCAATCTTATATTATATAGTAGAACTTCTTGTCCAGGTTCAAATTTCTTCTTAACAATCTTTCGATCATACCATATTTTCATTTTATCATTATAGATTTTTGCATTATCATATGCTTCATTACTAATCTCCTCAAGTTCATTGATTTGCAAAAACCTTTTCTCACCAACATCCTTTAAATTAAAATAAAATTCTTTAATAGGCCAAAATGTTTTATGTTCCAATTCTACTCGTAAATGACATGTTATTCCAAAAATCAATCTATATGTGGACATTCTTATGGGAGTTTTATAAGCAATTATGTATGCCCATAAGGCAGTATCTAGTCTAGCAGACCAATCCAATTTATAAGGATTTACTGGTTTTTCTAAAATGCGTTTAATTTCACTATTTGGTATTTCTGCTAGACCACTAGTTTGAGGATGATAAGTAGTGGAGAATTAATTCATTATATCATATTTCTTGATTAGTTTTTTTATTCTCTTATTCCTGAAATGACATCCTCCATCAGTGATGATTACTCTCGGTATTCTATATCTTGTAAAAATATTTTTAATTAAAAATTTAGAAGCACTTCAAGCGTCACATCTAAGCACAACAATAGCTTCAATCCACTCAGAGATATAATCAACAGTAAGTAATATATATAAATTTCCAAATGAAGGCATAAATGGTCCCATAAAGTCTAATCCCCACACATAAAAAATCTCAACTTATAATGTTTAATTAAGAGGAATTTCATCTTTTCTGGAAATATTTCCTACTCGTTGACATCTATCTCATGTTTTAATATATTCATTAACATCTCTAAAAATAGTAGGCCAATAAAATCCAGCTTGCAAAATTTTCTATCCAGTTCTATTTATTCCAAAATGCCCAAATTCAGAATCATGGCATCTTTTAATTATGTGTTGAGTTTCTTCATAAGATACACATCTTCTAATAATTAATTCTTGACATTGTTTATATAATAATGGGTCATCCTAAAAATAGACTTTTGAATCATAGATAAATTTATTTATTTGTGGATTCTTAATATCAGGTGGTAGAATGTCACTTACATAATAGTTTACTATATCAGCATACCACGGTAGATCCATTTCATCAAAACTATATAAATGTTTATCAGGAAAATTTTCTAAAATTTCATTTGCAAAATTAGTTAATATTTCTATTTCTATTCTAGACAAATGATTAGCTATTTGATTATCATTTCCCTTTCCATCTACCACGGTAAAATCAAGCTCTTGAAATTGAAGTATCCATCTAATTAATCTTGGTTTAACATCTTTCTTTTGCATCAAGTATTTAATAGCATAATGATCTGTATGCACTATATATTTAGTTCCAATTAAATAATATCTAAATTTATCAAAGGCATAAACAATAGCTAATAATTCTCTCTCAGTAGTATTATAAGTTATTTGAGCATTATTTAGAGTTTTACTAGCATAATATATAACTTTAAAAATTTTATCGTGCCTTTGTCCTAATACAGCCCCAATAGCGTAATCACTAGCATCACACATTATTTCAAATGGTTTCTCTCAGTCAAGTAGTACTATTATAGGTGTAGTGACTAATTTTTTCTTTAATAATTCTAATTCTGTTATGCATTCCTCATTATAATAAAATTTTGTATCTTTTCTAAAAGTTGGCATAGGGGTTTAGTTATTTTTGAAAATTTTCTTATGTAGCGTCTGTAAAAACCAGCATGTCATAGAAAACTTCTCACCCCTTTAACATTATTCGGAGGTGGTAATTTTTCTAATTTTTGGATTTTTGCACGATCTACTTCCATGCCTTTTTTCAGAAATTTTATGCACAAGAACAATACCTTCTGTAACCATAAATTGACATTTTTCCCAATTTAATACTAGGTTGATTTCTTCGCATATCTCCAGAAATTTTTCTAAATTATTATTACATAGCTTAAACGAAGTCCCAAATACAGAAAAATCATCCATAAATACATTCATTATATGCTCTATAATATTGCTAAAAATTGACATCATGCATCTTTGAAATGTTGCAGGTGCATTGCATAGTCCTAAAGGCATTCTACAAAAATCAAATTTTCCATATAGGCTATTAAACATTGTTTTCTCTTAATCCTCTAAAGAAATTGGAATTTGGTGATATCCAGTATATCCATCTAAAATGTAATAGTATTTATTCTCAGCCAATCTATCCAAGATTTGATCTAGAAAGGGAAAAGAAAAGTGATCTTTTCCGGTGGCCATATTTAGTTTTCTATAGTCATACAAATTCGCCAACCAGTTTACTTGTCTTATTGGTACTAATTCATTTTTCTAATTTTCTTCAACATTCACTCCTCCTTTCTTCGAAACACGGTGAATTGGGCTTACCCAAGTACTATTTGAAATAGGATATATAATTCTAGCATCTAACCACTTTAAAATATTTTTTTTAACTACTTCTTTCATTGTTGGGTTTAATCTTCTCTGAGGATCCGCTTTAGGTTCATACTGTTCATCTAATAAAATTCTATGCATACAAATTGAAGGATTAATTCCTTTAATATCAGCTAAAGTCCATCCAAAAGCCTTTTTATACTTTTTCAACATCTCTATAGAATTTTGTTCCTGAATTTTAATTAAATCAAAAGATATAATAACAGATAATGTACATGACTCTCTTAAAAATACATATTTTAAATCGTCAAGTAATATGTTCAATTCAAGTTCAGGTGGTTTAATACTTGAAGGAATAAGATTTTTATTATCATTTTCCAGCAAGTCTAATGCTTTAAATTTGCCCTGAATATAATTTAAATATTCTTCTTTTACTTCATTTTCAATATCAAAAATTTCTTCTTTGCTTAAATTTATCTTCGAATTCATTCTTAAAGTGCTCATTACTTAGATAATCAACTACTTCCATCCTGAAACATTCATTATCTTTTTCTATTGCAGGATAATTCATAGCTTTTTTTATATTAAATTTCACATCTTGATCATTAACTCTCAACATAAATTTTCATTTTTGCACATCTATTATAGCTCTCCCTATTGCGAGAGATGGTCTCCCTAAAATAATGGGCATCTCCTTATCTTCCTCCATATCTAATACTATAAAGTCTACATGGAAAATAAATTTATCCACTTTTACTAGCACATCTTCTATAAGTCCTTTTGGATAAGTTATTGATTGATCAGCTAACTGAAGAGTAACAGTAGTAGGGGAAATTCCTCCCAAATCTAAACGTTTAAAAATTGATAAAGACATAAGATTTATACTCACTCCTAAATCACATAAAGCTTTTTCAAAAAAATTTTCTCGAATTGCACAAGGTATAATAAAACTACGAGGATCTTTTAATTTTTCAGGAAGTTTTTTCTGAATAATAGCACTACAATTTTCACTAAGTGCAACATTCTTATGATCTGTAAACTTCCTTTTCTTGTTTAATACATCCTTCATAAATTTAACATAACTTAACATTTGTTCCAAAGCTTCAACAAAATGAATATTTATCGTTAACTTCTTAAGGATTTCTAAATGTTTTGTAAATTCTTTATCTTTATTCTTCTGTTTTAGTCTTTGAGGAAACAGAGGTAATGGTTTTTCTGTTGATCATTCTCCATTTCTTCCTTTTCTTCATCAACTTCAGTTTCCTTTTGGATCCTTATTTCACCTTCTTTTCCACTTCGTAATTGAATAGCTTTAAATTGTTCTTTATTTTTATCTTTTGGATTAACTTCCATAGTACTTGGAAGAATCCCAGAAGCTCTATTACTAAGTACAGTAGCAATATGTCCTAATTGATTTTCAATATTTCTAACAACAACCCCCTGATTTTGTATTTGATTTCCTATATTCAACATTACTTCTTCCAACGTTAACTTATTTTCCTTAACTTGTGGGTTAGAGTTGGAGTTAAATCTCGAAGGGTAATAAGGTCAAAAATTAGGATTTCTTGATTCTGGATGGATTCACCAAATTATTATAATTATTCCAACTAAAATTAGGGTGATTTTTCCAACCAAGGTTAAAATAGTTAGAATAAGGATTGTTATTTCAATTATTTATAGCGTTTAAAGTTTCATAAGATGATTGAGTATCAATAATCTCTCCTAGTGAATTCTCCCAAATATTGGGGGTATTTGAGAATAATTCATTCTCATTTGGTCAATCTTTTTAGAAATAACAGCAATTTGAGATGCTAAAATAGACATTGCATCAGAATCCTGAATACTAGCTAATCTCTTAGCATTTACCCTTTCAGAGGGCCATTGAAAATTATTAGTAGTCATTTCTTCAATTAAAGAATATGCTTCACTAAAAGGTTTTGACTTTAATGAACTACCCACAATAGCATCTATAATAGATATCAGTGATCCTACTAATCCATTGTAAAATGTTTGAATTATTAACCAATCTGGTAAAGCATGATGTGGACATTTCCTAAGAAGATCTTTAAGTCTTTCCCAGGCTTCATATATTGATTCCCCTTCAAACTGTCAAAAAGATGTAATATCATTTCTAAGCTTAGCAGTTTTTTAGGATGGAAAATATTTAGCCAAGAATTTTTATGATAGGTGTTGATGAATTTAACCAAGCCTTGGCTTTATCCCTTAATGAAAAAGGAAAAAAGTTTAAGCCTAACAGCATCATTAGACACTCCTTCATATTTAAATGTAGAAAAAATTTTAAGAAAACTAACAAGATTTAAGTTAAGATCTTCAGTAGGTTTTTGTACCATTTGGATAATAGCAAGTTTAAGCTCAACTGAATTAGCAGCAACATCACAATTTTCAATAGTCAAGTGAAGTTCATCTGCTGTCGGATTTACATAATCTTTTAAAGGTCTTTATAAATTTTCAATTATTAGATCATCTAAGTTATTTGTCATTTCTTGTAAATTTTTAATTTCTCTTTGTTATTTTTGAATATTTTTAATAGTATGTTCAAAATCTGAATCGTAAGGTACTAAACCTTCAGATAAATATTTCATATAAACAAATAAAACAAGCAAAGTAAAACATTCTGATAAAAATATTTCTTCTTAGATTTTTTATTTTTAAAATTTTTTAATATACTTTTTTAATAATAATAATTTTATATGGTATATGTATTATCTCTAAATTTCCTAATTTATCAAAGCTTTTTAATTCAACCGTTACCTTCCCAACGCCACGTCGCGAAAAACTTGATCCAACTTTTTGCTACGTTAAATTATGTAAAATTTAATTAAATATAATCAATTAATATTCAGATTCTATGCAAGTATGCATATCATTATCAAGTAATAATGGACTTTCTATTTAAGCCCCAAGTATCGA
>NEWO01000401.1:634016-644598 GCA_003013225.1 Phalaenopsis aphrodite
TATATAAATTAAATTGAATTTTGAAAAGTCACATTTTCTACTCTGATGTCTTAATGGACTCATGAATGAGGTAGGATAAAAATTTCAAAGTTATTTGAATTGAATTTTACAAATTATGAAGTGTTAGAGCCTTAGGGGAAAATGTGTAATTTTGGAAATCTTGCCTTAATTAACATTTAGACTTAATTCAAGGAGGGGAATGGGTAACCTCTAATATTAATCAATTAACTTGATGTTTGAAACACAAAGGGTTTAATTGGTAGAAACCAATTGTACTTTCTTAATTAATATTAATAAAATTTCTAAATTATCAAAATTTGGAAGTTTATTAAAATTAAATGATCCTAGACTTAGTGGTATGACTTTTGAAGTCAATAATTAATCAATTTAATACCCTTATGTTGGCATTCAAAAAAAATTCAAATCATGAATCATGACCAGTTAATACTTAAACTTTTCAAAACTAATTAAGACACTCACCTAGGTCTTATGGGTTTAGTGGTGACATAGGCTAAATAAAAATTGACTAAAAGAGGATTAGAGAAATAAACATAATTAAATCAAACGTCCTTGAAACACCACTAAGCCCAATTAGGTTTGAAATTTGGCTAAGTATTCAAATTACACTAACTTGCCCGTTCATGGGTTTTCACCCACATAATTTTCAAAATTGAATGATAAGTTATAATTACCTATTCTTAGAGAAAATTGGGACATCGATGCTCACTGAGCATTAAGGATATTTACAGGATGAACCATTAAGCAACATAATGAGTTTAAACAGACTCGAGGCTTTTCAATAATTGGTGAGAGAGAGGCATGGATCTGCTTCCCTCTCCTAACTTGTTGGATACCTCGGAGGCCTGTTAAACTTAATATTTCTCGTTTAATGGAATCATCCTTAATTAAACTTTTAAGGACTCAACATGATACAACATAGAGTTAGGAAACCCCTCAGAACTGTACTTTTTCTATTTTCATAAATGCCCTCACATGGATTTTCAAGTTTGAGGTGGTGGAACGAGAAGACTCGCCAGGTACACTTTTACAGTTTTCAGCGTTGTGTTTTTGTACTTTCATGTTGTACTTCTATACCCGCAAATTTGCATGCTAAACAATGATATTACCCTGCATGAAAATTAAAACCATCAGGATAGCCACGAAACCATAACCAAAACCAAAACTAAAATCAATCAAGATAAAATTCACCGCCACAACATTCAAAATATAAAATAACTCAAAATTTAATCACAAACATCACATAAAACTACAATTACAACTAAATTAAGAGGTCTCTATCGGATGATTGGGAATCCCTCGGAGGAGGTAACCTACGGTTGCTAACGAGGCTTCCCACGGTTTAAATGAAATTATGGAACTCATTAAGTTGGGTTTGATAAGTTCATTTGGACTAAGTGAATCCAATAGAAAATAGTGATGCTGGAACAAGGGAACCGTAGGATCCTAACAGGTGTCGCTCTAATCAACTTTAAGATGACCTCATAAAATTTAAAAAACTTCAACCATAGGGCCACCTGATTTGATATTATAACTTGACACACTAGATAACTCAAACTCATCACAGAAGGAGCTTGGAGCTAGCATGGTGGGCAACACGGCCATCTTCAACAGCAAAACTTGTCTTCCCCAGCTAAACCAATCTTTCTTCCTTAGACTTAAACAATAAAGCCATAGGACTTCGAGGTCGCTTGCTTATGCAACGTAAATCCTCACCTTATCTTTAGGCCTTTGCATAGCCCTGCTATACAATATAAGCCCTAACTCATCTTAGGATTCCGAGGTTGTCATTTGTCACGACCTAAATCCTCACATCTTCTAGGCTACTTGTGTGATCATTTCAAATGAATGTAAGCCCTAACTAATAAAATTGGCAGGATGAAACACCTAAATATTTCTCCTCAAAACTGAAGCCAAACATTAGGATAGCTTGGGAAGTCACTGAGGTTCTCCTTTGGATCCAATACATCCCCTAGTTCTTCTTCCTTTGGATTCTACAATAAAATGCTCCAAATTTGAATCAATCCCCTTTCACACCTCTGCATCCAATTTTGTTGAGGAGTCCTACACTTTAAAAATCCTTGAAGATAATATTTCTTGATTTTTATCGAGAGTTTTCTTAGGTGGCTTTGGTCATTTAAGATGTAATTAACTATAGGGGTTTGCCCTTATATGAAGCATGTCCGAACCCAGCTTAATATAAACTCTATTTAATCCTTTATATTAAACAGGGGAACTTGTCGGCAAATACAAAGGTTTCACAGACCAAACGGACGTCATACTTTCCTTAGTTTATTTGAATGAGCCTCATCCTTAATTCTTGTGTTTATCCTTTGGTAAGAATACAGGATTTGAGGTACAATGCTCTTTCATTTTAAACTATGAAAAATATGGGGTCAGTTTGATTTCATACTTCAACGTCCTTCCGGAGCGGGCGGCGAGATTTTAATTCCGGTGACCGACAACTTCTTACGGGCAACCCCACAAAGCAACCCGAAATAATTGCCGACAATGTACTGGTCTTAGCTAAACCCTAGCCTAGGACTACTGGGTCTAGAGGACCAACTACATGAGTCTCCAAAAAAATCAAGGGATCAAATTCAACAATTTTCGGTTTAGAGTTATAAGTGTATCTATGTGATAGTGAGTGCAAGTGAGTGAACTAGCTCTAGAACAACACCCAGGGTTAGCCCTAAGGTCAGGCAGTCCTATGGGGACTCTCTTGATGATCCTCCATACTAACCCCACCTATTAAGTGCTAGAGGTTAGGACCAATATGTGGAACTTCAAGTTGAGGAAGGAAGAGTTTAGAATTTCTAATGGTGAGGGTTCCTTTTCTAATTTTCTAGGAATAGTCAACAGGAAAGTCCAATGGCTAGACCTTAGGCTACTAAAAAAGAAAAACTAAACCTCAACTGAAAGTGAGGTCAACACATACTCAACCAAATCTCTTGAAGTTTGTTTCTATAGACACGTCTAGACTAGGAGAGCACATCTATACAGTTAATCAAGTCATAAATAGAGCTATAAGCATGGAGAAATAAAATAGGCTCAATTTGAGGGGAGAATTCAATAACATTGCTTATGAGGTATGGCCTTGATTAGGTACTTCCAGCAGCTTGAGTTGAGTTCACAAAGTTCCTAGAAGAAGCCTTGGGCTGTGATGAATTACCTAGGTATGAAATTGATGAAGGCCAATATGAGGTGTTGATCAAAGTCTATGTTAGGGTGGCCTAGTGATGGGGATTTTGTTGGGGATCTTCTTCCTTCACTCAGGGGATGGTGTGGGTGAAGTTAATTTTGATTTGGTGGAGTTTTGAAGGGTGTCTTATTTTGGGCTCAAATTAGGGTGGATAAATTGGCTCTTATCAGTGGGGAAGAGAGCTGGAAGATGGTTGGGTTGAACTCAAGAGGTCCTAAAGAGGCTCTGGGAACAATTTGGTAGAGTCTCCTCAAGAAATTTGAACATCTTCTTCCTTGGCTATGGGCTGTGAGTTTAAATAGAGGAGGTCTTGGTGGTCGCCAATGATGGCTAAGGTGGCATGAAGGCTGCTTAGGTGGAGAGAAGAAAGGTGCAAATTTTCAATTAGGCTAGACAAATCAGGTGGGTTCAATTTTGAATTTTATCTAAGGTGGAGCTCTTGTGTTTGGGTTTATCGGTAGCCAAGGTGGCGGGTCAGCCAAGGTCAGATCACCTTCCCACTAAGGATGGTCAGTGGTGGGCAAATGTGAAGCCAATTGGGTTGGTGCATGGGCAGAGGTGATTAATTAAAGTAGAAAGGGATTTAGGCTAGGTTGAGTCAACCATGGTTCTAGCCCCATTGGAATGAGCCTGGGTGACTGCTCATGGCTGACCAAGGTCAGGTGGATCAACTGAAGTAGTGTGGAGAGGTCCCTATCCTAAGGATTTGACTAAGAATTACTTAGAGTGTGCCATTAAAATGGTTAAAATATTTTTAATTGGAGCTCAAAAGTTGCTCCCCTTTTGCCATTAATAGCTTGGTGAGGTGTAAAAGGTTCATATGGCTCACCTATGGCTTAGGGATGGCTTCATGGCTTGTCCTTGGCTTAGTTAATTTGCATGAAAAGGAATTTTTGGATTTATAAGGGAATTTTGTGGATTTTTTCATGAAGATTGATTTGGAATGACTTGATCATGAATTTAAAACTTAGGGAATGATTTTGATTAAATGGATGATGAGCGGTAATTTATCATGTGGGCTTTTGGGTAAATGTTGGGCTTTTTGAATGACTTAAGGGCTTCAGCCTTTAAAATTGGGGATGAATTTGGGCTTGTGTTTAGGTTGGTTATGAATTAAAATTGGGAGATGTCATGAAGAGTTTTGAAAGGAATTCAGTTGATTTTGAATTGAATTGGAAGGCAAATTTGGTGGACTGTAGGCACAAGATCAATTTAGGGATTTTGGGTTAGGCTTGGGTTTTAGGTTACACTAGAGCTTGGCTATGGCATAATTTATGGTTCAATATGGTGTGGGTGATCGTCATGAAGCATTTCGACAGGAAATTAGGTGGAAATTTTGGGGTTATGGCTTTTAATTTGGTGACATTTGGGACTAACATAAATATTGTTCCAAACAAGGTTTTAAAGTCATGTATTTTCCTGCAATTTAACCAATGATTAGTTGATAATCTCCATAGATGTAAATTTTATTTATTTCCATTAATATTGTTAGCTCCAAGCTGGTTATGAGTGCTTCATATTCGGCTTCATTATTCGTGCAAGTTTCTGTTAACTGATAAGAAAACAACATCATTGCTTTACATGCAGTGATGAAGATTAGTCCTGCTTCCACCTTTCCAGATATAGTTTCTTGTTTTTCTTTGAATTTACAAGCTAATAATGCTCCATCAAAATATAAATGACACCGTTGCATATTAGAACTTTCAAATTCCAATATTTGCTCATTAGGTAGATCATTGTTAAGAGGAGACCGAGTCGGTATAGGGTGTGCCGCTAAGAAGTCCACCAAAATTTTTCCTTTGACATAGCGTAATGGTACGAACGTTATGTCAAATTGGAGAAATATCATTGCCCATTATGCTAATCTTTCAGAAAGTGATGGTCGTGTCATTTAATATTGTAACGGATTAACTCTTGAGATAAGAGTTACCTTATGTGAAAATATATAATGTCTTAGCTTTTGAACTGCGAAGATCAGAGCTAAGAAATGCTTCTAAATTGCATGATAATTTATTTATTTTGGAACCAAATAGATGCTTAAATAATATAGTGCATTTTCTTTTCTGCCATCATTGACTTGAGCTATCATTGCTCTAAGAAAAATTTCAAATGCAACAATGTAAAGGATTAGATGTCTTCCTAACACAGATGCTGCTAAAAGGGAGGTGTGGTTAAATATTGTTTGATGTTTTCAAAGGTGTGTTGGAATTTTTCATCGCACATAACATTAGTGTCTTTTTTGGTTAAGGTGGTGAGAGGTTGACACCTACCAGACAGATTGGAAATAAAACATCATATATATGTTAACTTTCCGTGGAAGGATCTTTATTGACTAAGATTTTTAGAGGAGGCATGGTTAGGATTACTTCAATTTTGAGGGGTTCAAATTCAATCCCACGATGTCGAACAACAATACCTAAGAATTTCCCTAACATGATGGTAAAGGTGCACTTTATGGGATTTATTTTAAGATTGAATTGTCGTAATTATTAGAAGATAACTATTAAATTTTACATATGGTCTTCCTTTTTTTGGTTGTTATCAACTAAATTGTTCACATAAAATTCAATTTAATGGGGAATGAGTTCATCAAAAATTCATGTCATAGCTCGTTGATATGTAGCTCTAGCTTTCTTCAATCCAAACGACCTTACTTTGTAACAGTATATTCCGATGGGTGTTCTGAAAGTCGTATTTGACTCATCATTTGGAGTCATTCTGATTTGGTTGTACCCTGATGATCAATTCATAACGAAAAAAATTGTATGTGTAGAATAAATGTCTACCATTAATTATGAAATTGGTAAGGGAAATTTGTCTTTTGGACAAGCCTTGTTAAGATCTTTAAAATCTACACACACTTGGATCTGACCATTTTTTTTCTTTACTGGCACTACATTTTCCAACCATTATTGGTATTTTTCTTCTTGAATAAAGAAGTGTTAAATAATTTTATAACCTCGACAAAGACTTGTTGTTCAATTTCAACACGCATTCTTCTTGGAGCTTGTTTAACAAGGATTGTTGTTTGGTTTATCCCAAGTTTATGAACTGCAACTTTTGGACCAAGTCTAGACATTTCGTCGTAACTACAAGCAAGGCAATCTGTGTATTCTCTAAATAATTGAATTATTTATTTTGCTTTGATGTAATTAGGAGGGAGCTATTAAAAAATAGTTTGGGGTCTTCTTCGGTCCCTAAGTTTATTTCTTTCAGTTTCTCCAATGTTGATTTAATTTCTTCGTAAAATTCTAGCAGTGCATCTTCAATTGGGGGGATCAGAGTTTGCTTAGAACCATATTTTCCGGTGACAACCAGGCAAAATTTAGTGTCATCTAAAGGTTCTAGTACACTGAATCTATCACCTTCTTTTTAGTTAGGATTTTGTTTTATATCATTCCAAAATTGTTCAAAAAGGTAAGATTGATTTATTGACAATTGTTTAGGCATTAAATTATTTTTAATGAGCTTCTAGATATATCGAGAATATAGTTCAACAAATAACTCCATTAAATTCAAAAGCTTATCATGTTCTAGTTTGACATGTATCTCAAAACTAGAAGAACAAAAACCAAGTTGAAACTTTATATGTGTTTTATCTTCTCCATGTACTTCTTTGACCACTAAGCTTTCAATTTTAGATGAAGAAATTGGAGTTAGGTTTATAGCATGTACATAATGATTAATTTGCTCATGCATGGACTTAAATTGTTTTTCCTTGTCTTTATCTTTTAGAGATATTTTGAATTGTCATTCTTTTTTATTCACGAACGTTGTCTTTTATTTTTCTCTTTCTTCTTATAGGTGGAGTCCAAAAAAATATTAAATTTTTTAGTTTTCTTCATTTCAACAATTGGGAATTTCCTCTCTCGTCATCGTCCCTGACCTTGTCCTTAGTTGCGAGTTTAGTGAGAGTTCTTGCTCTTTTCTTTTGCTAGAGTAGAGTATTTATCCATTTTCTTGTTTTTATCCTTTTCTTCTGCATTTACTATGACATCCTTGTGGGATACTATTTTCTTCATTGGGGCATAATATGCAACGTCTTCAGGTATTCCAATTTTAAGTCTCCTGTAATACAACATTCTTGTCCCTTTTGTAGGGGTTTAGTGCATTGATGTAATAATGAAAGGACCATCTTGTATTCATAGAGCCATGATCAGCCTAGTAATGCGTTAAAAGATGTTTCTTAGTCTATGACATGGAATTTTTCAGTTGTCACAAAATCTTCCATCTTTAAGAGCAATACAATTAATCTTACAGCTCCTTCTACTTGTTGTTTGAAAGTTCATAACATCTTTTTGTCTCTTCTCAATCTACATGCATCATTATCCAAGTATGCAAGGGTCATCATATTTATGATGTTAATAGAGGCACGAGGGTCAATAAGCACCTTTAAAAGTGTTGTATCATTAATGGTTACTATGACCTATAGTGGACGATTGTGTTCAGTTGTACTAAGAAACAAGTGATTGCCAGAAAAAACAATCTTGGTATGTGCCTCTAACGAATAAGCCTCTTCTAAAGAAATGCTAGCAAGTTGAGTTAAACAAATTTTAGTATCTAAATGGTATTTTATTAATGAATCCCTTATCATTTTGGGGAGGATAAAGTCATCGTAGATGCTCAACTTTGCTGGCAATTTCCTTAAATGGGCTAGTACATTATAATCCACATTGTTGTTGGAGTCTCTTTGTTTCCTTCAGAAAATCTTTCTTGCATTGGAGGAACTATTTCTTTTGGTGCTATTATTTGTTTTCCTTTGTTGACTTCACTTTTGGTTGTGGTCAAGTTTCCTCTTTAGTATCCTATGTCTAGCCATAGGACTTTCTCATTGTCTATTCCTAGAAAACTAGAAAATGAACCCTCACCATTAGAAATTCTAAACTCTTCTCTGGTCAACTTGAAGTTCCACGTATTGGTCCTGGCCTTTAGTACTTGGTAGGTGGGTTCAATATCAAGGAGCTCAAGGGGAGTCCCGATGGGATTGTTTGCCTTAAGGTTTACACTGGGTGTTAGTCTGGAGCTAGTTCACTCACTTACACTTACTTTCACTCACATTCACTTAGAACCTAAGCTTGTTCAATTTGATCCATTGATCTTTCAGGAAACAAATGTAGATGGTCCCCTAGACCCACTAGCCCGAGGCTAGGGTCTAGCCAAGACTAGTACATATAGGACCCAAATGGAGATTCCATTGGTCCATGGCTCAAATAGGGTAGTTGGCACCCCAATTTCACCAAAATACCCAAACTTAGCTTTTTGCTCCCAAATCAAACCAAGTTTCCACAACACCCCCAAACCTTAAATTTGACCAAAATTCCCAAAGTTACCCAAAATACCCAAGTTTATTTTAAAATCATCTCAAACTATTTGGAACTACCCAAATTGCCCATAACATCCCAAAATTGCCAAAAAATACAAAATACCCCTCAATTGGCCAAAATAACCAAAATACACTTGGTGACCTAAATTTTCCCAAAACCTCCAAAATCATTTTAAATGTACCTAAAATAAATTTTTACCCTTCAATTGAACCCAATTTGATAAATTTGACCAACTTTGACTAAAAGCCTCAAATAGCCCTTAAAGGCCCATTTTCCCATATTCACCCTAAATGTCCAACAATTTGACACCAATTTCCCCCCATTTAAAGTTTAAATTCAAATTTATCATAATAAAACTCAATTCAAACCAAATCCAAGTTCAATTAACCCACATTTGAGTCCAATTTCAACCCAAATCTAAAAAGCCCTAATTTTGCCGAAAACTAAAATCCCACTCAATTGAACCCCCAAATCTTTCCAATTGCCCTAATTATGCATTCTAAACTCTTTAAAGCATCTCCACACACCAAATTGAACCCTTAATTAACCTTTTTCAAGCTTTAATTCACTCAATTTCAACCTAAATCCAAAATTCACAAATTTGCCCCAATTTATTCATGTGCTAAAATTCCACCAAATTGAATGTCCTAACCCCAAAATTAGCACCCATATAATGTTGATAACTCTTAAAGACATTCCTCTAAACAATTTTGAACTCTTAATTTGGACTTAACCTAACTCTAGCCCAACCTAAACCCAAGTCTAACCCAACATTCCCAAATTGATCACGTGTCAAAAATCCCTCACATTGAACTTCCAAATCAATTCAAAATCACTCTAAATATTTTTTTAAATTCTTTATGACACTCAACTACACCAAATTGATCAATCAATTGGGCTCAGTTTCATGGCTAGCCTAACTGAAACCAACCTTCAAGTCAATTTCACCCAAATTAAACCCATGCATCAAAATTGACTAAACTTTGCCAAAGTGACCAAATTAATGACACCACAACCATCAAATGAGTCCTAGTGACCAGGCTAGACCCACCTAGCCCACCCTATGGAAGCCATGGATAAATGGTCCCATGATTTAAGGGATCTCATCCCATTTTTGGCCTAAACCAAAATATCCTTGCCATCATGACATAACATTATAGTTTAATCTTCATAAACACTCTCTTGGATACCTTGAATTCTCTGGCAACCACCCCTAGCTCTGTTGGCTTACCTAATGGTCGGAAAACACCAAAATTTGGAGCCCCCATGCCTCCATCTAAACCCAAACTCACCCATCTCAGCTAGACAATTCCAATTAGCTTTGATACCTTTAAACCCTCCACATAAACATTGTTTAGCACTCACTAATTGGCCCTAGCAGCCAACCTAAGCAATTCAATTTAAATCCTTCTCGCATGGCCAAAATAAAAAGGCAAGCTAATTTCCTTGGGGAGACTCTGCCCAATTGCTTCCAGACACTCTCTAAGAACTCCTAAGCTCAAACCCACCACTTTATCCCTCTTGATTCATCTATAAGAGCTCAATTTTGAGTTTAAAATTCAGGGAAATCAAGGACACTTTCTGTCACAGCTCCATACAGCACCAAACTTAAATTAACTTTGCACACACCATCCTCTGAGTGAGAGAACTTGATTCCACATACAAAATCCCATCACAGAGAGCCTCTAACATAGCTTTAGACCAACACCTGAAATCGAGTTCAATCAAATTATACCTAAGTGTTGACATCACTTTTGGTTGAGGTCTAGAAACTTCTTTAGTAGCCTAGGTCTAGCCATAGGACTTTCCTACTAACTAGTCTTAGAAAACTAGAAAAGGTACCATCACCATTAGAAACTCAAAACTCTTCTCTTTACTCAACTTGAAGTTCCACATATTGGTCCTAACCTCAAGCACTTAGTAGGTAAGATCATTATGAGGGAACTCAAGGAGAGTTCCTATAGGGCTACTTGGCCTTAGGATTACCCTGGGTGTTGGTTTGGAGCTAAGGTATACCATACCCTCACAATACCCTCAC
>NEWO01000402.1:69730-92412 GCA_003013225.1 Phalaenopsis aphrodite
GAGTGAGGGTGCAAAGGAATAGATGTGGTAAGAAATATTGCAAAAGAAACAAAGAGCAAGAAAGGAAATAGATAAAAAAGAGAGTAAGAGAGAGACATGGAGAAAGAGGGAGGATGGACAAGGGAGAGAGATGGAAAGAGGATGAAAACAAAAATAAGAGATAGGGAAGAGAGAAAGGAGTGATAGATTGAAAGACAGGGAAGTAAACGAATAAAAGTATTAGGGAGAGAATGAGAGAGAAGTGATGAGAGAAGGAAAGAGAAAGGATGGAGAAAGATAGAGAGGGTGGAAGAAGGAAAAAGAGAGATGCAAGTAGAGTAAGAGAAAGAAAGAGGGGATGAAGAGTAAGGGAGAGTGAGGGACAAATAGAGAACAAATAAGAGAGTAAGAGAAGAGAGAGAGAGAAATAATGAAGAGACATAGAGTGAGAAAGGATAGAGGGAGAGGGGGTAAGGAGCAAAAGAGTTAGAGGCAGGTAGGGAGGTAGGGATGGAGGGAGGGAAGAGAGGGTGGGGAAGCGAGAGCAGAAGAGGGTGGAAGAGAAAGGGACATAGAAACGGAGGAGAGATAAAAGAGACATATCAAGTGTGAAAGAGAAAGGCAATAGAAGAAAGAGAGATCGAGTGAGTGAGGGAGCGTGGGAGATAGTTATAGTAAAGTGAGTGAGAAAGGAGGAGAGCAAGAAACAAAGGGAGGGACATGAGAGGGTGATTGTGAGGGTTGGAGGAAGGGCTGGAGAGAGATAGAAATAATGAAGAGACAGAGAGTGAGAAAGGAGGGAGGGAGGGAGAGGGAGTGGGAGGGATGGATGAACAATGAGCAAATAGATAAAAAAGAGTTAGTTAAAGGGAAGAAGATAAAAAAAGAAAGACTTAATGAGAGGGGATGTTGTTGAAGATAAAGAGAGAGGTGGGTGAGGGAGGAGAGAGGAGCAAGGGGGAGAGAGTGAGAGAGACAAGTGGGAGATAAAAATGAGAGAAAAGAAAGGAAAATGAAGGAAGACATGAGAGTGTGGAGGTTGTTTAAGATGGAAGGAAGGAGGGAGGGAGTGAAGCAATATTGGAAGACATAAATAAGTGAAAGGTAGTGAGAGGGACAGAGGAAGAGAGAGAAAGGAGATGAAGGGAGAGAGGAAGAGAGGGAGGGAGGGAGAAAAGGTGAGTAACAAAGAGAGAGAGAGTGAGAAAGTGAGAGATACTTAGTTCTATCTGTCCTTCTCCATCTTGCTCTATCTCCCTCTCTCTCTCAAATTTATCTCTCTTTACCCTACCCTCTCTAACACTCTTTCCCTCTCTCACCTCTCATTGTCTCTCTTTCCCTCTCTTTCTTTATCACTTTCTCATTCTCTTCTCCCCTCATTTCTCCTCCCTCCCTGTAACTCCCTCTCATTATCTATCTATCCATCCTTCACTCACTTTTAGCCTCCCTTCAAAACTCTCACTCTCACCCTCTTTCTATCTCTCCCTCTCTCTCTCACACTCGCAGTATCTCTATATCCTTTTCAACCTCCCCACTTCCTTTCATACTTCTTTCTCTCTTTATCTCTAAGTTAAAGGGAGCAAAGGAAATTAATGGTCCAAGACAGGGGGAGAAAGAGGAAATGAGCAAGAGAAGGTGGGAGAGGCAGCAAGAGCATTAGAGAGAGAGGAGAGAGGAGATGGCAGATAGGTTGATAGTTTGAGGAAGAGAGAAGAGATGGCAGATAGTTTGATAGTTTGAGAATGATAGAGGGACCTATCTTCCGATCCCTCACTCCACACACACGCTATGTCTTGCTGGATTGAGAGAATGAAGATAGGGAGAAAGAAAAAATTTAATAAGGTAGGGTTGTAGAATGTGACCAAGAAAGAGACACGTTGAGATAGAGAGAATGAAGAGAGGTGGGCAAGCAAGAGGAATAGAGAGAGTGGGAGATAGATAAAAGGAGAAAGAGAGAGTGATAAAGAGAAGAGTGAAAGAAAGAAAAGAAAGAGAATGAAAATAAAGAGCAAGAGATAGAAAGAGCAAACTAATTGATATATAGAGAGAGAGATAGTGACAAGGGTGAGAGGGATAGAGAGAGCTGGAGCATGTTTTGAAGGAAGAGAGGGAGGACTGAGAGAGAGAGAATGGGAGGGAAAGAGTGAGAGAGATGGAGAGCTAAAGAGATGTGACAAATAATTTGAGTAAGGAAAAGAGAGAGTGATAGTTAGATGGAGAGAGTGAGAGATAAAGAGTTAAAAGAAGATGGTGGGATATATATAATGAGTGCAAGAGAGGGAGAAAAGGGATTTGAGTGAGAGAATGAGAGAAAAAAGTGAGGGAGGTAGAGAGATAGAACAAGAGGGTGGGACAGAAAGAAAGAGGGAGATATAGAGAGATAGAGTGAGAGAGATAGGATGGAAGAGGAATGAGGGAGCGCTTATCTATTCTTTCTGATTCCCTTTATCCCTCTCAAGCTCTCTCTATCTCTTTACCACTCTTCTTCTATTTTCTCTCACAAGCTCACTCTATCCCTCTCAAGCTTCATTTCAATCTCTCAACCTTACTTTCTTCCTATCTTTATCTACTGTCTCATGCTCCCATCTTCTCTCTTTTTATATCTCTCTCCCTCTCTCTTTATCACTCTGCCCTTATTTTCTCTCTCACTCTCTCCGGTGCTCTCTCTTTATTTCTCTCATTCAATCTTTCTCTTTTATTCTCTCTCTCTCTCTCTCGCTCTCAATCATGCTTTTCTCCCTCTTTATCCTTGCCAGAGGTTGAGAGGAAGAAAAAGAGATGGGGGAGAGAGAAGGAAAGAGAGAACGAGATAGAGAGAGGAAGCGTGAGGAAAGAGAGAGTGTGTGTGGCCATTTAAAGAGGAAGAGAAGAGCAAAATCTTTGTCTCCTCCAACCTCTTGCTTTCTCATTCTCTCACCTTCTCGTCCCTCTCCTCTCTATATAACCCATTCTCTCTCCACATCTCTATATCATCCCCTGTCACACACCTTCTTCAATAACTCTAACACTCTTACTTTCTTGCTCTTACCTCCCACTCTATCACTCTCTATCACATTCTTCTCTCTCCCTTCTTTTACTCTATTCTCTCTCTCTATAATTATCTTTCTCTAACATAATCTCTCTCCCCACTCTAGCCTTCTCTTCTTTGTCTCCCTGCCTTTATCATTCCCTCTCTCACCCTCTCTCTCATTCACTCTTTTCTCTCTATTTTTGGCTCTTTCAAACTTCCCCTCCTGGTCTCCCTCCTCTTTTAACTCAAAGAGATGAAAAGATTGTTCTACCTTGCTAAGTTTCTCAAGCTCTCTCTTGTAAACTCTTATTTTCTCTTCTCTTCTATATCTCTTTCCCACTCTGTCACTCACACTCAATCCAAACCCATCTCTTCTAATAACTGATAGAGAGAAATAAGGAGCGTGAGATACTGAGACAGGAGAGATAGAGAGATAGAGAGAATGAGAAAGAAAGAGTATAGATATCAGGAGAGTTGTTAGCTTGAGGAAGAAAGAGAAAGGTAATGGATAAAAGAAAGAAATTCAAGGTAGAGAATAGTGAGAGAGATTGATTGAGGGAGCATGGAGAGAAAATATGAGGGAGAAGCATATTGAGAGAGAATGAGCGTGTGAGAGAGTGTGTAGAGTGAGAGAGAACGAGAGATAAAGAGTTAAGTGAGTGGGAAAGAGAGATATAAAGATAGATAGTGAGGGAGAGAAAGAATAGATAGTGGGAGGTATAGTTTGATAGTTTGAGAGAGAGAGAGAATGACTTAGAGAAGCAAGATAGTAGAGGAATATGGTGAAATCAATGTTCTCTCTATCTCTCACTCTCTTCCTTTATCTTGAACTGTCACTCTTTTCACTCTCCCTACCTTTATCACAGTCTCTCTCTATCACTCCCTCTACCTCTATCCAATCTCTTTCTCCCTCCTTCACCCTCCCATCCTCCCCTTCCTCCCTCCCTTCTTCATATTTCTCCCATATCCTCTCCCTCTATCTCTCTTATTATGTCTTTTTGTCTTCTACCGCCTTCTCTTTAATTCTCTTGATCACTCTCCCTCTTGCCATCCATCTATTAACCTTTCTCTCTCCAAATACCTCTCAATATGGAGATGCTCCCTTTTTTTATGCCCTCCCTCTTTTTTTTTCACCTGATCTCTCTATCTTTTTTTAGAGAGAGCAAGAGAAATAGAGAGAGAGGAGAAATAGAGAGTGCTAGCGAGAGATAGAGAGAGGTGAGAGAGAGAAAGGTAGAATAAGAGAAAGATGGGGAGAGAGACTGAGATATTAAAAGTATGAGAGAGTGAGAAAGAGAGAGTGGAACATAAGGAGTAAGGCGAAGGGAATGAGAGTAAGAGAGAGGTGGATGGGAGGAGAGTGAGTTAGAAAGTGGAGAAATAGAGAAAGTGAGTGAGAGAGATAGGAGAGAGGGATACTTAGAGAAGGAAAGGGTGATAGAGAGATATATAAAGCTACAGAGAGTGAGAGAAAGAGATAGAGAGAAAAAGATAGAAAGAGAGATAGTGAGGTAGGGAGAGTAAAAGGAGAGAGTGAGAGAAAGAGGAGGGAAAAAATATATTTAGAATGAGAGGCGGTGAGATTGAAAAGGAGAATGAGAATAGAGAGATATAACAATAGAGTGAGGGAAAGAAAGATATGGAGAGATGGAGGGTCTCTTTCTCTCTCTGAGATGGAGAGAGCATGAGTGAGGTGAGAAGGAGAGAGAGTGATGGCAAGAAAGAGGGAGAATGGGAAGGAGAGGGAGAGAGAAGAGAGATAGGGAAGGAGAAAGCAAAAGAGAGAAATTAAGAGTGAGATAGAGCAAGATAGAGAAAGAGAGAAAGAGGAGTGAGAGAAAGAAGGAGAAAGAGGGAGAGTGATTATGAGAGAGAAAGAGCAAGAAAGGGGGAGGGATATAAAAAGAAATAGGGAGGTAGACTGAGGTAGAATGTAAGTGGGAGGGAGGGATGCAAAAAGAGTGAAAGAGAGGGAGAAGAAGGATAACGATAGAAATGAGAGAGAGACATAAGTAAAAATAGATATAGAAAGGTTAGGGCGAGAGAAAAAGAGTGAGAAGAGTGAGAGAGTGAGAAGAGTGAGAAGGGGAGCATCAGGAAGAGAGAGAGAGAGAGTGATAGAAAAAACAAATAGAGAAACATATGAAGAGAAACACCTATCACTCCCTCCCTCTCACATTTTCTCTTACACTCTCTCTCATCCTCTCTCTATCCCTTCCTCTCTATGACCCACTCTCTCTATCTGGCTGTCTCTCATACTTCTCCCTTTATCACTCATTCTATCCTCATCATATTTTTCTCTCACCCCCACCCTCTCACTTATCTCTGTCTTGTAATATCAAGGGAGATGAGGGATGGATGGAGAGGGAGAAGGAGAGCAAGAGAGAGTGTGTTAGAGGGAAAAAGGTAAAGAGATAAAGAGACTGATAAAGAAGTGAGAGAAAAGGAGGGTTTGAAATAGTGGGAGAGTTAAAATAGTAGGAGGGAGAGGGGAGAGTGAAAAAGAGAAAAGAAGAGAAGAGCGAGAGAATGAGCTGTAGAGAGAGATTGATAGGGGAGAGAGAAAGATAGAGAGAGATGGCAAAGAGAATAACAAAATACTTGAAGGGGTTATGGGAGAGAATGATTGTGAGATAATGGGAGAGAGGGTGAGGGAGAGATAGAGAGGGAGGGGTGCTAGAGAGAGTGAGAGAGAATGAGAGAATTATAATAGGAGATATCAAATAAGGGGATAGAGAAGAGTGTCGGTAAGAGAGAAATGTAGATAGAGGAAGAATATGACCAAGTGAGAAACAAGAGAAATAAATAGAGAGAGAGATGAGCGAATGAGAGAGATTGAGTGTGTGGGAGAGAGAATGAAAGAAAGAGAATGAGAGAGACAGAGAAGAAGCTAAGAAAGTAATAAAGGAGAAAAATTATGAGAGATAATGAGAGGGAGGGAGTGAGAGTAAGAGAAGTACAAGGAGAGAAAGTGACAGAGAAAAGGAGATAGTGGAGAGTGAGAGAAAACAGACCATGAGAGACTGTGAGAGAGTGAAAAGAGATATAGTGAGGTTGAGAAAATAATGGAGAGTGAGAGAATACAAGAGAGAGGAAAAGAGATATAGAGAAATAGAATGAGAGAAACAAGAAGGAGAGAGATGTAGACAGACCATGAGAGAATGTGAGAGACTGAAAGAGAGCATGATTAAGAAAGGGAGAGTGAGAGCATAATTGAAAATGCAAGAGAGAGAGAGAGAATGTGCGAAGATGCTCTCTCGAGGGATGGAAGTGAGAGGGAGAGAAAAGAAAGAATGAAAAATCTCTCT
The DNA here is from genome assembly GCA_003013225.1 of Phalaenopsis aphrodite. Classification (NCBI taxonomy): domain Eukaryota; kingdom Viridiplantae; phylum Streptophyta; class Magnoliopsida; order Asparagales; family Orchidaceae; genus Phalaenopsis; species Phalaenopsis aphrodite. The sequence goes on from NEWO01000402.1 coordinate 76,028, forward strand.
CCACCCTCTCTATCAATCATTTTCTTTCTCTCTCATGCTCCCTTATTCTGTCTAACTCCCTGATTTCTCTCTTTCTCATTCTATCTGTATCTCTCACTCTCTCATTCTATGTCATTGCTCATCTTCTCCCACTCTCTTACTCTTGCTCCCTGCCTCCCTCTCACATTTTGCCTCTCTACCCCCCTTTTTGTTTCTCTATCTCTTTCAATCCCTCACTTTAACTCTCTCTCTCTCAATTTCCCTCTTTTGCTCACCCTTTCTCTTTTTATCTCTCTTTACATCTCTCTCTCACACTCTTGATATCTTTCTCCTTCTATCTCCTATCTCTTGTCTCTCTCCCTATGTGTCTCCTCCCCATATCTCTTTCTTACCTCTTTCCCCCTCTTTCTACCTAAGCGAGAGACTCTCCATCCCTCCCAATATTTTTCAACCTCCATCTCTATCTCACTCTATCATAATATCTTTTTATTCTCATTTTCTCTTTCACCCTCTCCCTCTCCCATGCTTTTGAGATTTCTCTCCCTCCCACTCGTTCTCTTCCTCTCTCCTTCTTTAAATATCTCCTCCTTATTATCTATCATTCTCTCTATTTATCATTTCTCTCTTTAGCTCTACATCTCTCTCGTACTCTCAATATATCTTCCTCTCTCTCTCTTTCAAACTCTACATCACTACTATCTATCTTCCTTACTCACTCTCTCAATTCTATTCTCTCTGACTTTCTCACATGATAGAGATAAATTGATATAGAGAGTGAGTGAGAGAGAGATGCGGGATCAATTTGTCACACTTTCCGTCTCTCCCTCTCTTATTCCAACTCCCTTGCTCTCACTCACTCATTCTAACTCTCTCTCACTCTAGATCTTTCACTCCCTCTCCATATGTTTCTCACTCCTATCTTCATCCATTTCTCTCTTTCTATTTACCTCTCTCTAGCTCTCTATCCTTCTTCTCTCATTTTTTATCTTGCTAGTGAGATAAGAAGAAAGTGAGAAAACTAGTGGGAGAGAAAGATAGAGAGAAAGAGAAAGAAAGAAGAAAATCTAAATATGTGAGCTAAAGAGAGGAGTAAGATTGAAAAAAATAAATGGAGAGAGGAGTCTGAGTGAGAGAGGTAGCGAGAGTGAGAGAGAATAACGTGAGAGAAGACAAGATTAAGGGTTAGTGAGAGAGATAGAGAAAGACATAAAAGAGATGGAGGACGGAGGGAGGGAGGAAGGGGAATGAAGGAGAAAGACTGCGAGAGAGATAGAGAGAGTGTGTGAAAGAGAGAAAGAGAGAGAGAGAGAGAGAAGGGTAGAGGGAGAAAGGGGAAGGTAGAGAGGGAGATAGAATAGAGATATCACACTCTATATTGATTCTTTTTTTATCTCTCTCAAACATTCAACATATATTTCTATCAAGATCTCTCACTCACACTCTCTCTATCCAATCTCTTTCTTCCTCACAATCACACACACTCTCTCAAACTCTTACTTTATCTCTTTATCTATCTTTCCCTCACTTCACTCTACTTCTCAATCTTTCTCTCCCTCACTCTCTTTCTCTCTATTTTTTATCTCACTTACTCCCTCACTCTCCCTATCAATATTTTCTCTCTCCATCACTCATTATTTTATCTAAGAAGTGAAGAGAATGAGAAATTACAAGAAAGAGAGAACGAGAAAGATAGTGAGTGAGAGCTCTTTATTCTTTTATCTCACACACTCTCTATCATTGTCTCTCTTACTCTCTATCCCACTCCCTCTTTTTTAAGAGTATGAGGGAGGGAGGGAGGGAGTGAAGGATCTCTTAAAAAGAGTGTGAGAGAAAAAGAGCTGGAAAGGAATAGAAGGGAGAGTGAGACATTGGGAGGGAGACAGTACGAAAGAGATTTAGAGTGAGATAGAGTTAAAATGAGAGGGAGGCTAAGAGAGAGTTAAGGCTAGAGATAGAGAGATAAAGTGAGAGAGAAAAAGAATTTGGGAAAGGGAAAGATAGAGTAGAGATGGGGAGAGAGAGAAAAGAGGGAGGGAGGGTGAGAGAGAAAGTAAGAGATAGTGTGTGTATGTGAGAGAGTGTGGGCAGAGAGCAAGATTGTGAGAAAGTTAGTATGGGATAGATTTATTGTAAGAGAAGAGTGAGAGAGAGAGAGAGTAATTGAGCAACTTAAAGAGAGATGGGATAGGATAAGTATAGTTGAAAGAGGGAGAGAAAAGTGTGCATGTGCGTGATTGAGAGAAATAGCTATCCTTCTCCTTCAATTCTCCACTCACTCTCTCCCACACTTTGTCACTTTCCCTCTTATCTCATACTCTCATTCTCACTCATTTTGTTTCTCCCACTCACACTATCTCATTATCTTTGTTTCCCTGAAGAGAAAGTAAAATAAGGAAAGGTACATGAATAGATGGAGGGACAACGAGAGAGAGAGAGAGAAGTGGAAGGTAAGGAAGATAGGGGAAGAAGAGGATGCAATCTCTCTTCTCTTCTCTATCTTTCACTTTATCTCTCTTGCCCCTCCCTCTCTTACTCACTCTGTCCACCTCCCTCTCACACAACCCTCTATCTCTCACTCATTCAAACTCTCCCTACTAAGATATATAAAGCTAAGAGGTGAATGAAGGAAAATCTCTCTCCCACTAACTCTTGCACTCTCCCACATCTCTCTCTTTATTTCTTTCCACTCTCTTCCTTTCTCCCATGTTCTCTACTCTTTCTAATCTCCACACTCTCCTTACCTCTGCATCTCTTTCATTCTCTCTCCCTAAGGCTCTCTCTTCCTGCCTAATTCCCTCTCCCACCCTGGTTTTGTTTCTCTCTCCCTCTCTCTCTCTTTTTCCCTCTCTACCCCCCACTCATTCTATATATTTCTATCTCTCACACTCTCTCCTGATTTCTCTCACTCTCCATCCCTCCCTCTTTCTCTCTCTTATATTATCTATCTTTATGTTCTCTCATATTTTTTTGTATCTCTTATGCTGTCCCACTTGCTTGCTATATCGTTCTCTTCTCTCTCTCTCTTGTTATCTATCTCTCGCTCTCTTAATCACTTCCTCTCTCTCACTATCTTTCTCTCTTGCTTGATCTCTCTTTCTTTCTCCTTCTTCTTTTTCTCTACTCTCTCTCTCCCTCTCTCTCTCAAGCTCTATCTTTTTCTCTCAACCTCTTTCCTCTCTCACTAACTCTCATTCTTTGACACTCTCCCTCTTGTATCACTTTCTAACTCTTGCTCTCTCCCTCCACTGTCACAGTCTCCCTCTTCTCTCTTTCTACTTGTCTCTCCAGCACACTCTCCTTACCTCTTTTTCTCATCCTTTTCCCCTGATGCTCTATCTCTCCTACTCTCTCTAGATTTCTCTCACCCTCCATCCCTCCCTCTCTTCATCCCTCCCACCTCTCCCTTACTCTTGTATTATCTATCTCTTATGTTTTCTCATATTTTTTTGAATCACTTATGCTCTCTCTTACTTGTTGTATCGTTCACTGTTGTCTCTCTCAATCTCCTCATCTTTTTCACTATCTGTTTCTCATCTTTGGTCTTGCTTTCTTACTCTTTCTTGTTTATCTCTCTGTTCTCTCTATCTCTCAAGCTTTATCTCTCTCTGAACCTCTTCCCTCTCTCAGTAACTCTGATTCTCTGTCGCTCTCCCTCATGTATTACTCTCTAACTCTTGTACTCTCTCTCCTCTCTTGTTGTCTACCTCTCTCTACCTTGATCATTCATTAGTTAACTCACTCCATTTGTTTCCCGCATGTCTCATTCTCTAACTCTTGCTCTCATCCTCATGATGAGAAAGAGAGAGAAAGAGAGAGAGAGAAAGAGCTAGAGAGAGTGATTTAGGAAGACATAAGTGAGAGAGAAAATGAGAGGTAGACAAAAAGGTGAGAAAGAGATGGGATAAAGAGAGAATTGGCTGAGGCATCTCTTTTTCACTATACATCTCTCTTATTTTCTCTCCCACTCCCTTTCTCTCACACTTTTTTCTCTGCATCTCACTTAGTTTCCATCACTCTCTTAATCTCTCTCTCTCTCTCTTTCTTGTTATCTCTCACCCTTCATTTATTTTTATTTCTCCATCTCTCTTCTTCTCTCATTCTCATCTTTCTAGCTCTCCATCTATCTTGATTTCTATCTCTCTAGTTGTTCCCTCTCCTTCTATCTCTCACAATTTTCTTCTACTCTCTCTTGTCTCTCTCTCTCCCATACCTCTCCCTTCCTTTCTCCCTGTTCCTCATTGTCTCTTCCTACCTATCAATGCCTCCTGCTTTATTGTTCTCTCTCTCACCCACGCCCTTCTCTCTCTGTCTTTCTCTCTCACTTAATATCTTATTATTTTCCCTCCTCCCTCCCTCCATTTCCCTCACCCTCTCTTTCCCTATTTACTTAACTACTCTCCCTCTATCTTTCTCTCATATATTTCTCCATCTCACCTCTCACTATCTCTTTCTTCATGTCTTGTTCTCTCTCACCCCCTCTTTGTCCATCCTTATCCCTCTTTGCCCTTCCTCTCCCGTCTGGCAATCTCTCTAGCTCTTCCTCTTCTCTCACTCTCCCTATCACTCTTTTTGTCTTCTGATCTCACTCTCGCTATCTCCTACCCATAATCACTATAAAGCTCTCATCTCTTTCTTCACTTTGTACCTGTCCCACTTTCTTTTCATAGACACTCTCTATGTTTCTCCTCTTATTCTCTCATCAACCATCTATCTCTCTCCCTCTCTCCCTCCATCCAAACCTCTCTCAACCTCTTTTGTCTATCTATTCTCTCTCTCTCTCACTATCACTCTCTCTTTACAAATGAAGCTAAAGAGAGTAAGAGTGAGATAGAGGGACGAAATGGGTTGGAGAGAGGGAGAGCATCAACTCTCATCTTCACTCTTGCTCTCTCTTCATCACTATTTCTCTCCCTTTCTCTCTGGTCTTCATTTTTTTTGCATTCTCTCTCTCTTGCCATCAAAAGAGAGATAAAGATGAGAGGGTGAGAAAGAGTAAAAAGTGATAGAAGAGATAGAAAAGAGAGATAATGAGATATTACAAAAGAGATTGTGAGAGAGTTGGAGTGAGAAAAAGAGAAGAGAATTGAGAAATGAGAGAAAGAGAGAGTGAGACAGAGTGAGAGAGAGAGAAAAAGGGAGAGATATGCTTATATTATCTCTCTACTCTCTCCTTCTCTATCACTTTAACTCACTCATTCTCTAACCCTCTCATGTACTCTCTCTTTTCCAATCACTTACCCCCTTATCTCACTTGCTTGATCTTACTTGATTTTCTTTCTCTAGCTCTCCATCTCCCTCTCTCTCTGTCCCTCCCTCCCTCTATCTCTCAAAGAGAAAGAAAGATAAATAGTGATAAAGACAGTGTGTGAGTGAGAGAGGGTGGGAGATAGGGAGAGTATGCCTCCCTCTCTTTCCGTAGTTAGTGACTCGCTCGCTCTATCTCTTTAGCTCTTTAGCTCTCCTATGTTTATCCCTCCCTCCCTATCTCTCCCTCTCTCTTTCTCTCTCTTTCTCTCCCTATCTCTCTCCCTCTCCCTCTCCCTCTCCCTCTCCTTCTCTATCTATTTTCTCTCTCCCCTACCTCTTTCACTCTCCTGGTCTCTTAAGAGAGATTGAGTCAGGGAAAAAAGAAATAGAGAGAGAAGAGAGGGTGAAAGCATCTTCTCTCTTCTCATTTCTCTCTTGCTCTCTCTTCATCACAATCTCTCTCCCTCTCCTTTCTCCATTTTTCTTTTGCACTCTTTCTCTCTCCATTAAAAGAAAGATAAAGAAGAGAGGGTGAGGGAAGAAAGTAATAGGAGAGGTAGAAAAGAGAAGAGAGAGTGAGAGATTGCAGACGAGAGTAAGAGAGTTAGAGTGGGAGAAAGAGGAGAGAGATGTCAGAAATGATACATAGAGTGATAGAGTCAGAGAGAGTTAGAAAGAAAGAGAAAAAAATGGAGAGAGAAGCTTATGTTATCTCTCTCCTCTCTCCTTCCCTGCCACTTTAATTCTCTCCTTCTATAACCCTCTCATTTGTTCTCTCTCTCTATTCCAAGCATTTACTTCTTCTCTTAAGCTTGATCTTTCTCTATTTTCTTTCTCTTGTTCTCCATCTCTCTCTCTCTTTCACTCAGTCCCCCCTCCCTCCATCTCTCAGAGAGCAAGAAAGAGAGATATACAGACAAAGAAGTGCCTGAGTTAGAGAGGAAGAGAGAAATAAAGAATGAGAGAGAGGCGAAAGAGAATATAAGAGAGGGTTGGAGGGAGGGAGATAGGGGGAGTATGCATCCATCTCTTTTCTAGTTTCTTTCTCTTTCTTTATTTTTGGCTCTCTCTGGCTCTCCCTCTCCATCTTTATCACTTCCTTGCATTCTCTCTCTCTCTCCTTCTTACTTTTTTCTCTCACTATCTCTGTCCTATCCCTCTCCCTCTCTACTTTTTTCTCTCTCTTGTCTCCATTTTTCTTTTAGTCTTTCTCCCGCTTCATCATCACAGAGATAAAGAAGAGAAGGTGAGAGAAGAGGGATAGTGATAGGAGAGATAGAAAGAGAAAAGACTGTGAAAGATTATAGAAGAGAGTGAGAAATTTTGAGTCGCTTATCGCTCATTCTCAATCTTTCTATATTTTCTTTCTCACTATCTATCTCTCTCTCTCCTTCAATCCCTCCCTCCCTCCCACTCTGAAAGAGCGAGAAAGAGAGAAATAGAGACAGAGAGAGTGACTGCCTAAGCGAGGGAGAGAGAGAAAGTAGAGGAGAGAAGAGAGGGCAAGAGAGTGGAGGGAGATAGAAAGAGTATGTCTCCATCTCTTTACTTACTCATCTCTCACACTTTCTCTTTTGCTCTCTCTAGCTATCCAGCTATATCTTTATCCCACTCTCACTCACTCACTTTCTCTCACCCATACAGACAACACTCTTTACCCCACCTCTCACTCACTCTCTCTAACAATCTTCTCTATCATGATATCTCTAGTTCTCTCTCCCTTGTCTCTCTCACTCACATCGGTCCTACTATCACTGTCTCTCTCATTCTAGCACTATCCTTCATCATCTACTCTTTCACTCTCTATATTTCTCTCTTTTTCTTTTCTCCATCTCTCTCCCTTTCTATCTATCTCTCCTTTATCATTATCTCTCTTTCTCTCTCTATTAATCTATCCCCTAATGCTCTCTCTCTCTCTCTCTCTTGTTCTTTGTCGCTCCCTTTTCTCATTTTATCTGCCACAGAATGTTCTCATTTGCTTTGTTTCTTCTTTCACATCTCTTAGTCTGGCTCCCCTTTTTCTCTCTTTCACTTTCCTCTTTCTCTTTCCATCGATCTCTATCTTAATCCTATTGCTCTTGCTCACTACCTTTCGCTATCTCACACCATATCTCTTTGCCTCCCTCTCTCTCTTTTTCGTTGTCTCACTATCTATCACTCTCAATAGCTCTTCTCTATCACTCTTTCACTCTTTCTTCCAACCACTCTCTAGCTTACTGTTTCTTACAGTCTATCTAGCTCTCTCTACCTCTTTCTCCCTCCCTATCCCCCATCTATCTTCTCTTTTCCCTCTCTTTCTCATACCATCAACCTCTCTCATCCTTCAACATGTACCTCATTTCTCACTATTTCTATCTTCCTCTTTATATCTCTCATTCTCTGTTGCTTTCTAGCTCCCTCTCTTAATCATAGTTTCTTGAAGTTTCTTTCTTTTGCTCACTTACTCTCACTCTATCTCTCTTCCATTCTCACCCTAACTCTCTCTCTTCCTCACTCAACTCTCTTCCTCTCACTCTTTTTTCACCCTTATTAACCTTCATTTTCTTTCACTCTCTCACTTTTCTCTCTATCATTTTCTTTTCTCTTTTTCTCTCTTCTCCCCTCCCCCACTTCCTTTTTGTCTTGCTTTGTTGGATTATATCTCCAATCTCCCTATTTACCTATATCCCTCTCCCCCTCTCCCTCCTCATCTCTCTTCTCTCTCTTACTCTCTCTTCTATTTTTACTTTTCTTTCACACTCTTTCTTATGTTCTATCTATCTCACTATCTCCCCTTCTTTATTTTTATCCCTCCTCCTCATCTCTATTACTTTATCCTTCTCTCTCGTTCTCGCTTCTCTCGCTCCATCTTGTTCCTTTGTCACCCACTTTCCTACCCATCTCCTCTCACTCTTTTTCTATTTTTGACATTACCCCTCCCTCCATTCCTGCCCCTTCCTTTCTCTTCCTTTGTCTCTCTGGGTGAGTGAGAAAAATGAGAGTGTTGTGTGAGAGAGATAATGAAAGAGAAAGAGAGAGAGGAGAGAGTTAGAGAAATTGACCAAGAGAACAGAAATAGAGATAGAGTAAAGAGAAAAAGAGGGAAAAGAAGAGTACATGAGAGACAGATCTTAAGTCACTTTTTTCGCTCCCACTTTTGTCTCTCTCTCTCTCCATCCCTCCCTCCTCAATGAGATAAATAGAGAGATGGCTGGGGAGAGATAGAGAGTGAGAGAGTAAGAAGGAGAGAAGAGAAGTGGTTGATAGCATAAGAGAGAGACGAAGAAAGAGTGTAAAAGGGATAGAGAGATGATAGGGAGGGAGAGTTGGAGAGAGAGGGAGGAAGGGAGAGGGAGAAAGAAGGTGAGAAGAAAGAAGTGAGTGACATGGTGAGTGAGGAGGATGGGAGGACAAGAGAGTGAGAATGTGAGAAAATAGAGAAAGATAGAGAGATAAAGAGAGAGTGGGGGGAAGAAAAGAGTTGTAGAGGAAAAAACATAAAGGCAAAAGAGTGTGTGTGAGAAAAAAAAGCGAAATAGTGAGGTAAGAAGATATTAAGCGAGAAAAGTGAGAAAATTAGAGGGAGTGAGATAGAGAGAGTCTATAGGAGAGAGTGAAGGGAGATGAGTGAGAGATAATGAGAGAAAGAAAGATAAAAGAAGTGGAGAGCTCGAGAGAGAGCAAGAGTGAGAGTGTGGTGGAGCAAGAGAAAAAAAAACTGAGAGATGGAGAGGAAGAGAGTTGAAAGGGTGAGAAAGAGAGAAAAGAGAGTGCGTGACAGATAAAGAGAGAGTGTGTGAGAGATAGTAATGTGAAGAGGGAAAGAAGTAGAAAGTAAGGGAGAAAGAGGGAGGTGTAAGAGAAAAGAAGAGAGAGAGAGGGAGAGAGGAGAGATAGAGGAGATATATAGAAGAGAAAAGAGTGAGATTAGAAGAGAGAAAAAGAGTAAACTGAGATAGAAAGAGATAGAAGTGAGAGAGAGGAACCGTGTGAGGGTGGGACAGTGGTAGTCAGAAAATAATTTGAGTAGATAATAAGCCATAGTAAGAGAGTGATAGAAGAGGAAGAGCGATAGTGAATGTGAGAGATGAGGAGATAGAGAAAAGGGGAGAAGAGAAAGTGTGATATATCTGAGATAAAAAAAGAGAGTGGGAAAGATAGATAATGTAGAAGAGAGTTTGAGATAAAAAGATATAGAGATCAGGAGCAGAATAGAGTGAGTTGAAAGAAAATTAGAGTGAGAAGGGAGAGAGCAAGTGTTAGATTAGGACGGAAATTTTTTTTCTCTCATCTCTTCCCTTTTTATCTCAATAAGGAGAATATATAAGTAAGGGAGGAAGGCAAGTCAGAACGAGTTATAGAAAAAGTACTAAGAGAGGATACAACCCGCTCTCTTCTTCTTTCATCCCCACTTGCGCCTTTCTCTCTTTCTTAATATCCTTCCCTCCGTCAATGTCTCTCCCATTACCTTGCTCTCATTCTCTGAATGCGATGTCACAATGAGAGAGTGAGAAAGAAAGATAATAAAAGAGAATGAGAGAGTGTGAGAGAAGAGGGAGAGCGTCAAGGATTGCGAGAGTGAGAGGAGGATAAAAGAAGAGGAAGGCCTACTTATGCACATCACTTTGTCCTCTCTCACCTTCTTTCTATCTCTTGCTCACTTTTTCTATCTCTTCTCTCTCACCTTTCATATTCTCTCTCAACCTTTCACTGTCTTTCTTCTCTCTTTCTGCTCCTTCTTTTCCTCTTTTTATCTCTCTTTCCCTCTCCCACCCCGTCATTATCTAGCTTTCTCACTATCTCTCTCACTCTTTCTCCCCTATCCTTCCACCATCTCTCTCACTCTCATTTCCTCTATCCCCACATCTCTCTCTCTCTTCCACGCTCTCACTCTGACTCCATTCCCCTCTCTCTCTTATCTATCTTGCATGCACTTTATCTCTCTTACAACTTTACTCACTTTTTCTTGCTCTCATCATTCTCTCTCTAAATCTTTCTTTCTTATCTTTTGCTCTTATTCTCATCTCTCTATCTCTCTATATCTCTATTTCTCTCTCTCTGATTCTCTCTCTAACTTTAACTTTCTCCCATTCTTTCAGTCTCTCTCTTTAAAATCTCATTATCTTCTCATTTTTACTATATCCCTCTTCTCTCTATAACTTATTCTCTCTCCACATCTTTATATCATCCCCTACAGCTCACCTTCCTCAATCACTCTCACACTCTCACTTTCTTGCTCTTACCTCCCACTCTATCACTCTCTGTCAAATTCTTCTCTCTCCCTTCTTTTACTCTATTCTATTTCTCTAACATAATCTCTCTGCCCACTCTAGCCTTCTCTTATCTGTCTCTCTCTACCTTCTTCATTCCCTATCTCACCCTCTCTCTCACTCACTCTTTTCTCTCTATTTCTGTCTCTCTCTAACTTCCCCTCCTGGTCTCCTCCTCTTTTAACTCAGAGAGATGCAGAGATAGTTCTACCTTGCTATGTATCTCAAGCTGTCTCTTGTAAACTCTTATTTTTTTCCTCTTCTCTATCTCTCCTCTTTCTCCTACTCTATCACTCACACTCGATCCAAACTCATCTCTTCTAATAAGTGATAGAGAGAAATAAGGAGCGTGAGAAGCAGAGTGAGAGAGATAAAGTGATAGAGATCAGAAGAGTGCGAGGGGTTATTAGCTTGAAGAAAGAGAAAGGTAATAGATAAAAGAGAAAATTCAAGCTAGAAAATAGTGAGAGAGAGATTGATTGAGGGAACATGGGAGAGAAAATGTGAGGGAGAAGCATATTGAGAGAGACAGAGCAAGTGAGGGAGTGTGTAGAGTGAGAGAGAGAGAGAGATAAAGAGTTATGTGAGTAGGAAGGAAATATAGAGATAGATAGTGAGGGAGAGAGAGAATAGATAGTGAGAGAGATAGTTTGATAGTTTGAGAGAGAGAGAGAGAGAGAGAATGACTGAGAGAAGCAAGATAGTAGAGGAAAAGGGTGAAAACAATATTATCTCTATCTCCCTCTCTCTTGCTATATTCTGTAATCTTTTAACTCTACCTACCTCTATCACAGTCTCTCTTTATAACTCCATCTACCTCTATCTCACTCACTCTCTCCCTCCTTCACCCTCACATCCTCCCTTTTCTCCCTCCCTTCTTCATATTTCTCCCTCTTCCTCTCCCTCTATCTCTCTTATTATCTCTTTTTGTCTTCTCCTAGCTTCTCTTTAATTCTCTTGATCTCTTTCCCGCTTGCCATCCTTCTATTAACCTTCACTCTCCTAATACCTTTCAATATGGAGATGCTCCATTCTTCTTTCTTTCCCTCCCTCTTTTTTTCTCATCTAATCTCTCCATCTCTTTCTAGAGAGAGCAAGAGAAATATATAGAGGAGAAATAAAGAGTGCTAGAGAAAAATAGAGAGAGAGAGGTGTGAGAGAGAAAGGGAGAATAAGAGAAAGATGGGGAGAAAGAATGAGATATTAAAAGTAAGTGACAGTGAGGAAGAGAGAGTGGGACACAAGGAGCAAGGCGAAGGGAATGGGAGTAAGAGAGAGATGGATGGGGAGAGAGAGTGTTAGAAATTGGAGAAATAGAAAAAGTGAGTGAGAAAGATAGGAGAGAGGGATGGGGAGAGAGAGTGTTTACCTCTCCTTTCACTCCCTCTCTCTTCTTCTTTCTCTCTCTCACTCTATATATTTCTTCATCTCCTTCATCCCTCCTCTCCCTCCCTCTACCTCTCCCTCTCCCTCTTCCTCTATCTCTCTCACACACACTCTCTTTCTTCCACACTTCTCTCTATCCATATTCTCTCACTCTTCCTCTCTCATTCCTCTCACTTTCAATATGTCTCTCTCGTATCTCCCTCTTCTCCCTCTCTCACACGGAAACACTCACTCTCTCCCCCTATCTCTCTCTCTCATTCTCTTGATCCATCTTTTGTTCTCCACTTCTTGCTCTCACTCACTCACTCACTATTGCCTCTCTCTCCCTCACACACACACACTTGCTCCCTCTTCCTCTCTCTTCTTGCTTTCACTTTTTTTCTCTCTCACTCTCTCTCTCTCTTTTATTTCTCACACATTCTCTCCCTCTCATTATTGCTCTTTCACTTGCTCTTTTTTTTCTCTCCTATCTTTCTCCCTTGTAATCTATATTTTTCCTCTCTCTCTCTCTCCCATCTTTATCTCTCTATTTTTGTTTGGTATATTCATACCTTAATATATGAACAGTAAGACAAACTTTATATTGATATTGAACTCATAGAAAACAAAATGATTTTATGAATGATTCAATATGCAATATTTATTCAAAAATGTATTCATGTACTCTCTTTCTCTCCCTCTTTATGAGAGAGAATAATGAGTGAGACCAAAAAAATAAGTCAATAAGGAAAAAAATGCAGGGAAAAATTTGAGGGAGGTGAAAGAGGTTGAGAAAACGATTGAGATAGAGGGAGACTATGAGAGTGAGAGAAAAAGAGTAAGATATGAAAGATAAGATGAGGACAAATTGAGGATATAGGAGAGAGTGAAAGAAGGAATAGGACAAATCAAAGATCCCTATTCTTCTATCTCTATCTCATTAATCTCTTGGTTTATCTCCTCTCTCCTTTTTCATTCTCTCACTACCACTCTCTCTCACTCATATACTACCTCCCTCTCCCTCTCACTTCTTGCTCTCTCTTCTCTCTCTCTCAATCCTCACTCTCTCTTGTTCCCACTTTTCTCTCCCTCTCACTTCTTTCTCTCTCTTCTCTCACGCATATACTACCTCCCTCTACCTCTCCCTCTCTCTCTTCCTCTATCCCTCTCACACACGCTCTCTTTCTTCCACACTTGTCTCTCTTCCTATTCTCTCACTCTTGCTCTGTCACTCCTGTCACTTCCAAAGCCTCTCTCTCTTTAACTCTCATCTTCTCCCTCTCCCACACACAAACACTCGCTCCCTCTTCCTCTATATCCCTCTCCTTCACTTGTTCCATCTTTTGTTCTCCACTTCTCTCTCTCACTCACTCACTAACTTTTGCTTCTCTCTCCCTCACACACACACACACTTGCTTTCTCTTTCTGTCTCTTCTCACATTCTTTTTCTTGCTCTCTCTTTTATATCTCACACATTCTCTCCCTTTCATTTTTGCTCTTTCTCTCACACTTTTCTATCTCTCCCATTACTTTCTCTTATAATCTTTCTTTTCTCTCTGTCTCTCTCTCTCTCATCTTTATCTCTCAATTTTTGGTTGGTGTAGGAAAAAAAGTAAAGGGATAGACGAGACAAGAGTGAGAAAAAATTCAATCTTTTCTCTTGCTCTACATTCCCTCTCTCTCTTCCCTTGTCTCTCTCTCATCAATCATTTCTCCTTCCCTCCCTCCATCCTTCACTCACTTCCTCTCCTACTATCTCCTTTTGTATCAATATCTCTCTATCTTAACTTCTCTCCTCTCTCTCTTTCCTCTCCATCTTACACATACTCTTACTTAAACTCACATCATTTCTCTCATTTTTCTTTTCACTCTCCCTTTCTCGCTCCCTCACTTTTCCTCACTCTCACTCTCTTTCTCAGTATTTTCTCTAACTCTCACTCTTTCTCTAACTATTATCTCTAATGCTCTCTCTCATGATTTCCATGTCTCTATTTCTCTATCATAGAAGAAACTAGGACCAAGAGTGAGAGGGAAAGGAGGAGAGAATAATGTGAGGGAAGGAGTTTGTGAGAAGAGAAGGAGTGAAAAAGACTGTCCCTCTTCATCCAATAGAGAGAGGTAGATATTTTTTTGTAACTCCTCTTTCTTCCCCTCTGTTGCTAAATAGGGGTGAGAAAAGAGATGAGAGAAGAAAAGGAGAGTGATGATCGCTAACTATCACTCTTTCTCTCACTATTTTCTCTAACACTCTCTCTCATGCTTTCCTTGCCTCTATTTCTCTAGCACAGAAGAAAGTGGGACCAAGAGAGAGAAGGAGAGGAGGAGAAAATATTGTGAGGTAAGGAGCACGCGAGAAGAGAGAGAGAAAGACTATCCCTCTATATCTAACAAAGAGAGCTAGTTGTCTTTTTGTCTTCCTTTTTTCTCTTATCACTTTATCTCTCTATCTCCCTCTCTCCTCGCTTTCACTATCTCTTTATATATCTATGTGCTCTCTCTCTCATTATCTCACCTAAAGGGGTAGGGATGGAGAGAGAGAGAGGAGATGGCTAGAGGAAAGGGTGAGAGAGAAAGAAGATGGAGCAAGAGAAGCGAGAGTGAGAGAGAAGATATAGAGAGAGGGAGCATGACAGAGAGAGGGTTAGTGAGAGCAAGTGAGAGAGAGAAAGAGAGATAGAGAACAAGAGAGTGAGTGAGAGAGACAGAGAGAATATAATGTTACAACAAGAAAGAGAGAACATAAGAGATAGATAATACAAGAGAGAGGGAGATCTGGGAGGGAGGGGGGATGGAGTGTGAGGAAAAGCAAGACAGAGTAGGAGAGATAGATATAAATAGTGAGAGGTAGAGAGGGAATATAAGAGATAAATAAAGAGAGGGTGGGAGACGAAATGAGGGAGGGATAGAGAGAGCAGTAAGGTGAGAGAATGAGATAAACGAGCAATAGGGAGTGAGAACGAACAATACAAAAAACAAGAGAGAACATATGAGACAAAAAATGAGAGAACATAAGAGATTAATAATACAAGAGGGACAGGGAGTGAGGGAGGGAGGGATGGAGGGGGAGGGAGGGAATGAGCGAGGGAGGGAATGAGCAATAGGGAGAGAGAATGAGAAAACAAGGAGTGGTAAGGAGAGTATTTGTTAGAGAGACAAGTAGAAAGAGAAAGATGAAGGGAAAGTTTGAGAGAAGAAATAGAGAGCTAGAGGGAGAGGCAAGAGAGGGAGCATAAATGGAGTGAGAGAAGCAAGGGGGAGAGAAAGGTAGAGAGAAAGTAAAATAGGGAGGGAGAAATGAGTGAGAGAGAGGTAAAACAAGAGAGAGAGAAGGAAAGCCTGCCTCCCTTTCTTTTCCACCCTCTATCACTCTACTCTCACCTTCTCTCCCTCCCTTGCTTACTCACTTTCCCTTCATAGACGCTCTCTCTATTTTTCTCCCCCTATTTTCTCATGAACCATCTATCTCTCTCCCTCTCTCCCTCCTTCCAAAACCCTCTCTCTAAGCCCCACTCCACATCTATTCTCTCCCCCTCGCTATCATTCTCCCTTTTGGAGAGGGAGCTAAAAAGAGTGAGAAAGAGATATAGGGATGAAATGGGATGGAGAGAGTGAGAGCATCTTCTCTCTTCTCATTTCTTCCTTGCTCTCTCTTCATAACTATCTCTCTCCCTTCCTTTCCTTTCTCCATTTTTCTTTCGCACTCTCTCTCTCTCCATCAATATAAAGATAAAGAAGAGAGGGTGAGGGAAGAAAGTGATAGGAGAGGTGGAAAAGAGGAGAGAGAATGAGATATTACAGAAGAGAGAGTGAGAGTTAGAGTGGGAGAAAGAGGAGAGAGATGTGAGAAATGAGAGATAGAGTGATAGAGTGAGAGAGAGTGAGAAATAAAGAGAGAAAAAGGGAGAGAGAAGCTTATGTTATCTCTCTCCTCTCTCCTTCCCTACCACTTTAATTCTCTCCTATAACCCTCTCATCTGTTCTGTCTCTCTATTCCAAGCATTTACTTTCTTATCTCTCATGCTTGATCTTTCCCTATTTTCTTTCTCTTGTTCTCCATCTCTCTCTCTCTCTCTCTTTCTCTCAGTCCCCCCTCCATCTCTCAGAGAGGTAGAAAGAGAGATATAGAGACAAAGAAGTGCATTAGTGAGAGACGAAGAGAGAAATAAAGAATGAGTGAGAGGAGGAAGAGAATATACGAGAGGGCTGGAGGGAGCGAGGGAGATAGGAAGAGTATGCATCCATCTCTTTCCTAGTTTCTCTCTCTCTCCACTATCTCTCTCACTATATGTTTCTCTTTATCTCTCCCTTCCTCTCTTGTTTGCATTTTTCTTTCATAATCTCTCTCCCGCTTCATCATTAGAAAGGTAAAGAGGAGAAGGGGAGAGAAGAGATATAATGGTAGGAGAGATAAAAGAGAAAAGATAATGAAAGATTATAGATGAGAGTGTGAGAGATTTAGAGTCACTTTTCCCTCTTTATCAATCTTTCTCTATTTTCTTTCTCATTATCTATCTCTCTCACTCTCTCTCCTTCACTCCCTCCCTC
>NEWO01000402.1:135400-155026 GCA_003013225.1 Phalaenopsis aphrodite
ATGGATGAGAGAATGAAGGATAAGGGACAGAGTGGGATCGAGACAGACAAGGAGGGAGGAAGAAAAAGATATAGCAGAAGAAAGACAGTGGGGGGAGAATAGAAGAGATTGAGAGAGGGAGGGAAAGGGAGACAAAATGAGGGAGAGAGGGAAGAGCAAAAGTAGGGAAAGCAAGAAGAAAGAGAGAGAAGAGCTGGAGGTTCTTTCTCTCACTCTCTAAAGCTTCCTTTCTTGCAATCCCAAACATCCTCACTCCTCTCTCTCTCACTCTCTCCCTCTCTATCTCACTTTCTCTCCCTCAGCATCTTTCGATTCCTTTTTCTCTCTCACAATCTATCTACCATTTTTACTGTTTCTCTCTCTTTCCCTCTCAGTCTATCTCTTTCTAAAACATACTATTTTTTCTCTCAACCTCCCTCTCTCTTCATTTCTTATTGTCTCTCACTCGCTCAAACTCTCTCACTCTCTCTTGCCATCTAATTTCTTTCTCAACCTTTTCAGCTCTCTCACACTATCTCTCCTTCCTTCCCCCATCTCCTCTCCCTCACGCCTCTCTCTCATGTTCTCTCTTTCTCTCTTTTATACGCTCTCTTCATTGCCCTCCACTCACTCTTACCCTCCCTCCCTTTCTTCCTCTCCCTATCTCTAACTCTCACATCTCTTACTATATGTTATCTCTCTCACTCTATCTCACTTTCTCTATCATCCTTCCTACCTCTATTATTTGAGATATAGAAATGGGAAGAAAAAGAAAAAGAGAAAGAGAAAGATAAAAATGCAAAGGAGAGAGAGGATAAGGAAAAAGGAAGAAAGGGTGTGGAAGAGAGTGAGGCTATCTATTTCTCTCCATCTCTCTTCTTCCCCCTCCCTTCCTCTCCCTCCCTCTATCTTCTTTCCCCTCCCTTTCTCTCCCTCCCTCTCTCTATCTCTCTCTTGATCTCCCTGTCTCTCTTTGTCTCTCCATTCCTCAATCCCTCTCTCACTATCCTTCTCTCTCTTTCTTCATTTATTTCTCTCTCTCCCTCCCTCACTCACACACACACACACACACACACACACACAGTGTTTCTTTCTCTTTCTTGCTCCCACCCTCTATCCCTAACTCTCTCTCTCTCCATCCCCCACTGTTTCTTTATCTTTGTCACTGTCTCACACTTGTACTCTCCTTATCTCTCTTCTTTCTCTCACACACACTTTCTCCCTCTCACCCTCCCCATTCCTCTCTCCCTATCTCACTTCTCCCTCATGTCTCCCACACTCTCACTTTCTTTCATCTCTCCATTTCTTTGTATATCTCTCTCTTAAACTATTAACCTTCTCTCCACATCTCTCTCTATCTATCATTCTCTAGCTATCTCCATCCCTCTCTCCACTATCTTGCTCTTTCTCCCTCACTATCTAGAACTCACTCTTTCTCTCACTCTATCCCTATCCTTCCTCTCTCTCCTAGTCTCTTACTTGATCTCTCTTTCTTCTTCACTTCTCTCTCTCATGAACTCCCTCTTTCTCTCACTCTCTCCCTATCCCTCCTCTCTCCTAGTCTTTTACTTGATCTCTCTTTCCCCATCACTTCTCTCTCTCATTCTCTCTCTAAAGAGGGAGAGAGAGGGAGGGAGTTAAAGTGAGAGCGAGAGTGAGGCAGAGATAATGAGAGAGAGTTAGAGGGGAGAGAGAAAAAAGGGTTAGGGAGGAAGGGGGAGAGAGCAAGAGAGGATAGCATAGAATGAATGAGAAGAGAGAGTGAGAGAGATTGTGAGAGAAATAGAAGGATCAAAGGAGGAGAGGAGATGGAGGAGAATAGGGTGAGAGAGATAAATCAACAAATAGAACGAGAGACTAAGAAGGGTTAGAGAGAGATAAATAAAGTTATAGAGGGTCTAAAAGAGAGAGAAAGAGAGAGTGAGTGTGTGTGCGGGAGAGAGGGAGGGAGGGAAGGTAGGGAAGAGAAAAAGTTAGAGAGTGATGGTGCGAGAGGAGAGAGAAAAATAGAAGAGTGTGTGAGATAAAGTAAAAGGGAGAAGGATAACATTCAGAGGGGTTAGAGAGAAATGGAGTGAGAGAAGGTGGGTTTAAGAGAGAATTTATTTGAGAGAGAGAAGGTAAGATAAGGGAGAAGTGAGAGAGTTAGAGTAGGAGAGGGGGTTAAAGTTTGAGAGCGATAGAGAGAGAGAGAGAGAGCAAGAGATAAGGATCTGAGAAAAGGTGGGGGGAAGGAGGGAGAGTTAAAAAGAGTGAGAGATGGAGAAAAAGAGTGAGAGAGAAAGTTAGCTATAGATAGAAGAGTGAGAGAGAGAAAAGGCAAAAAGAAAAGTTAGAGAGAGCAAAGAGAGCGAAAGAGAAGAAAAAAAATTTTGAGTTAATAGTGAGGTAGAGAGAAAGTGAGAGAGGTAAGAGGGGTGAGGGAGTACAGAGAATGAAGAAAAAGTGCAAGATATAAAGGGCGAGAGTAGAGAGTAAAAAGTGAGTGTGAGATAATGTGAGAAAAAGGAAGAGATATGGGCGAGTGAGTGGGAAAGAGAGAAGAGAGTAAAAAATGAATAGACGAAATAAAGAGAGATGCTGGTATAAAGGGGGAGAGAAGGTGAGAGAGAAAGAGACAAAGAGAGATATAGAGGGAGGAAGGGGAAAGGGAGAGAAAGAGAGAGGAAGTGGAGAGAGAGTGAGACAGAGCGAATGAGAGCAAGGCGGGGGGATAATGTGAGAAGGGAAGAGAAAGAGAGATTAAGAAAGGGGGGAGATAAATAAGCTGAGGGAGGGATATTGAGAGAAAAAGAGAGAAAAAGAAAAAGCAAGAAGGGTGAATGGTCTAAGAGAGACCTTGAGAGAGCAATAGTTGGAGGGACAAAGCGAGAGGTGAGAAAGCGAGAAGAGAGAGAGAGTGTGTCTGAGGATGAGAGAAGGAAAATAAGATAGAAAAGTGGGAGTTAGAGAGAGGGAAGGAAAGAGAGTAAGCGAGAGAGATTGAGATGGGAAAAAGTGCAAGGAAAAATTAGGGATATAAGGCAGAGTGAGTGATGGAATATAAAGAAAAGGAGAGTGCATAGAGAACAACAACAAAGCTCAATCTTCCACTCTCTCAATCTAACTACTTCTCCTTATCTCTTGTCTCTTTTCTCATTTTTCTCACTATTACCTACCCTCACTCACTTACTACCTCTCCCTCTCCCCCTCACTTCTCCCTCTCTCTTCTCTCTCTCTCTCAATCCCCCGCTCTTTCTTGTTCTCTCCCTTCATTCAGTTTCCCTTGCTAACTACCTCTCACTCTCATTCTTATACTCTCTCCCTCTATCCATTTCTCTATTGTCACTTCTTACCTCGCTTCTCTCACACTCTCTCTCCCCCTCTCACTTTCATTAAGTCTCTCTCCCACTCCTTATCCATCCTTCCCTCCCTCTCCCTCCCTCCCACATTTCTTCTCCCTATCTAATCTCAAGCTCTATTTTTTCTTTGCTCTCCCTGCTCTCTCTCTATCCCCACTTCTCTCACCCTCCCTCCCTATCTCTCATAACCTTTTCTCGCTACATTTCCTCCTTTCATATCCTCTCCCTTCTCTCTCACTCTATCTATTTATATCTCTCTTTTTCTACTTTTCATCCATCTTACCCCTGCCTCTACGTCTCCCTCTCCCTCTTACTCTCACACATGCTCTATCCTTCCACACTTGTGTCTCTTCCTATTCTCTCACTCTATCACTCTTGCTCTCTCTCTCCACTCACTTCAAATCTCTCTCTCTTTATCACCCACTTCTCTTTCACACAAACACTCACTCAGTTTTTGCTCCTCTATCTCCCTCTCATTCTCATTATCCCTCTTTTATTCTCTACATATCTCTTTCACTCGCTCACTCTTGCCTCTCTCTCACTCACACACATCACACACACATGCTCTTTCTTCCTCTCTCTTCTCATTTTCTCTTTCTTGCTCTCTCTCCCAATTATATCTCGCACATTCTCTCCTTCTCCTTATTGTTCTTTCTCTTGCTCTTCTCTTTATCTCCCCTCTTTTCCCCTTGTTATCTATCTTTTCTCTATCTCTCTGTCATTCATCTTTATCTCTCTATTTTTGGTAAGGTTTATGCATACCATAACAAAAGAGCATCAATAAATAGAATACTTATTGATGTTGGAACTCATAAAAAATAGAATGGTTGTATGGAGTCAAATATACAATAATTATATAAAAATGTATTCAGGTATCCTCTCTCTCTCTCAATGAAAGAGAGAACAATGATAGAGATAGAAAGATGAGTCAGAAGGGAGAAAAAATACGAGGAGAGAGGTGAGAGAGAGAGAGATTAAGAGAGGGGAATAGTGGAAGAGAGAGTGTGAGCAATGAAGTGAGTGAGAGCTTGATGGTATGAGTAGAAGAGAAATAAATATGGGGAGAGAACAAGAGGGAGAGAGAAATAGAGGGAAATAAGCAAGTAAAGAAGGAAAGAAAAAGATGGAGAGAGAAGAGTCAGGGAAAGACGAGAAAGAAGGAAAATTGAGAGAATAGGACAAACGTATGAGGGATGGGGAGGGAGAAAGGGAAATAAAGATAGGGAATGGGATAGAGTAAGAGGTAGGGAGTGGAAGAGAGTGTAAGAGAGAGATAATGAGAGAGAGGGAGAGAGTGAGAAAGAGAAAATGCCAGTGAGATAGAGAGAGAGAAAAGGGAGATAGAGGAACATATAGAGAGCAAGAAAGTAAGAGAAAGTGATAGAGAAAAAGAGTAAGAGAAAAAAATGAGAGTGAGAGAGAGGGAGAGATAGGAAGTGTGTAAGGAGGGAGAGAGCGAGAGATGATAAAGTATCAACCTTCCCTCAAACTATCCCTCCCTCTTTTTCACTCCTCTTTTCACTCATGCACCTTCCCTCCCTCTCTCCCTCAATTATTAACCCTCCCTCCCACATCGCTCTCCACCTCTTTCACTCTCCTCTTTCTTAATCTCTCTACTCTCTCACACTCTCCCTCATTTTGTCTATCTTTTTCTATCATTCCTCTGTCTCACTTTCTCTCTCATGCTCATTCCCTCTCTTTTTTTAAACTATCAACATGTTTCTCTCCACATCCCTAACTCTCTCTTTCACTCTCTACCTCTATCACATTCTCTCTCTTTCTCCTTCCCTCACACTTCCTCCCTCCCTCTCTCTCTATCTCCCTATATTATTTCTCTTTTAAAGAGATTGAGGATGAGAGAGGAAAGATAGAGGAGAAATAGGGAAGGAACATGTGAGATAAAGGGATCTGGAGAAAGAAAGAGAAGGAATTAAAGATAGAAAGAGAGAATAGAGACATGGAAGGAGATCCTCAAGAGAGAGAGGGAAGGATGGTGGTAGTGAGAGTGAAGGGCGAATCAAAGAGAATGATATAAATAATGAGAAAGGTAGATGAAGAGAGATAAAAAGTGATAAGGAGGGAGAAAGAGATAGGGAGATAAAGCACTATAAAAGAGAAGCAAAAGAGAGAGAGAATAGGATAGATAGAGAAAGAGAGAGGGAGAGTGATAGTGATAAAGATAGGGAGATATAACAATCAAGAGAAAAAGAGTGTAAGTATAGAGTGATAGAGAGGTGGGAGGGGGTTAGAGGGAGAAAGAGAGGAAATAAGAATGTGGGAGAGCTAGTAAGTGGAGAAAGTGATGGAGTGCTTGAAGAAGATGGAGGGTAATAGATAGCAGGAGTGAGAGAGAAAGAGATAAAAAAGAGAGCAGAAGATTAAGATAACAGGAAGAGCGAGTAAGATTGTGAGAGAGAATGTGAGAGGTAAGAGCGAGGGATAAATTGGGATAGGGAGAGACAAAGAGGGGGTGAAAGAGAACAAGATAGGGAGAAAGAGATAGCGAGAGGAGGATGGAGAAATAGATGAGAGAAAAAGAGAGTGAGAGTAGATAGGTAGAAAGGGAAAGAGCGAATGAGGAATAAAAAGGGAACTAGCTACGATGAAATCAGAAATAAAGTGAGAGAGAAATACATAGAGAGAGAGGAGGGAGTGTGGGTGAGAGAGAAAGATAAAGTGGGAGGCATAGATAGATAGAAAGAGACAAGGAGGAACATGGAGAGAGGTAGGGAGAGGTAGGGAAGAGAGAGAGAGAGTATCAAAAGAGAGTAGATGAAAAGTGTTAGAGATAGAGGGAGATAGATGGTTAGAGCTAGAGGGAGAGAGAAAACAAGAGAGATTGAGAGCTAAAAAGATGAGAATGAGAGTAGAAGAGAAATGGAGAATAAGAAAGAGATGGAGGGTGAGAGATAGTGAGAGAGAGAGAGTGTTGTGTGTGTTTGTGATTGAAACAAAGTTAGATGGAGAGAAAAAAAGTATGAGAGAGGAAGTAGGAGAAAAAGCAAGAAAGATACATAGCAAGAAAGAGATGCCCCACTCATTTCCCTTTGTCCCATCTCAGAGAGAATATAATGATACAACAAGAAAGAGAGAACATAAGAGATAGATAATACAAGAGAGAGGGATAGGTGGGAGGGAGGGATGGATGGAGTGTGAGAGAAAGCAAGACAGAGTAGGAGAGAGATATAGATAGTGAGAGGTGGAGAGAGAATATAAGAGATAAATAAAGAGGGTGGGAAACAAAATGAGTGAGGGATAGAGAGAGAAGTAGGGTGAGAGAATGAGAGAAATGTAGAGGAGAGTGTGTGTTAGAGACATAAGTAGAATAAGAGAGTTAGACTGTGATAGAGGAAGAAGAGAGAGAGTTAGAGTGTGATACATGAGGGAGAGTGATAAAGAATGAGAGCTAGCGAGAGAGGGAAGAGGTTGAGAGAGAGGGAGAGAGCTTGAAAGATAGAGAAGTGATGATAAAGAGAAGAGATAAAGAAGAAAGAGTAAGGAAGAGAGAGCAAGCAAGAGAGAAAGATAGTGAGAGAGATGAAGATTGAGAGAGAGAGCGAGAGATGAGAGAACAAGAGAGTGAGTGAGTGAGATAGAGAAGAGACCAATACAAAACGCAAGAGAGAACATATGAGATAAAAAAATGAGAGAACATAAGAGATTAAAAACTGAGTGAATGAATGAATTAAGGGAGGGAGGGAGGGAGGGGGAGGGTAGGAATGAGTGAGGGAGAGGAGTAGTAGGGAGAGAGAATGAGAAAAATGGAGTGGTAAGGAAAGTATTTTTTAGAGAGACAAGTAGAAAGAGAAAGATGAAGGGAAAGGGTGAGTAAAGAAAGGGAGAGCTAGAGGGAGAGGCAAAAGAGGGAGCATAAATGGAGTGAGAGAAGCAAGGGAGAGAGAGAGAGGTAGAGAGAAGGTAAAATAGGAGGGAGAAGAGAGAGAGAGAGGGAAAGCTTGCCTCCCTTTCTTTTGCACCCTCTATCACTCTATGCTCACCTTCTCTCCCTCCCTCCCTTACTATCTCTTCAAAGAGACTCTCAATTTTTCTCCTCCTATTGTCTCATGAACCATCTATCTCTCTCCTTCTCTCCCTCCATCCAACCCTCTCTCTCTAACCACCATTCTACATCTATTTCCTCCCCCCTCGCTATCTCTCTCCCTTTTGGAGAGGGAGTAAAGGGAGAGGGAGCTAAAAAGAGTGAGAAAGAGATATAAGGACAAAATGGGATGGAGAGGGTGAGAGCATCTTCTCTCTTCTTATTTCTCTCTTGCTCTCTCTTCATCACTATCTATCCCCCTTCCTCTCCTTTCTCCATTTTTCTTTTGCTCTCTCTCTCTCTCCATCAATAGAAAGATTAAGAAGAGAGGGTGAGGGAAGAAAGTGATAGGAGAGGTAGAAAAGGGGGAGAGAATGAGATATTGCAGACGAGAGTAAGAGAGTTAGAGTGGGAGAAAGAGGAGAGAGATGTGAGAAATGATACATAGAGTGAGAGTCAGAGAGAGTTTGAAAGAAAGAGAGAAAAAGGGAGAGAGAAGCTTATGTTATCTCTCTCCTCTCTCCTTCCCTACCACTTTAATTCTCTCCTTCTATAACCCTCTCATGTGTTCTCTCTCTCTATTTCAAGCATTTACTTTCTTTTCTCTCAAGCTTGATGTTTCCCTATTTTCTTTCTCTTGTTCTTCATCTCTCTCTCTCTCTCTCTCTCTTTCCCTCAGTCCCTCCTCCCTCCATCTCTCAGAGAACAATAAGTGCATGAGTTAGAGTATGCATGAGTTAGAGAGGAAGAGAGAAATAAAGAATGAGAGAGAGGAGAAAGAGAATATAAGAGAGGGTTGGAGGGAGGGAGGGAGATAGGGAGAGTATGCATCCATCTCTTTCCTAGTTTTTTTCTCTTTCTTTATTTTTGGCTCTCTCTGGTTCTCCCTCTCCATCTTTATCACTTCCTCGCTTTCACTCCCTCTCTCCTTCTTACTTTTTTCTCTAATTATCTCTCTCCCTCTCCCTCTCCCTCTCTACTTTTTTCTCTCTCTCTCCACTCTCTCCCACTATCCCTATCTCTTTATCTCTCCCTATCTCTCCTTATCTCTCCCTTCCTCTCTTGTTTCCATTTTTCCTTCAGATAAAGAAGAGAAGGTGAGAGAAGAGGGATAGTGATAGGAGAGATTGAAAAAGAAAAGACAATGAATGATTATAGAAGAGAGTGTGAGAGAATTTTAGTCGCTTATCTCTCTTTCTCAATCTTTCTCTATTTTCTTTCTCACTATCTATCTCTCTCACTCTCTCTCCTTCACTTCCTCCCTCCCTCCCACTCTGAAAGAGCGAGAAAGAGATAAATAGAGACAGAGAGAGTGAATGCCTAAGAGTGGGAGAGAGAGAAAGTAGAGGAGAGAAGAGAGGGCGAGAGAGCGGAGGGAGATAGAAAGACTATGTCTCCATCTCTTTACTTACTCGTCTCTCACAATTTCTCTTTTGCTCTCTCTAGCTATCCATCTATATCTTTATGCCACTCTCACTCACTAACTTTCTCCCACGCACACAATCAACACTCTTTACCCCACCTTCTCTCACTCACTCTCTCTAACAATCTTCTCTATCATGATATCTCTAGTTCTCTCTCCCTTGTGTCTCTCACTCACATCGGTCCTAGTATCTCTATCTCTCTCATTCTAGCACTATCCTTCATCATCTCCTCTTTCACGATCTATATTTCTCTCTTTTATCTTTCTCCATCTCTCTCTCTATCTCTCTCCCTTTCTCTCTATCTCTCCTTTATCGTTATCTTTCTTTCTCTCTCTATTAATCTATCCCCTAATGCTCTCTCTCTCTTTTGTTCTTTGTCGCTCCCTTTTCTCATTTTATCTGTCACAAAATGTTCTCATTTGCTTTGTTTCTTCTTTCACATTTCTTAGTCTGGCTCCCCTTTTTCTCTCTTTCACTTCCCTCTTTCTCTTTCCATCGATCTCTATCTTAATCCTATTGCTCTTGCTCACTACCTTTCTTTATCTCACACCATATCTCTTTGCCTCCCTCTCTCTTTGTCTCTGTCTCACGATCTATCACTCTCAATAGCTCATCTCTATCACTCTTTCTTTCAACCACTCTTAATGCTTACTCTTTCTTACAGTCTTTCTAGCTCTCTTTTGCTCTTTCACTCTATCTCTTTCTCCCTCTCTATCCCCCATCTCTCTTCTCTTCTCCCTCTCTTTCTCATACCATCAACCTCTCTCATCCTTCAACATGTACCTCGTCTCTCTCTATCACTTGTTCACTCTTTCTCACCAGCTTTTGAGAAGAGTGAGCATATCTTTAATTCTATATTCTATCTTTCTCTCACTCTCCCTCTTTCTTACATTTTCAAGTGGGTACGATGGAAAGTTAGAGAGTGAGGGGGAGAGAGAGGGATAACAGTAATGATGAAGAGAGAGAGAGTGCTAAAGAGGGAGAAGAGTGAATAAGGAAAGCTATAGAAAGGCGAGTGAGTTTGAGAAGGAAAGTGAGTCTCACTCTAGTTCTATTTATCACCCTCCGTACCTACCTATCTCTCTTATCGCTTCCTCTTCTCTCTCTCCATCTATCTATCACTATCTCACTCTCCTTCTCTCCCTCTGTCTTTCTTTAGCTCTCTATTTTTCCATCACCAGATATAAAGAGAGAGAAAGACGAGATAAGAAAATAAGGCTCCCTCTCTTACTCCCCTCTCTAATTCTCTTTCTTCTTTCTTCCTCCCTATCTCTATTTCCTCTCTCTCTCTCTCTCCATCTTTCCTCTAACACTATCACACTCTTATTGAAGTGGGAGAAAGATAGAGATAGAAAAGAGAACTCTCTCTCTCTCTCTCTCCTCTCCCTCTTTCTCCACCACTTTTTGTCCTCTCCCACCATCTCTACAACTCTCTCAAACATTCTCTCTCTTCATAACTTTGTTTCTCTCCCTCTATAAGACTTACATCCTCTCTCTCTAAATCTAGCATGCTAACTTTCCAATTCTCTCTTTCTCCTCTCTCTCTCTCACTTACCTCCTTCTCTCTCACTTTCTCTTCTCTCTAACACTCTCACCATCCTTCACTTCCTTCCCTCTACTATGCTCTCTCTTTCTCTCTCTTATATTCTCTCTCAAATTCTCTCTCATTATATCTTTATCCCTCCCTCTTGGTACCTCTCTGTCAAACTAAGAAAATAGAGAGAGTGATAAAGAGAGGGTGAAAAAGAGAGAAATACTTAGAGAGTGTGTGTGGGAGAGAAGGAGTTCATTATCTTTATCTCTCTTCCAAACTATTAACCTCCATTTCAGCATCTCTATCATTCTCTCTTCTATCAATATTCTCTTTATCTTATCCCTTCTCACTATCTCTCACACGCTCTCTCAAACTTTCACTCTCACTTTATTTTTTTCTCTCTTACTCAATCTGTCACTCTCTTTCCTACTCTATTTTTTACTCCCAGTCTCTCTATCTCTCTCAGTTTTCACTTCTCTCCAAATCTCTATCTAACTCTTTCTAACACTTTGTCACTCCCTCTCTCCTTCTCTTGCTCGCTTCTCTCACTCTTTCCATCTCTCTCTAGCTCTCACTCTACCCTCTCTCTCTCTCTTTCCTTACTCCCTCTCTCACACTCTCTCTTTTGCTCTCTCTATCTTCGGTGAGTGAGAGAGGAAGAGAGAAATAAAGAATGAGAGAGAAGAGGAAGAGAATATAAGTGAGGGTTGGAGGGAGGGAGGGAGATAAGGAGAGTATGCATCCATCTCTTTCGTAGTTTCTTTCTCTTTCTTTATCTTTGGCTCTCTTTGGCTATCCCTCTCCATCTTTATCTCTTCCTCACTTTCTCTCCCTCTCTCCTTCTTACTTTTTTCTCTCATTATCTCTCTCCCTCTCCCTCTCCCTGTCTATTTTTTTCTCGCTCTCTCAACTATCACTCTCACTATCCCTATCGCTTTATCTCTCCCTATCTCTCCCTTCCTCTCTTGTCTCCATTTTTCTTTCGTAGTCTCTCTCCCGCATCATCATTCGAGAGATAAAGAAGAGAAGGTGAGAGAAGAGAAATAGTGATAGGAGAGAGAAAGAGAAAAGACAATGAGAGATTATAGAAGAGAGTGTGAGAGATTTACAGTCCCTTATCTCGCTTTCTCAATCTTTCTCTATTTTCTTTCTCACTATCTATCTCTCTCACTCTCTCTCCTTCACTCCCTCCCTCCCTCCCACACTCAAAGAGCGAGAAAGAGAGAAATAGAGACATAGAGATAGTGACTGTCTAAGAGAGGGAGAGAGAAAATATAGAATGAGAGAGAGAAAGTAGAGGAGAGAAGAAAGGGAGGGAGAGTGGAGGGAGCTAGAAAGAGTATGTCTCCATCACTTTCCTTACTCCTCTCTCACACTCTCTCTTTTGCTCTCTCTATCTATCCATCTATATCTTTATCCCACTCTCACTCACTCACTTTCTCTCACACACACAGTCAACACTCTTTACCCCACCTTCTCTCACTCACTCTCTCTAAAAATCTTCTCTATCATGATATCTCTAGTTCTCTCTCCTTGTTTCTCTCACTCACATCGGTCCTAGTATCTCTTTCTCTCTCACTCTAGAACTATCCTTCATCATCTTTTCTTTCACTCACTGTATTTCTCTCTTTTATCTTGTTCTCCATCTCTCCCTCTCTCCATCTCTCTTTCTTTCTTACTATCTCTTGTTCTTTGTCGCTCTCTTTTCTCTTTATATATGTCGCAAAATGTTCTCATTTGCTTTGTTTCTTCTTTCCCATCTCTTTCTCATTATCTTTCTTTAACTCTCTCTTTCTCTTTCTCTTTAACTCTCTCATTAGGAAGAAGGCAGGGGAAAGGGAAAGAGAGAGAATGAGGGAGAGTGAGAGGGACATAAAGAGAAAGTTGGAGAGAAAAATGAAATGAACAACGAGAGTGTGTGTGTGTGAGAGAGATAACGAGAGACACATTGAAAGAAATAAGAAGTGACCCTATCTCACTCACTATTAGCATTTGTTTTCTCTCAATCACTCTATATTTATTTATCCCCAATCTCTCTCAAACTCTTCCCATTTTTTCCTCTCTCTTCTCTCGTTGTCCCTCTTTCAGTTTCTTTCACTCTCTCTCTAGCTAGATCGATCGAGAGTGCTTGTGTGTGTGAAAGAGAGAGAGAGTGAAAGAGTAAAGTGAGATTTTGAGAGTGAAGCAAAGAGAGAGAGCGAGAGAAAGCAAGAGATAGGGTGGAGAGGAAATGATGAAAGAAGAGAGAGAGGAGGGGCAAGAAGGTAGGGTGGAAGAGAGAAAAGTGCAGTAGATAGTGGGATAGAGAGAGAAGGATAAAAAGATAAATAGAGATGAGGGAAGAGAAGGATAGAAATTTAGATGGTGAGCGAGGGAAGAGATATACAATGGAGAAATAATGATTATGAAAGGTGAGCAAGAGAGAAGAGAGAGAGAGAGTTGACATAAGAGGGAGTGAGAGGGAAGGAGTAGGATGAAATATAGAATAAGAGAGACAAAGAATGAGAGTGAGAAAGAGATAGCGAGAGCAAGAGGAGGTGAGTGGGGCAGAGATAGAGAGAAGCAAATAGTGATCATCGGAAGAGAGAGAGAGAGAGAGAGAGAGAGCTAGTGAGACACTGTCACGTTTTATTCACCCTCCCTCTCCCTTTCTATCCCTCACTCCTGCTCTCTTCCCCTAAGTCTATTTATGATCCCCTCATCACTTGCTATCGCCCTCCCTCTCTCTTCTGCCTCTCACTGCCCATTCCTATCCTTCTCTTTCTTTTGCTCATTATCTATCACTATTATGTGTGAAGATGAAAGAGTTTAGAGAGAGGACGAAGGGGAAGGAGAGTGAGAGAGGGACAGAGAGGGACATGAACAGAGAGAGGGAGAAAGAAAAGATTGTGTGTGTGTGTGTGTGATAAAGAGATTAGAATGGGAGAGAGTGAGGTATAGGGATAAGAAGAGGGTGAGAGATAGAGACAAAGAAAGAGATAGTGAAAGAGAGAAAGAGAGAGAGAGCGAGAAAGAGAGAGTTGGAGTTAAGCAAAGGGAGTGGTTGATAGTACAAAAGAGAGTGAGAGAGAGGAGAGAGAGAGAGAGTAAGAGGGAGTGAGGGAGAGAGTGGGAGAGAGAGATAGAGAGATTTAACAAAACAGAAAGAGAGAGAAAGAGAGATGTGAGTAAAAAAGAGAACGAGAGAGGGAGAGGGAAAGGGAGAGATATATCCAGTGTGAGAGAGCAACACAAGTGTGCAAATGATGAGGTAGTATGTGGAGAGTGTGTGTGATGAAGAGAATGGAGTGAGGGAATGAAGGCGGGAGGAAATGAGAATAAAACAGAGAGAGAGAATGAGAGGTAAGGGATAGGGAGTTGGAGAGGAAGAGAGAACTGAGGGAGGGCAGGAGATAAAGAAGGCTAAGGAGAGGGAGAAAAGAAAGAGTAGATAAAGTGGTTATGATATAAAGAGAGAGGAGAGTGAGAGAGAGAGGTGAGAGAGAGAAAAAAAGAGAGAGAGAATGATAGAAGAAGAGAACATAAGATAAAGAGAGAGAATGAGGAGGGAGGTAGAATAACTGTAAGAGGGATATGGAGATAAATATAGAGCAAGTAAGAAACATTGAGAGAAAGAGTGAAGAGGGAGGGAGTGCAGGAGAGTGATAAAAGAGGAAGTAGATGTGTGAGACGCTAAGAAAAGATAAGAGATAGAGAAGAGAGGGAGAGGAGTTGGAGGGAATAAAAGAGTTATTAAGATTTTGAGAGGGAGACTTTCATTCTCTCCCACTTCTCCATTTCTCCCCCTCTCTTCCTCTTTACTTCTATCATTCTCCCTCTTCCACTTTAACTCTCTCATTCTCTCTCTCTCATGTGCTCTAACTCTCTCTCACAATAACACTCTCACACACTCTCTCTTTCAATCTCTCTCTCTCTTCTTCTCCCACTTTCTCTCTGTAACACATTCTTCTCTCACTATCATTTTTTTTCTCACTTTAATCTCCTCCTCCCTTATATCTCTTATTCTTCATCTTACCCACTCTCAATATCAGCATTTCTCCCTTATAATCACTCTCTCTTTCTCTCTCACTTTCTCTCTTGTGCTCTACCTCATGCTCTTCCTCTCCACCCCTTCATCGCTCTCTCTCCCTCTTTCCATCTCTCTCTCTCCTTCTCTTTATCCCTCCTCCCTCTCCCCTTCCCTCTCCCTTCCTCCTCTCTCTCCATCTCTCATTCCATCCATCTCTCTCTCCTTCTCATCTCCTCTCTATCTCAACCACCTTCCTTTTCTTCTATCTACAACTTTCTCCAACTCTTTCCATCTCTCTCCATTTTTCTCTCTCACTCTCCCCTCACTCTATCTCTCTCTCTCTCATTCTTGCACGCACTACCTCTCTCTAGCTCTCTCTATTCTTCTTTTCTCTTATCTCTCTCTCACTCTCCCTCTCACTGTATCTCCCTCACACTCCTCTCTATCTTCCTATCTCTCTCTTTCAACCTCTCTTACTCTATCTTTCTCTCTCTACTTCACTCTCTATGTCTCCGTTTATTTATCTTTTGTTCCTCTTACTTTCCTCTTGCTCGATACCTATTTCCCTTTCTCACTTTATATCTAACCCTCTCTTTCTCTCTCTTCGTCCCTCACTCGCTCTCTCTAACTCACTAACTTCTCTGACTCCATTTAACCTCTCCTCACTCTTTTACTCGCTTCTCTCTCATCTTTATCTCTCTCNTCCCTCACTCGCTCTCTCTAACTCACTAACTTCTCTGACTCCATTTAACCTCTCCTCACTCTTTTACTCGCTTCTCTCTCATCTTTATCTCTCTCTCAACCATCCTTTCTCACTTACAGTCTCACTCACTTTGTTTAGTCTCTCACTTATTTTCTCTTTCAGTCTCTCTTGCTCTCTCAATCATTCTCTCTTCTCTTTCTTTCTTAATCTTTTAAGTTCTATCTGTCCTTCTCCATCTTGATCTATCTCCCTCTCTCTCAAATTTATCTCTATCTACCCTATCCTCTCTAACACTTTTTCCCTCTCTCACCTCTCATTGTCTCTCTTTCCCTCTCTTTCTTTATCTCTCTCTCTCATTCTCTTCTCCCCTCATTTTCCCTTCCTCCCTATAACTCCCTCTCATTATCTATCTCCCCATCCTTCACTCACTTTTCCCTGTCCCACATTAACTCTCTCATTCTCTCTCTCATGTGCTCTAACTCTCTCTCACTCTAAAACTTTCACACACTCTCTCTTTCAATCTCTCTCTTCTTCTCCCACTTTCTCTCTCTAACACATTCTTTTCTCACTATCATTTTTTCTCACTTTATCTGCCCTCCTCACTTTCTCTCTTGTGCTCTCCTCTCTCTAGCTTTGCATCTCTCTCACTCTCTCTCCCTTCCTCACTTTTTCTTTCTATAGCTCTCTTCTACTTCACTTCTCTACCTCTTGCTCTCCCTCTCTACCCCTTCATCGCTCTCTATTCCTCTTTCCATCTATCTCTCTCCTTCTCTTTATCCCTCCTCTCTCCCCTTCCCTCTCCCTTCCTCCTCTCTCTCCATCTCTCATTCCATCCATTTCTCTCTCCTTCTCATCCTATCTCTATCTCAACCACCTTCCTTGCCTTCTATCTCACTCTCTCTAACTCTCCCCATTGTTCTCTCTCACTCTCCCCTCACTCTCTTTCTCTCTCTCTTCCTTCACTCTCTACCTCTCTCTAGCTCTCTCTATTCTTCTTTCTCTTATCTCTTTCTCACTCTCTCTCTCTCTCTCACTGTATCTCGCTCACACACCTTTTAGCTCCCTATCTCTCTCTTTCTATATCTATTACTCTATCTTTCCCTCTCTACTTCACCCTCTGCCTCCCTTTATTTATCTTCTATTCCTCTTACTATCCTCCAGTCTCTATTGCTTGATTCCTTTTTCCCTTCTAAATTTATTTATAACTCTCTCTCTCTCTCTCTTAGTCCCTCACTCACTAACTTCTCTGACTCCATTTAACCTCTCCTCACTCTTTTACTGGCTTCTCTTTCATCTTTATCTCTCTCTCAACCATCCTTTCTCACTTACAGTCTCGCTCACTTTCTTTAGTCTCTCACTTATTTTCTCTTTCAGTCTCTCTTGCTCTCTAAATTATTCTCTCTTCTCTTTCTTTCTTAATCTTTTATGTTCTATCTGTCCTTCTCCATCTTGCTCTATCTCCCTCTCTCTCTCAAATTTATCTCTCTCTACCCTACCCTCTCTAACACTCTTTCTCTCTCTCACCTCTCATTGTCTCTCTTTCCCTCTCTTTCTTTATCACTCTCTCATTATCTTCTCCCCTCATTTCTCCTCCCTCCTTGTAACTCCCTCTCATTATCTATCTACCCATCCTTCACTCACTTTTAGCCTCCCTTCAAAACTCTTACCCTCATCCTCTTTATCTCTCTCACTCTCTCTCTCTCACTCGCAGTGTCTCTATATCCTTTTCAACCTCTCCACTTCCTTTCATACTTCATTCTCTTTTTATCTCTAAGTTAAAGGGAGCAAAGGAAAGTAATGGTCCAAGATAGGGGGAGGAAGAGGAAATGAGCAAGAGAAGGTGGGAGAGGCAGCAAGAGCATAAGAGAGAGAATAGAGAGAAGATGGCAGATAGGTTGATAGTTTAAGGAAGAGAAAGGAGATGGCGGATAGTTTGAGAATGATAGAGGGAACTATCTTCCAATCCCTCACTCCACACACACGCTATGTCTCGCTGGATTGAGAGAATGAAGATAGGGAGAAATAAAAAAGTTTAATAAGGTAGGGTTGTAGAATGTGACCAAGAAAGAGACACATTGAGATAGAGACAATGAAGAGAGGTGGGCAAGGAAGAGGAACAGAGAGAGTGGGAGATAGATAAAAGGAGAAACAGAGAGTGATAAAGAGAAGAGTGAAAGAAAGAAAAGAGAGAGAATGAAAATAAAGAGCAAGAGAGAGGTGGAGAGTGAGGTAAGAGAGATAGTAAGAGAGAAAGGAAGAGATAGTGAGGTAGAGAAAGTAAAAGAGAGATTAAACAAGAAAGAGAAAGTGAGAGTGAACAAGAAAGGGGAGAGGCCATATACCTTCAACTCTCTCACACTTATATTGAGAGTGAGAGAGAGTTGGGAAAGTGAGAGAAATAAAAGGGAGAGAGAAATAGCAAGAAAGAGAAGGAGAGAAGAGAAATAGAGAGAAAGGGAGGGGAGTGAGAGGGTGGAAGAAAATGAACAAATGAGATACAACATGAAGGAGAGAAAGTGAGAGAGTAATGGACCATTGTCTCTCTTTCCCTCTTTTTCGTTATCTCTCTCTCATCCTCTTCTCCCCTCACTTCCCCTCCCTCCCTGTAACTCCCTCTCATTATTTATCTCCCCACCCTTCACTCACTTTTAGCCTACCTTCAAAACTCTCACCCTCGCCCTCTTTCTCTCTCTCACTCTTTATCTCTCTCCACTCTCTCACTTTCTCTCACACACACTCTAAGTGTCTCTCTATCCTTTTCAACCTCCCTACCTTTTTTTCTTAATTATTTCTCTCTTTATCTCTAAGTTAAAGGGAACAAAAGAAAATAATGGACCAAGATAGCGGGAGAAAGAGGAAATGAGTGAGGGAAGGTGGGACAGGCAGCAAGATCATAAGAGAGAGAAGGGAGAGGAGACAGTGGATAGAATGATAGTTTGAGATAGAGAGAGGGAGCTATATTCCAATCCCTCACTCCACACACACGCTACGTCTCGCGGGATTGAGAGAATGAAGATAAGGAGAGTGACAAATGTTAATAAGGCAGGGTTTTAGAATGTGAGAGAGTGATGGACCATCATCTCTCTTTCCTCATTGTCTCTCTTTCCCTCTCTTGGTTTATCTCTCTCTCATCCTCTTCTCTCCTCATTTCCCCTTCCTCCTAACTCCCTCTCATTATCTATCTCCCCATCCTTCACTCAATTTTAGCATCCCTTCAAAACTCTCACCCTCACCTACTTTCTCCCTCTCACTCTCTCTCTCTTACTCTAAGTGTCTCTCTATCCTTTTCGACCTCCCCACTTTTTTCTTACTTCATTCTCTCTCTTTATCTATATGTTAAAGGGAGCAAAACAAAATAATGGACCAAGATAGGAAGAGAAAGAGGAAATGAGTGAGGGACGGTGGGCGAGGCAGCAAGAGCATATGAGAGAGAAGGGAGAGGAGATGGTGGATATGTTGATAGTTTGAGAAAGAGAGAGGGAGCTATCTTCAAATCACTCACTCCACAAACAAGCTATGTCTCGTTGGAAAAGTGAGAGTGAACAAGAGAGGGGGGAGTTAGAGAGGGAGAGAAAGAGAGGCCATATATCTTCAACTCTCTCACACTTCTATTGAGAGTGAGAGAGAGTTGGGAAAGTGAAAGTAAAGAGGGAGAGAGAAAAGTGCAATAAAGAGAAAGAGAGAAGAGAAAGAGAGAGAAAGGGAGGGGAGAGGGAAGGTAAGAGTAAATGAACAAATGAGATAGAACATGAAGGAGAGAAAGTGAGAAAGAGAGAAACAAATATAAAAATAGCAAGAGGAAGAGCAATAGTGAGGGATTGGGAGAAAAAGATAAAGAAAGAGAGAGAATGAGAAATAATGTAAAAGGGGGGAGGGACAGAAAGCAGGAAAAAGAGATATTGTGAGATAAAAGAGAGCTAGAGAGCGATGCATTAGAGAGAGTGAAGAAGAGAGTAAGATGGTGTGAGATGGGAGAAAGATAAAGAGATAGAGCAGAGAACCAAGAAAGAGAGTGGGAGCGATTGAGGGAGAGTGAGATAGAGGGTGAGTAAGAGACAAAAAAAGAGTGGGGGAGGGAGCTTAAGAGAGGGTGAGTAGAGAAGGAGGGAGAGGGAGACAGAGTGAGAGCAAGAAAGAAAAGCAAAAGTAGAGATAGTGTGAGAAGAATGAGAGAGAGTAGAGAGGGAGGTTATTTCTCTCACTCTCTAAGGATTTCTATCTTGCAATCCTTTACTCTCTCTCTCTCTCTTATCTCTCTCACACTCTCCATCTCTCTATCACTCGTTCTCTCCCTCACGCTCTTTCAATTCCTTTATCTGTCTGACACACACATAATCTCTCTACCCTCTTTTGCCTCTTCCTCTCATCTCTCTGTCAGTCTCTCTCAAAAACTTGTTATTTTCTCTCTTCTTAGATAATGAGAAAAAGAGTGAGAGATACTTAGATGCTCTCTCTTCTTACACTTTCTTCATCATGTTTCTCTCATTCCATCTCTCTCTCCTCTCTCAACCTCTATATCTTTTACATATTTATTTCTTGTTTTTGTTTCTCTTCTTTATATCACTCATCATTCTATCTCCCTTATGTTCTCTCTCAC
>NEWO01000402.1:203341-229120 GCA_003013225.1 Phalaenopsis aphrodite
GAGAAAGAGAGAGAGAGAGAGAGAGAGAGAGAGAGAGCTAGAGAGAGTGATTTAGTAAGACATAAGTGAGAGAGAAAATGAGAGGTAGACGTAAGGTGAGAAAAAGAGATTGGATGAAGAGAGAATTGGCAGAGGCATCTCTTTTTCACTATACATCTCTTATTTTCTCTCCCACTCCCTTTCTATCACATATTTTTCTCTGCATCTCACTTAGTTTCTATCACTCTCTTAATCTCTCGCTCTCTCTCTCTTTTTCTTGCTATCGCTCACCCTCCATATATTTTTATATCTCCATCTCTCTTCTTCTCTCATTCTCATCTTTCTAGCTCTCCATCTATCTTGATTTCTATCTCTCTAGTTCTTCCCTCTCCCTCTATCTCTCACAATTTTCTTCTACTATCTCTTCTTTCTCTCTCTCCCATACCTCTCCCTTCCTTTCTCCCTGTTCCTCATTGTCTCTTCCTACCTATCAATGGCTCCTGCTTTATTGTTCTCGCTCACCCACTCCCTTCTTTCTCTGTCTTTCTCTCTCACTTAATCTCTTATTTTTTTTCCCTCCTCCCTCCCTCCATTTCCCACACCCTCTCTTTCCCTACCTACCTAACTACTCTCCCTCTATCTTTCTCTCATATATTTCTCCATCTCACCTTTCACTATCTCTTTCTTCATGTCTTGTTCTCTCTCACCCCCTCTTTGTCTCTCCTTATCCCTCTTTGCCCCTTCCTCTCCCCTCTTGCAATCTCCCTAGCTCTTCCTCTTCTCTCACTCTCCCTATCTCTCTTTTTGTCTCTTGCTCTCTCACTCTCGCTATCTCTTACCTGACATCTCTATAAAGCTCTCATCTCTTTCTTCACTTTGTAACTGTCCCACTTTCTTTTCACAGACACTCTCTTTATGTTTCTCCTCTTATTCTCTCATCAACCATCTATCTCTCTCCCTCCGTCCAAACCTCTCTCGACCTCTTCTATCTATTTATTCTCTCTCTCTCCTTCACTATCACTCTCTCTTTTAGAGAGGGAGCTAAAGAGAGTAAGAGTGAGATAGAGGGACGAAATGGGTTGGAGAGAGGGAGGGCATCAACTCTCATCTTCACTCTTGCTCTCTCTTCATCACTATTTCTCTCCCTTCCTCTCTGATCTTCATTTTTTTCGTATTCTCTCTCTCTCGCCATGAATAAAGAGATAAAGATGAGAGAGGGTGAGAAAGAGAAAAAAGTGATAGAAGAGATAGAAAAGAGAGATAATGAGAGATTACAAAAGTGATTGTGAGAGAGTTTGAGTGAGAGAAAGAGAAGAGAAGTGAGAAATGAGATAAAGAGAGATAGAGTGAGACAGAGTGAGAGAGAGAGAAAAAGGGAGAGATATGCTTATATTATCTCTCTACAATCTCCTTCTGTATCACTTTAACTCACTCATTCTCTAACCCTCTCATGTACTACTCTTTTCCAATCACTTACCCTCTTATCCCACTTGCTTGATCTTACTTGAAGATAAAGAGAGTGCGTGAATGAGAGAGGGTAGGGAGATAGGGAGAGTGCCTCCATCTCTTTCCTTAGTTAGTGACTCTCTCTCGCTCTATCTCTTTAGCTCTTTAGCTCTCCTATGTTTATCCCTCCCTCCCTCTCTCTCCCTCTCTCCTCTCTCTTTCTCTCACTATCTCTCTCCCTCTCCCACTCCCTCTCTATCTATTTTCTCTCTCCCCCAATCTCTCTCACTCTCCCAATCTCTTAAGAGAGGTTGAGTCAGGGAAAAAAGAAATAGAGTGATAAAGGGAGAAAGTGAGAGAGAGAGACATAGTGCAGATGACAGATAGAGATAAAATGATCAGAGAGCAAGAGCAAAATAGAGTATGTAGAAAGAAATAGAGAGGGAAAAGGGTGAAAGCAAGATTTAGAATATGAGAGGGTAAACTTTTTCTCTCATATCTTCTCTTTCAATCTCATAGGGAGGGAGAGTTTGGAGGGAGAGAGATTTAAGGGGGTGTGGAGAGGAGGGGAAGAAAAGAGCAAGGGAGGAAGGGAGAGTCAGAGAGAGCGAGACGAGAGATAAGAGAAGATATACATCACTCTTTTCTTCCCTCATGTTCTCTTCGCCAATCTCTCTCAATATCAGTCCCTTCCACTGTGTCCATCCCAATAACTTTCTCTCACTCTCACTTAGTGAAAAAGTGACAATGAGAGAGAGAATGAGAGAAATAAAATAAGAGAGAATGAGATAAAGTGACAGAAAAGGGAAAGCATCAGAGAATGAGAGAGAGTGAAGAGAGGATCAAAGAAGAGGAAAAGCTCTTTATTTTCCTCTCTCTCCCTCTCTCAGGGCTGGGAGGGAGGGATAAAGAGATAGGGGCATATGTCAAGATAAGAAATAAGAGCAGTGAGTGAGAGATGGGGGAGAGATAGAAGGACAGAGGTAAGAGAGATATAAAGCTCTCTCTCCCCTTTTGTTCTATATCATCTCTCTCCAACTCTAACCCTCCCGAGCACTCTCCTCTTCCAATAAAAGAAAGCTTTTTCTATCCCCCCTTTTCTCTATCTAGATTTCTCTCCTCTCTTTCACATTGTAGCACTCTCATGCTCTTTATCTCCCAAGGAAGGAGGTTAGTCAGATGAGTGAGAATTATCTCCTGTTCTCTTCACTCCTATTCTCTCCTCATCTCTTTCTCATTCACATCGCTCTTCTTCTTCTCTCAGTCTCTTAATCTTCTTCTTTTTATCTCTCTCTCTCTCTCTCTCATTATTCTCTCAGTACCACTCTCCCTCCCTCACTCACTTCCCCTTTTTGCTCTCCATCTCCCTCTCCCTCGCTTATTTATCTTATTATTCTCTTTCTCTTTCTTGTAATCTCTCATTTTTTTCACTTCTATATTTCTTTCCTCTGTCTACCTATCTTCTCTCTCACTCTCTCCATGACTATCTTCTCTTCACCAAAATTATAAAAAAATATTACTCTTCTCTCTCAATTTCTCTCTTTTTTCTCTTACTTTCTTTCACTCTCACATTTTGTCTCATGCTCCTTCTCTAGCCTTGATCTTTACCTCTCTCACTCTTGCTCCATCACTAGAGGATTAGAGAAAAAGTTCTAGAGAGAGCTTTAGAAAGAGGTGAGAGTGAGAGACAAGGATGTTAAGAGGGAAGGAGAGAGAAAGAGAGCGAGAGAGGGAGAGAGAGAGAGGGAGGGAGGAGGGACAGTGGAAAGAGAGGGAGGAGAATGAGAGAGGTATAAATGAGGAGAAAGAGTTTCGCGGTTTATGCACTTTTGTCTCTTTATCTCTTTGACTCTCTATCCCTCTCTATGTTCTCTCTCAGACATACACTCTTTTCTCAACTTTCCTCTCTCGTGTCTTTCACTCTCTCTCTCACTCGCTCAGACTCTCTTGCTCTCTCACACCATGTGACTTCTATCTCCACCTTTGTAATTCTCTCACAGTTTCTCTCATTCCCTGCCCCGTCTCCTCTTTTCCCCAACTCTCTCTCATTGTCTCTCTTTCTCTCTTTCTTACTCTCCCTCTTCTCTATCCCTCCACTCTCTATGACTCTCCCTTCCTCCCTTTCTCCCTTTCTCCCACTCCCACTTCTTTGACTCTGAATTTTCTCACTATTTTTTATTTCTCTCTCACTCTATTAGACAATCTCTATATCCCTTCCTACCTATCATGTGAGAGATAGAAATGAGGAGAAAAAGTTAGAGAGAGAGAGGGTGAGAGATAAAGGGACAGTGGAAAGAGATGTAGGAGAAAATGAAAGAAAGGGATTTGGAGAGAGTGAGGTTGTTAGCATGAGAGAGATGAATGATAAGAGCGAGAAGTGAGAGTGAGAGAAAGGAATAGAGAGATGCAAGGAGAGAGTGAGAGAGAAATAAAGAGAGTGGGAGTGAGTGAGGTCGTTGCTTCTCTATCTATCCCTCCACTCTCTCTGACTCTCCCTTCCTCCCCTTCCCCCTCTCCCACTTCCTTGACTCTAACTTCTCTTACTATCTTTTATTTCTCTCCTGATCTATCTCACTATCTCTATATCCCTTCCTACCTCTATTATGTGAGAGCTAGATATGGGGAGAAGGAGATAATGAGAGAGATAAAGATAAAAGAAATGGTGGAAAGTGAGGGAGGAGAAAAAGTGAGAAAGAGAGTGGGAGTGAGTGAGGTTGTTAGTATGAGAGAGATGAAAAGTAAGAGTGAGGTAAGTAGAGTGAGAAAATGGAATAGAGAGATTGAGAGAGAGAGAGAGAGGAGAAATAAATAAATAATAGAGAGAGAAAAGAAAGTTTGGGTGCATGAGAGAGAATGAGAAAATGGAGGGGCATATTTCTCTCTCGCACCCCTCCTACATCTCCTTCTTTCTCTATCATAAACCATCTTTGCCTCTCACTCACTTTAGATTTCTTTTTTTGTCTCTCCCTCCCTTTCTCGCTCTACATATCTCTCTCTCTCCACCCTTCTCTCTCTTTCACCATCTCCCTCTCAGCATCTATTCCTCTCCCACACTCATTCTCATGCTCTCTCTCCCATCAGCTTCCTTTCCCTTACTCTCTCTCTTCCTCTACCACCCTCTCTCAATCTCTCTCTTGAGCTCGTCTCTCTTTGTCTCTCCATCCCTCAATTCCTCCTTGCTACCCTTTCACTCTCTTAACCTCACATCCCTCTCTCACTTTCCCTCTCTCATGCTTTATTTTTTCTCTCACCCTCTCTCACACACTTTCTCAAACACACACACTCTCTCTCTTGCTTTTTCATTCTTGCTCCCTCCCACCCTCCATAAAGCTCTCTCTCTCGCTCCATTTCTCTTACTTTATCTTCTTCACCATCTCTCTCACACTTACACTCTCCTTTTCTCTATTCTTTCTCTAACACCCACACTTTCTTGCTCAATCTGTCTATGTCTATCTCATTATCACTCTCCCTCCTAAACTCCCTCCCTACCTCCTTACTTCTCCCTTCTGTCTCCCTCACTCTCATTCACTTTCATGTCTTCTATTTCTCAGTATATCTCTCTCTTAAAATATTAGTCTTTCTCTCCACACATATCTATCTATTTGTCATTCTTTCTCTATCTCCCACCCCTCCCCTACTACCATGCACTTTCTTTCTCTCATTCTAGAACTCACTCTACTCTCACATTCTTTTTATCGCACTCACTCTCTCCACATCTCTCCTCTCTCTTAATCTCTCTCACTCCCTCTCTTCTCGCTCACATTTTCTTTCTTAGTTTCCCTCTCTCACACTCTCTCTCTCTCACGCCCTCTGTATCTCTTTCTTTCTTCTCTTCTCTTTTTTTCACTCACTACTTACCCCCTTCTCTCCCAAGGCTCTCTCTCCCTAACTTTCTCTTCTCTCGCCCTCCATCTCTCATTCTCTCTTTCTCTTTCATTCGCTTTCTCACTAACTCTTTTTTTGCTCTACCTCCTCTCTTTACTCTTTCTCTCTTTCTTCTTCCTTTACTCCCATCTCATCTCCCTCCATCACTCTCTTTCTCTCACTCATTTTCACAGTACCTCCATTTTTTTTCTCACTTTTGTCTCTCGTAATCTCTCACTCTCTAACTCTTGCTCTTTGCCACTTTTCTCTCTCCCTCTCTCTCTTTCTCTATGTATCTCTCTATCTTCTCTTCAGTCTTTTGCTCTTGCTCTCTCTCTTACTCTCTCACACACTCTCTCCTAATCTCTCACACGCTCTTTTCTCTCTCATCATCTC
Source organism: Phalaenopsis aphrodite (assembly GCA_003013225.1). Taxonomy (NCBI): domain Eukaryota; kingdom Viridiplantae; phylum Streptophyta; class Magnoliopsida; order Asparagales; family Orchidaceae; genus Phalaenopsis; species Phalaenopsis aphrodite. The sequence continues at coordinate 209,027 of NEWO01000402.1, forward strand.
TCACTCTCTTCTTTGATTTTTTTCTCGCTATTTTTTTCTCTCTCATCATCACTCTCTGCCACCCATCTTTCTCTTGCTCTCTCTTCACCCTTCTTACCGCGCATAATCTCTCCTTTTATCTTTGTCAGTAAAGAGAGAGAAAGATAAAGAGATAGTAAAGTTGAAGGCATGAGAGGGATGGAGAAAGTGAGGGAGTGAGGAGAAATATAGAGATGTGGACAGTGATAGATAAAGAGGAAAGAGAGCAAGAGAGGGGGAGGGAGGGAGGGAGGGAGAGAGGGATATGGAGTGAGATAGAATAATAAGAGAAAGATAGAGAGCAAAGGAAAAGAAAGGGAGTTAGAGGGAGAGAGTTAAAATGTGAGTGTAAGAGAGAAATGAGAGAGAGAAAGAGAGAGAGGGAGAGATGGATGGTTAGGGAGGAAGGGGAGGGAGTTAAAATGTGAGTGTGAGAGAGAAATGAGAGAGAGAAGGAGAGAGAGGGAGAGATAGATGGTTAGGGAGGAAGGGGAGAGAGATTGCAAGAGAGGATGGAAGAGAAAGAGTGAGAAGGAAAAGGGAGAGAGAGATTGAGAGCGAAATAGTGGGATGGAAGGAGACGAGAAGGGAGAGAAAAGAGTGGGAGAGATAAAGCAACATAGAGAAGGAGAGAGAAAGTTGATAGAGAGAAAGAAAGTGATATAGGGTAAAAGAGAGAGAAAGAGTGAGAGGGAGGGAGGGAGGGAGAGATAGGGGAGGCGAAAAGTGAGAAAGCTTGGGAGAGAGAGAGAAAGTATGAGAGATAAAGTAAAAGCGAGAAGGAAGGGGCAAGAGTGGGAGAGAGATAAAGAGAACGAGAGAGTGTGGGGTAAAAAGAAAATTTGTTTGGTGAGAGAAAGTAACATAACAGAGAGTGAGAGAGTTAGAGTTTGAGAGAGTTAATGTTGAAGAGTGATAGAATGAGACAGTGAAGAACAGGAGAAAAAGTTCGAAGAGTAAGATAAGAGCAAGAGAAAGAGTGATAAAGAGAGAAAATACGAGGCAATGAGAGCATAAGACAGAGAATGAGATAGGGAGATTGAGATGATGAGTGTTAGAAAGTGTGAGAAGAAGATTGAGGGAGGGAAGGAGGAAGTGTTAAGAAGAGAGAATAAGGGAGGGATGGAGAGGAAGCTAAAAAGAGAGAAATGGAGGGAGGGAGGGGGAAGGAGAGTGACAAAGAGAGAAAATGAGCTATAGAGAGAAGAGTGCAGGAGAAAAGCAAAAGAGAACTGTGGGAGAAGGAGAAAAAAGCTAGAAAGATGACAAAAAAAAATTGTTAGTTAGAGATAGTGAAATAAAGAGACAGAGAAAGGAGGGAAGAAGGGAGAGGGGTTAGGGAGAATGAAGAAAAAGAGCAAGATATAGCAAATTAGAGACAAGAGTGAGAAAATGAGTGTGAGACGATGAGCGGGAAAGGAGGGGAGGTGTGTGAGTAAGTGAGAAAGAGATATGAGAGTGAAAAAATAAAGAGAAGAAAAAAAAGAGAGAAGTTGATACCAAGAGGGAGAGAAGGGGATAGAGAGAGATAGAGAGAGATGGGGAAAGAGGAAGGGGAATGAGAGAGCAAGAGAGTGGGAGTGGGAGAGAGTGAGAGAGAGATAATGATAAAGAGGGGAGGGAGAGTGAGAGGACAGAAGAAAGGAAAGAGAGAGATACATAGGAGAGGGAGCTTGAGAGAAAAAGAGAGTGCTAGAAAGAAAGAGAAGAGTGAGTGGCGTAAGAGAGACTATCAGAGAGTGATAAACAAAGAAACCAGAGAAGAGGTGAGATAGAGAGAAGAAAGAGGGAGTGAGGATGAGAGAAGGAATGAAAGTTAATAAAGTGGGAGTTAGAGAGAGGGGGAAAGAGAGAGTGAGTGGGTGAGAGAGAGGTGAGTGAGAGAAAGGGAGAGGTATGATAGGAAAAGAGAGTAATGACAAATTAAGGATATAAGAGAGAGTGAGAGAAAGGATAGAAAGAAAAGAGAGAGAGAGTGCTTGGAGAATAACATCAAGGATCCATCTTATTCTCTCTCTATATTACTAATTGCTCACTTTATCTCCTCTCTCTTTTCTCATTCTCTTGCTACCACCCTCACTCACTTATTTTTCCTCTCTCCCTCTTACTTCTCGCTCTCTTCTCTCTCAGTCCCTCGCTCTCTCTTGTTCCCTCTCTCTATTACTCTCCCTTGATGTTTGTCTCTCTATCCATCTTCTATCTCTCTCCCCCTCTATATATCTCTCTTTTGGTACCTCACTTGTTCTTGGTTCTTTCACTCTTACTCTCTCCCCCTCCCACTCTCATCAAGTCTCTCTCCCACTTCTATCCATACCTCCCTCATTTCTACTCTCTTTCTATTCCTTTCTAATATTTCACTCTATCTTTTCTTTTCTCTCTCTCTCTCTCACCTCTCTTTATCCTTCCATCTCTTTAACTACCACCCTCCCTCCCACTCTCTCATGCCGTCTACCATTTCTGTTTACCTCTCCTTCTTTCACACCCACTTTCTTCTATTTTCTCTCTCTCACTCTATATAGTTTTTCCTCTCGTTCATCCCTCCTCTCCCTCCCTCTACCTCTCCCTCTCCCTCTGCCTCTATCTCTCTCACACACTCTCTCTTTCTTCCACACTTCTCTCGCTCCATATTCTCTCTCCTACTCTCTCATTCCTCTCATTTCCAATATGTCTCTCTTGTTTCTCCCTCTTCTCCCTCTCTCACACACAAACACTCTCTCCCTCTTCCTCTCTCTCCCTCTCCTTCACTTGTTCCATCTTTTGTTCTCCACTTCTCTCTCTCACTCCCTCACTCACTTTTGCTTCTCTCTCTCACACACACACACACAATTGCTCCCTCTTCCTATCTCTTCTCACATTCTTTTTATTTCTCTCAATCTTTTATATCTCACACATTCTCTCCATCTCATTATTGCTCTTTCTCTCACACTTTCTATCTCTCCCTTTAATTTCTCTTGTAATCTTTCTTTTCTCTCTGTCTCTCTCACTCATCTTTATCTCTCAATTTTTGGTTGGTATAGGAAAGAGAGTAAAGGGATAGAGCAGACAAGAGTGAGAAAAAAAATCTCTCACCCCATCGAGACAAGAGTTAGAGAGGAGAGAAGAGAAAGTGTGATATATGTGAGATAAAAAAAGAGAGTGATAGAGATAGGTATTGTAGAAGAGAGTTTGAGATAAAAAGATCTAGAGATCAAGAGCAAAATAAAGTGAGTTGAAAGAAAATTAGAGTGAGAAGGGAGAAAGCAAGTGTTAGATTAGGAGGGAAAATTTCTTTCTCTGATCTCTTCCCTTTTTATCTCACTAAGATAATAAATGAGTAAGAGAGGAAGGCGAGTCAGGACGAGTGAGAGAAAAAGTACTAGGATAGGATATAACCAAATCTATAGTGAATGAGAGGAAGATAATAAGAGAGAATGAAAGAGAGTGAGAGAAGAGGGAGAGCGTTAAGGATTGTAAGAGTGAGAGGAGGATAAAAGAAGAGGAAGGGCTACTCATGCACATCTCTTTGTCCTCTCTCACATTTTTTCTGTCTCTCACTCGCTTTTTCTATCTCTCTCCCCTCTCACCTTTCTCTGTATATATATTCTCTCTCAACCTTTCACTGTTTTTCTTCTCTCTTTCCACTCCTTTTCCTCTTTTTATCTCTCTTCCCCTCTCCCACCCCATCGTTCTCTAGCTTTCTCACTATCTCTCTCACTCTTTCTTCCCTATCCTTTCATCATCTCTCTCGCTCGCCTCATTTCCTCTATCCCCACATCTCTCTCTCTCTTCCACTCTCTCACCCTGACTCCTTCATTCCCCTCTCTCTCTCTATCTCTCTTGCATGCACTTTATCTCTCTTACAACTTCACTCACTTTTTCTTGCTCTCACTATTCTCTCTCTAAATCTTTCTTTCTTATTTTTTGAACTTATTCTCATCTCTCTATCTCTCTCTATCTCTATTTCTCTGTGTAATTTTAACTTTCTCCAATTCTCTAATTCTCTCTCTCTCTTTAAAATTTCATTATCTTCTCATTTTTACTCTATCCCTCTTCTCTCTATAACTCATTCTCCCCCCACATCTCTATATCATCCCCTACCGCTCACCTTCTTCAATCACTCTCACACTCTTACTTTCTTGCTCTTACCTCCCACTCTATCACTCACTATCACATTCTTCTCTCTCCCTTCTTTTATTGTACTCTCTTTCTCTATAATTATCTTTCTCGAACATAATCTCTCTGCCCACTCTAGCCTTCTCTTCTCTTTCTCTCTCTACCGTCTTCATTCCCTCTCTCACCCTCTCTCTCACTTACTCTTTTCTCTCTATTTTTGTCTCTCTCTAACTTCCCCTCCAGGTATCCCTCCTCTTTTAACTCGGAGAGATGCAGAGATAGTTCTACCTTGCTATGTATCTCAAGCTCTCTCTTGTAAACTCTTATTTTCTCTTCTCTTCTCTATCTCTCCTCTCTCTCCCACTATGTCACTCACACTCCATCCAAACCCATCTCTTCTAGTAAGTGATAGAGAGAAATAAGGTGCTGAGATGCAAAGTGAGGAGAGATAGAGAAAGAAAGAGTGAGAGAGAAAGAGTGATAGAGATCAGAAGAGTGAGAGGGGTTATTAGCTTGAGGAAAAAAGATAAAGGTAATAGATAAAAGAAAGAAAATTCAAGCAAGAGAATAGTGAGAGAGACATTAATTTAGGGAGCATGGGATAGAAAATGTGAGGGAGAAGCGAGTGAGGGAGTGTGTAGAGTGAGAGAGAGTGAGAGATAAAGAGTAGATATAGAGAGAGATAGTGAGGGAGAGAAAGAATAGATAGTGGGAGAGATAGTTTGACATTTTGAGAGAGAGAGAGAGAGAATGATTGAGAGAAGCAAGATAGTAGAGGAAAATGGTGAAATCAATATTCTCTCTATCTCCCTCTCTCTTGCTATATCATGTACTCTTTTCACTCTCCCTACCTCTATCATAATCTCTCTTTATCACTCCCTCTACCTCTATCCCACTCTCTTTCTCCCTTCTTCACCCTCGCATCCTCCCTTTCCTCTCTCCCTTCATCATAATTCTCCCTCTTCCTCTCCCTCTATCTCTCGTATTATTTCTCTTTTACTTCTCTTACCTTCTCTTTAATTCTCTTGATCTCTCTCCCGCTCGCTATCCATCTATCAACCATTCTCTCTCCTAATACCTCTTAGTATGGAGATGCTCTCTTTTTCTTTCTTTCCCTCCCTCTTTGTTTGTCACTCGATCTCTCCGTCTCTTTCTAGAGAGAGCAAGAGAAATAGATAGAGGAGAAATAGAGAGTGTTAGAGAGAAATATAGAGAGAGGGAGAGGTGTGAGAGAGAAAGGGAGAATTAGAGAAAGATGGCGAGAGAGTGTGAGATATTAAACGTAAGGGAGTGAAAAAGAGAGAGTGGGACAGAAGGAGCAAGGTGAAGGGAATGGGAGTAAAAGAGAGATGGAGAGGGAGAGAGAGTGTTATATATTGGAGAAATAGAAAGAGTGAGAAAGATAGGAGAGAGGGATACTTAGAGAAGGAAAGGGAGATAGAGAGATATATAAAGCTACAGAGAGTGAGGGAAAGAGGAGAAGAATGAGTGGGGGTGAGATTGAAAAAGAGAATGAGAAAGGATAAATATAGCAATAGAGTGAGGGAAAAAAAGATATTTAGGGATAGAGGGTCTTTTTCTCTCTATGCTGGAGAGAGCATGAGTGAGGTGAGAGGGAGAGAGGGTGATGGAAGAGGGAGAATGAGAAGGGGAGGGAAAGAGAAGAGACATAGCGAGAAAGCAAAATAGAGAGAAATCAAGAGTGAGATAGAGCAATATAGAGAAAGAGGAGAGAGTGATTGTGAGGGAGAAAGGACAAGATAGGGGGAGGGATATAGAATGAAAAAGGGAGGAAGAGCGAGGTAGAATGTAAGTGGGAGGTGAAATGCAAAAAGAGTGAGAGAGTTGGAGAAGAAGGATAACGATAGAAAATGAGAGAGAGACATAAGTGAAGATAGAAATAGAGAGGTTGGTGGGAGAGAAAAAGAGTGAGGAAAGTGAGAGAGAGAGAGAGAAGAGTGAGAAGGAGAGCATGAGAAACGAAGAGAGAGAGAGAGAGTGATAGAAATAACAAATAGAGCAAGATATGAAGAGAGACACCTCTCTCTTCCTCGCTCTCACACTTTCTCTTACACACACTCTTTCTCATCCTATTTCTATCCCCTCCTCTCTACACCCACTCTATCTTACTTCTCCCTTTATCACTCATTATATCCTCTTAATATTTTTCTCTCACCCCCACTCTCTCTCCCTCATCTCTATCTTGTAATATCAAGGGAGAAGAGGGATGGATGGAGAGGGACAAGGAGAGCAAGAGAGAGTTTGTGAGAGGGAAAAAGGAAAAGAGATAAAGAGACTGATTAATAAGTAAGAGAAAAGGAGGGTTTGAAATAGTGGGAGGGTTAAAATAGCATGAGGGAGGGAGAGGAGAGTGAAAGAGAAAAGAAGAGAAGAGTGAGAGAATGAGCTGTAAGGAGAGATTGATAGGGGGAGAGGGAAAGATAAAGTGAGATGGGAGAGAGAATAACAAAATACATGAAGGTATTATGAGAGAGAATGATAGTGAGATAATGAGAGAGAGGGAGAGGGAGAAATAGAGAGGGAGGAGGTGTTAGAGAGAGTGAGAGAGAATGAGAGAATGAAAGTAGAAGATATCAAATAGAGAGATAGAAAAGAGTGTGAGTAAGAGAGCAATGTAGAGAGGGGAAGAATGTGGCCAAGAGAGAGACAAGAGAAATAAATAAAGTGAGAGAGAGATGAGTGAGCGAGAGAGATTGAGAGGAGAGCTTAAGAGTTTTAAAGAGAGATATACAGAGAAACAAAAGGGATGAAAGAGAATGAGATAGGACGATAGAAGGGAGAAGTGAGAGAGGTAGGGAGGGTAGGGAGGGAGTTCTAGAAGGAGAGCGATAGTGAGATAGATAATAGATAGACTGAGAGAGAAAGTGTGTGTAGGAGAGAGAGAAGAGAGAAAAGGAGAGCGCAAGTGTGAGAGTGTGAGAGAGGGTGAGCAAGATAAAGTAAAAGATATGGAGTGAGAGAGGGAGCTTTAGGCGGGTGGGAGGGAGCAATAAAGAGAAAGGAAAAGAGAGAGAGAGAGTGAGAGAGGGAGAGAGAAAAAAATAAAGCAAGAGAGAGGGAGATTGAGAGAGGGAGTGAGGTTGAGAGAGTGAAAAGAAGACTAAGAGGGAGTGAGGGATGGAGATAGAGAGAAAAAGCTCAAGAAAGAGATTGAGAGAGGAAAAAAAGGGAGAGAGAGTAAGGGAAAGCAAGATTGAGCGAGAGATAGAGCATGACAATGAGTGTGTGGGAGAGATATAGAGGTTGAGAGGTTGAGGGAAAGAGAGATTTGTGGAGCGAGAAAGAGAGGGAGAGACAAAAAAGGACATCTAAATAGAGTGGGAGACATATGGTTTATGATAAAGGGAGAAGGAGATAGAAATGTGTCTCCCTTCCTTTTCTCGCTCTCTCTCATACACCCAAATTTCTTTTCTCTCTCTCCCTCTATTCTTTTTCTATTTTTCTCTCACTCTATCTCTCTCTGTATCTCTCTATTCCTTTCTCCCACTCTCACTCCCTCACTCTTGCCATTCATCTCTCTCATACTAACAACCTCACTCTCTCCAACTCACTTTCTTTCTTCTCCTCCCTCTCTTTCCACTGTCTCCATCATCTCTCAGCCTCTCTCTCTTTAACTCTTTCTCCCCATTTCTACCTCTCTCATGATAGAGGTAGGAAGGGATATAGAGATAGTCAAATAGAGAGAGAGAAATAAATGATAATGAGAGAATTGAGAGTCAACAAAATGGGAGAGGGAGAATGGGAGAAAGGAAGGGAGAGTCATAGAGAGTGGAGGGATAGAGAAGAGGGAGACTAAGGAAGAGAAAGAGAGACAATGAGAGAGAGACGGGAGGAAGAGGAGATGTGGGAGGGAATGAGAGGGATTAGATAAGGCTAGAAGGGTGAAAAAAGAATTCAGATGGCTAAAAAAAAATTCAGATGGCTGGAGAGAACAAGAGAGATCACTTCTTACTTGCCATCTCTCGTTGTCCCTCTCTTTATTCCCTCTCTCATACTTTGAATCTCTCTCCCTCTCATGACTCACAAACTTCTTCTTCTTTTGCTTTCACTCTCTTGCTATCACTCTATCCCTCTCTCTTTCACCTTGATCTCTCATTCCTCTCTATCTTTCCTTCTATCTTTCTCTCTCTCTCTTATGCTTTCTCTTGCTTAATCTCTATAAATCTCCTTCTATATCTCCTCTTATTACTATGATACTCCCATTGTCTCTAATTCAATCTCTTCTTTCTCTATCCTCTCTATGACTTTCCTCTCCCTCAATCATGCTCTTTGTCTCTCTCCATCCCTCCAACCCTTTCCCTTCCTCTCTCTTTATCTTGTACTATCAACTTCTCTCACTATGTCATATGATATCTCTCTATTTCTCATTCAATCTCTTTCTCCCTTTATCATAAGCCATCTATGTCTCTCACTCTATTTAGATGTCCTTTTTTGTCTCTTCCTCCCTTTCTCGTTCCACAAATCTCTCTCTCCCTCGACCTCTCAACCTCTATATCTCTCCACACACTCATTGTCATGCTCTATCTCTCCCTCAATCTTGCTTTCCCATACTCTCTCTCCCTCTTTTTTCCTCTCTCAATCTCTTTCTTGAGGCTTTTCTCTCTATCTCTATCTCTCACTCCCTCTTAGTCTTCCTTTCACTCTCTCAACCACACTCCCTCTCTCAATCTCCCTCACCCTTGCTTCATTTTTTCTCTCCCCCTCTCTCACTCTCTCTCTCTTTTTTCCTTTCTCTTTATTGGTCCCTCCCACCCGCCTAAAGCTCCCTCTCTCACTCCATATCTTTTACTTTATCTTCCTCACCCTCTCTCACACTCTCTCACACTTGCGCTCTCATTTTCTCTCTTCTCTCTCCTACACACACTTTCTCTCTCAATCTATTTATTATCTATCTCACCATCGCTCACCTTCTTGAACTCCCTCCCTACCCTCCCTACCTCTCTCACTTCTCCCTTCTATCGCCCTATCTCATTCTCTTTCATACCTTTTGTTTCTTTGTATATCTCTCTCTAAAACTCTTAAGCCCTCTCTCCACATCTCTCTATCTATTTGTCATTGTCTCTCTATCTCCCTCCCTCTCTCTCACTATCTTGCTCTTTCTTTCTCTCATTCTATAACTCCCTCTACTCTCACTCTCTCTATAACCCTCCTCTATCTCAATCTCTCTCACTACCTCAATTCTCCTTCCATATCTCTTTCTTACTTCTCTTCTTTTCTCTTTCTAACTCACTCACTTACCACCTTTTCTCTCAAGGCTCTCTCCCTCTAGAGAGAGATGGTGAGGTAGAAAGAGAGGGTCAGAGGGAGTAAGAGAGTAAGAGAGGGTGGGAGGGAGTAAGAGAGTGAGAGAGATGGTGAGGTAGAGAGATAAGATGAGGAATGATTGAGAGAGTAAGAGAGAGAATAATGAGGCAGAGTGCGTAAGGAGCAAGAGAGAAAAAATGCTACTGAGAGAGAGCAATATAGAGGGATGAAGGGAAGGAGGGAGAGTTAGGGTGAGATTGTGAATGGAAGAAAAATAAAAAAGAAAGAAATAATTGTGAGAAAAAGAGGAGCAAGAGAATGAGATGGGTGAGAGAACGAAAGATAAGGGACAGAGTGGGATAGCGACAGATAAGGAGGGAGGGAGAAAAAGATAGAGCATAAGAAAGAAAGTGGGGCAGAATAGAAGAGATTGAGAGAGGGAGGGAAAGGTAGACAGAGTGAGGGAGAGAGGGAAGATCAAAAGTAGAGAAAGCGAGAAGAAAAAGAGAGAAGAGCTGGTTGTTCTTTCTCTCAATCTTTAAAGCTTCCTTTCTTGCAATCGCTTACTTCCTCACTCTTTCTCTCTCTTTCACTCTCTCCCACTCTATCACACTTTCTCTCCCTCACCATCTTTCGATTCCTTTTTCTCTCTCACAATCTATCTACCATTTTTTTATCTCTTTCTCTCTCTTTCCCTCTGAGTCTGTCTCTTTCTTTTCTTTCTAAAACATACTATTTTCTCTCTCAACCTCCCTCTCTCTTCGTTTCTTATCGTCTCTCACTCGCTCACTCTCTCACTCTCTCTTGCCATCTAATTTCTTTCTCAACCTTTCCAGCTCTCTCACACTCTCTCCTTCCCTCCCCCATCTCATATCCCTCTTGCCTCTCTCTCGTGGTCTCTCTTTCTCTCTTTTTTACTCTTTCTCTTCATTGCCCTCCACTCACTCTTACCATGCCTCCCTTTCTCCCTCTCCCTATCTCTAACTCTCACATCTCTTACTATCTGTTATCTCTCTCACTCTATCTCACTTTCTCTATCATCCTTCCTACCTCTATTATTTGAGATGTAGAAATAGGGAGAAAAAGAAAAAGAGAGAGAGAAAGATAAAAATGCAATGGAGAGAGAGGATAAGGAAAAAGGAAGAAAGGGAGTGGAAGAGAGTGAGGCTATCTATTTCTCTTCCTCTCTCTTCCTCCCCCTCCCTTTCTCTCCCTCCCTCTATCTTCTTTCCCCTCCCTTTCTCTCCCTCCCTCTCTCTATCCTCTCTTGATCTCCCAGTCTCTCTTTGTCTCTCCATTCCTCAATCCCTCTCTCACTTTCCTTCTCTCTGTTGCTTCCTTTATTTCTCTATCTCTCTCTCCCTCACACACACACACACACACACACACACACACTATCTCTTTCTTCTTTCTCTTTCTTACTCCCACCCTCCATCCCTAACTCTCTTTCTCTCCATTCCTCACTCTTTCTTTATCTTTGTCACTATCTCACACTTGAACTCTCCTTATCTCTCTTCTTTCTCTCACACACACTTTCTCCCTCTCACCCTCCCCATTCCTCTCTCCCTATCTCACTTCTCCCTCATGTCTCCCTCACTCTCACTTTCTTTCATCTCTCTATTTCTTTGTATATCTCTCTCTTTAACTATTAACGTTCTCTTCACATCTCTCTCTATCTATCATTCTCTAGCTATCTCCATCCCTCTCTCCCACTATCTTGCTCTTTCTCACTCCCTATTTAGAACTCCCTCTTTCTCACACTCTATCCCTATCCCTCCTCTCTCACCTAATCTCTTACTTGATCTTTCTTACTTCTTCACTTCTCTCTCTCATGAACTCCCTCTTTCTCTCACTCTCTCCCTATCCCTCCTCTCTCTCCTGGTCTATTACTTGATCTCTCTTGCTCCATCACTTCTCTCTCTCATTCTCTCTTTAAAGAGGGAGAGAGGGAGGGAGTTAAAGTGAGAGTGAGAGTGAGGGAGAGATAATGAGAGAGAGAGGGGAGAGAGAAAAAGGGTTAGGGAGGAAGAGGGAGAGAGCAAGAGAGGATAGAATAGAATGAATGAGAAGAGAGAGTGAGAGAGATTGTGAGAGAAATAGAAGGATCGAAGGAGGAGAGGCGATGGAGGAGAATAGGGTGAGAGAGATAAATCAACAAATAGAACGAGAGACTGAGAAGGGTGAGAGAGAGATAAATAAAGTTATAGAGGGTCTAAAAGAGAGAGAGAGAGATGTGTGTGTGGGAGAGGGAGGGAGGGAAGGTAAGGAAGAGAAAAAGTTAGAGAGTGACGGTGAGAGAGAAGAGAGAGAAATAGAAGAGTTTGTGAGATAACGTAAAAGGGAGAAGGATAAACATTCATAGGAGTGAGAGAGAAAGGGAGTGAGAGAAGGTGGGTTTAAGAGAGAATTTATTTGAGAGAGAGAAGGTAAGAGAAGAGAGGAGTGAGAGAGTTAGAGTAGGAGAGGGGGTTAAAGTTTGAGAGCGATAGAGAGAGAGAGAGAAAAAGATAAGGATCCGAGAAAAGGAGGGGGAAGGAGGGAGAGTTAAAAAGAGATAATAAGGGAAGAAAAGGGGAGCTATAAAATGAGGAATGGAGTAGGGAGGGGGAGGAGAATGTCAGTGAGATGGAGAAAAAATGTGAGAGAGAAAGTGAGCTACAGATAGAAGAGTGAGAGAGAGAAAAGGCAAAAAGAAAATTTAGAGAGAGACAAAAGAGAGCGAAAGATAAGAAAGAATTTTTTGAGTTAAAAATAGTGAGGTAGAGAGAAAGTGAGAGAGGGAAGAGGGGAGTGGTAGTACAGAGAATGAAGGAAAAGTGCAAGATATAAAGGGCAAGAGTAGAGAGTAAGAAAGTGAGTGTGAGATAATGTGAGAAAAAGGAAGAGATGGACGAGTGAGTGGGAAAGAAAGAAGAGAGTGAAAAATGAACAGACGAAATAAAGAGAGATGCTGGTATCAAGGGGAAGAGAAGGTGAGAGAGAGAGAGACAAAGAAAGATATAGAGGGAGGGAGGGAAAGAGAGAGAAAGAGAGAGGAAGTGGAGAGAGAGAGAGATGGAGGAAATGAGAGCAAGGCTGGGGGAGAATGTGAGAAGAGAAGAGAAAGAGAGATTAAGAGAGAGGGGAGAGAAATAAGCCGAGGGAGGGAGATTCAGAGAAAAAGAGAGCATAAGAAAAAGCAAGAAGGGTGAATGGTCTAAGAGAGTCCTTGAGAGAGCAATAGTTGGAGGGACAAAGCAAGAGGTGAGAAAGCAAGAAGAGAGAGAGAGTGTGTGTGTCTGAGGATGAGATAAGGAAAGCAAGAGAGAAAAGTGGGAGTTAGAGAGAGGGAAGGAAAGAGAGAGTGAGCGAGAGAGATTGAGAGAGAGAGATAGAGATGGGAAAAAGTGCAAGAAAAAATTAGGGATATAAGGCAGAGTGAGAGATGGAATATAAAGAAAAGGAGAGTGCATAGAGAACAACAACAAGCTCAATCTTACACTCTCTATCTAACTACTTCTCTTTATCTCTTCTCTCTTTTCTCATTTTTCTCACTACCACCTACCCTCACTCACTTACTACCTCTCCCTCTCCCCCTAACTTCTCGCTCTCTCCTCTTTCCCTCTCAGTCCCTCGCTCTCTCTTGTTCTCTCCCTTCATTCAGTTTCCCTTGGTAACTACCTCTCTCACTCTCATTCTTATACTCTCTCCCTCTATCCATTTCTCTCTTTTGGTTCCACACTCATTGTCACTTCTTAACTCGCTTCTCTCACACTCTCTCTCCCCCTCTCACTCTCATTAAGTCTCTCTCCCACTCCCTATCCATCCTTCCCTCTCTCTCCCTCCCTCCCTCCCACATTTCTTCTCCCTATCAAATCTCAAGCTCTATCTTCTCTTCGCTCTCCCTGCTCTCTCTTTATCCCCACTTCTCTCTCACCCTCCCTCCCTCTCTATCTCCCTATATTCTTTCTCTTTTAAAGAGATTGAGGATGAGAGAGGAACATGTGAGATAAAGGGATCAGGAGAAAGATAGAGAAGGAATTAAAGAGAGAAAGAGAGAATAGAGAGATGGAATGAGATCCTCAAGAGAGAGAGGGAAGGATGGTGGTAGTGAGAGTGTAGGGGGAATCAAAGAGAATGATAGAAATAATGAGAAAGGTGGATGAAGAGAGATAAAGAGTGATAAGGAGGGAGAAAGAGACGGAGATAAAGAGCTATAGAAAGAAAAGGAAAAGAGAGGGAGAATATGATATATAGAGAAAGAGAGAGGGATAATGATAGTGATAAAGATAGAGAGATATAGAAATTAAGAGAAAAAGAGTGTAAGTATAGAGTGATATAGAGGTGGGAGGGCGGTTAGAGGGAGAAAGAGTGGAAACAAGAATGTGGGAGATTTAGTAAGTGAAGAAAGTGATGGAGTGCTTGATGAAGATGGAGGGTAATAGATAGCGAGAGTGAGAGAGAAAGTGGTAAAAAGAGAGCAGAAGAATGAGATAAGAGGAAGAACGAGTAAGATTGTGAGAGAGAATGTGAGAGGTAAGAGCGAGTGATAAATTGGGATAGGGAGGGACAAAGAGGGGGTGAGAGAGAACAAGATAGGGAGAAAGAGATAGCGAGAGGAGGATGGAGAAATATATGAGAGAAAAAAAGAGTGAGAGTAGATAGGTAGAAAGGGAAAGAGAGAATGAGGAATAAGAAGGGAAATAGCTACGATGAAATCAAAGATGAGGTGAGAGAGAAATACGTAGAGAGAGAGGAGGGAGTGTGGGTGAGAGAGAGAAAGATAAAGTGGGAGGCATAGATAGATAGAAAGACAGAGGAACATGGAGAGAGGTTGAGAGAGGTAGGGAAGAGAGAGAGAGTATCAAAATAGGGTAGATGGAAAGTGTGAGAGATAGAGGGAGATAGATGGTTAGAGCTAGAGGGAGAAAGAAAACAAGAGAGATTGAGAGCTAAAAGATGAGAATGAAAGTAGAAGAGAAATGGAGAATAAGAAAGAGATGGAGGGTGAGAGATAGCGAGAGAGAGAGAGAGTATGTGTGTATACGTGTGATAGAAATAAAGTTAGATGGAGAGAAAAAAAGTATGAGAGAAAGGAAGTAGGAGAAAAAGCAAGAGAGATACATAGCAAGAAAGAGATGCCCCACTCATTTCCCTCTGTCCCATCTAAGAGAGAATATAACGATACAACAAGAAAGAGAGAACATAAGAGATAGATAATACACAAGAGAGGGAGAGGTAGGAGGGAGGGAGGGATAGAGTGTGAGAGAAAGCAAGACAGAGTAGGATAGATAGATATAGATAGTGAGAGGTGGAGAGGGAATATAAGAGATAAATAAAGAGGGTGGGAAAAGGAATGAGTAAGGAATAGAGAGAGCAGTAGGGTGAGAGAATGAGAGAAATGGAGAGGAGAGTGTGTGTTAGAGAGATAAGTAGAATAAGAAAGTTAGACTTTGATAGAGGAAGGAGAGAGAGAGTTCGAGGGTGATACATGAGGGAGAGTGATGAAGAATGAGAGCTAGCGAGAGAGGGAAGAGGTTGAAGAGAGAGAGAGAGAGAGAGAGCTTGAAAGATATAGAGGGGATGATAAAGAGCAGAGATAAAGAAGAAAGAGTAAGGAAGAGAGAGCAAGCAAGAGAGAAAGATAGTGAGAGAGATGAAGATTGAGAGAGAGAGAGATGTAAAGAACAAGAGAGTGAGTGGGTGAGATAGAGAAGAAATAATACAAAAAGCAAGAGAGAACAGATGAGATGAAAAAATGAGAGAACATAAGAGATTAATAATATAAGAGGGAGGGGGAGAGAGGGAGGCAGGGAGGGAGGGAGAGGGAGGGAAGGAATGAGGGAGGGAGAAAACAAGTGGTAGGGAGAGATAATGAGAAAAATGGAGTGGTGAGGAAAGTATTTTTTAGAGAGACAAGTAGAAAGAGAAAGATGAAGGGAAAGTGTGAGAGAAGAAAGGGAGAGCTAGAGGGACAGGCAAGAGAAAGAGCATAAATGGAGTGAGAGAAGCAAGGGAGAGAGAAAGGTAGAGAGAAGGTAAAATAGGGAGAGAAAAGAGAGAGAGAGAGAGAGAAGGAAAGCCTGCCTCCCTTTCTTTTCCACCCTCTATCACTCTACTCTCACCTTCTCTCCCTCCCTCCCTTACTCATTTTCTCTTCATAGACACTCTCTCTATTTTTCTCCTCCTATTCTCTCACGAACCATCTAACTCTCTCCCTCTCTCCATACATCCAACCCCCTCTCTCTAACCCCCATTCTACATCTATTTCCTCCCCCCTCGCTATCACTCTCCCTTTTGGAGAGGGAGTAAAGGGAGAGGGAGCTAAAAAGAGTGAGAAAGACATATAGGGACGAAATGGGATGGAGAGGGTGAGAGCATCTTCTCGCTTCTCATTTCTCTCTTGCTCTCTCTTCATCACTATCTCTCTCCCTTCCTCTCCTTTCTCCATTTTTCTTTCGCACTCTCTCTCTCTGTCAATAGAAAGATAAAGAAGAGAGGGTTAGGGAAGAAAGTGATAGCAGAGGTAGAAAAGAGGAGAGAGAATGAGAGATTGCAGACAAGAGTAAGAGATTTAGAGTGGGAGAAAGAGGAGAGAGATGTGAGAAATGATACATAGAGTGAGTTAGAAAGTAAGAGAGAAAAAGGGAGAGAGAAGCTTATGTTATCACTCTCCTGTCTGCTTCCCTACCACTTTAATTCTCTCCTTCTATAACCCTCTCATGTGTTCTCTCTCTCTATTCCAAGCTTTTACTTTCTTATCTCTCAAGCTTGATCTTTCCCTATTTTCTTTCTCTTGTTCTCCATCTCTCTCTCTTTCCCTCAGTCCCCCTCCCTCCATCTCTCAAAGAACAAGAAAGAGAGATATAGAGACAAAGAAGTGCATGAGTTAGAGATGAAGAGAGAAATAAAGAATGAGAGAGAGGAGAAAGAGAATATAAGAGAAGGTTGGAGGGAGGGAGGGAGATAGGGAGAGTATGCATCCATCTCTTTCCTAGTTTCTTTCTCGTTCTTTATTTTTGGCTCTTTCTGGCTCTTCCTTTCCATCTTTATCACTTCCTCGCTTTCTCTCCCACTCTCCTTCTCAATTTTTTCTCTCTCTATCTCTCTCCTCTCCCTCTCCCTCTCTACAATTTTCTCTCTCTCCCCACTATCCCTCTCACTATCTCTATCTCTTTATCTCTCCCTTCCTCTATTGTCTCCATTTTTCCTTCACAGTCTCTCTCCCGCTTCATCATCAGAGAGATAAAGAAGAGAAGGTGAGAGAAGAGGGATAATGATAGGAGAGATAGAAAGAGAAAAGACAATGAAAGATTATAGAAGAAAGTGTGAGACATTTTGAGTCTCTTATCCGTCTTTCTCAATCTTTCTCTATCTATCTTTCTCACTCTCTCTCCTTCACTCCCTCCCTCCCTCCCACCCTGAAAGAGCAAGAAAGAAAGCAATAGAGACAGAGAGAGTGACTGCCTAAGTGAGGGAGAGAGAGAAAGTAGAGGAGAGAAGAGAGGGCGAGAGAGCAGAGCGAGATAGAAAGAGTATGTCTCCTTCTCTTTACTTACTCGTCTCTCACACTTTATCTTTTGCTCTCTCTAGCTATCCATCTATATCTTTATCCCACTCTCACTCACTTTCTCTCACGCACACAGTCAACACTCTTTACCCCACATTCTCTCACTCACTCTCTCTAACAATCTTCTCTATCTCTAGTTCTCTCTCCCTTGTCTCTCTCACTCACATCGGTCCTAGTATCTCTCTCTCTCTCATTCTAGCACTATCCTGCATCATCTCCTCTTTCACTCTCTATATTTCTCTCTTTTATCTTCTCCATCTCTCTCTCTCCATCTCTCTCCTTTTCTCTCTATCTATCCTTTATCGTTATCTCTCTTTCTCTCTCTATTAATCTATCCCCTAATGCTCTCTCTCTCTCTCTTGTTCTTTGTCGCTAACTTTTCTCATTTTATCTGTCACAAAATATTCTCATTTGGTTTGTTTCTTCATTCACATCTCTTAGTATGGCTCCCCTTTTTCTCTCTTTCACTTCCCTCTTTCTTTTTCCATTGATCTCAATCGTAATCCTATTGCTCTTACTCACTAGCTTTCTCTATCTCACACCATATCTCATTGCCTCCCGCTCTCTCTTTTTCTCTGTCTCAATATCTATCACTCTCAATAGCTCTTCTCTGTCACTCTTTCACTCTTTCACTCTTTCTTCCAACCACTATCTATGCTTACTGTTTCTTACAGTCTCTCTAGCTCTCTTTTGCTCTCTCTCTATGTCTTTCTCCCTCCCTATCCCCCATCTCTCTTCTCTTCTCCCTCTCTCTTTCTCATACCATCAACCTCTCTCATCCTTCAACATGTACCTCATCTCTCTCTATCACTTGTCACTCTTGCTCACCAGCTTTTGAGAAGAATGAACAGATCTTTAATTCTCTATTCTATCTTTCTCTCACTCTCCCTCTTTCTTACATTTTCAAGTGGGTAGAATGGAAAGTTAGAGAGTGGGGGGGGAGAGAGAGGGATAGCAGTAATGATGAAGAGAAAAATTGCTAAAGAGGGAGAAGAGTGAATAAAGAAAGCTAAAGAAAGGCGAGTGAGTCTCGCTCTAGTTCTATTTATCACCCTCCATACCTCCCTATCTCTCTTATCGCTTCCTCTTCTCTCTCTCCATCTTTCTATCACTATCTCACTCTCCTTCTCTCCCTCTATCTTTTGTTAGCTCTCTATTTTTCCATCACCAGATATAAAGAGAGAGAAAGACGAGACAAGAAAATAAGGCTCCCTCTCTGACTTCCCTCTCTAACTCTCTTTCTTCTTTCTTCCTCCCTATCTCTATCTTTCTCTCTCTCTCTCTCCATCTTTCCTCTAACACTATCAACTCTTATTGAAGTGGGAGAAAGAAATAAAAAAGAGAACTCTCTCTCTCTCTCACTCACTCACTCTTCTCTCCCTCTTTCTCCACTTTTCGTCCTCTCCCACCATCTCTATAACTCTCTCTCACACATTCTCTCTCTTCATAAATTTTTTTCTCTCCCTCTATAAGTCTTACATCCTCTCTCTCTAAATCTAGCATGCTAACTTTCCCACTCTCTCTCTCTCACTTACCTCCCTCCCTTCTCTCTCACTTTCTCTTCTCTCTAACACTCTCACCATCCTTCACTTCCTTCCCTATATTATGCTCTCTCTTATATTCTCTCTCAATTTCTCTCTTACTCTATTTCATTATATCTTTATCCCTCCCTCTTGGTAGCTCTCTGTCAAACTAAGAAAATAGAGAGTGAAAAAGAGAGAAATACTTAGAGAGAGAGTGTGTGGGAGAGACAGAGTTCATTATCTTTATCTCTCTTCCAAACTATTAACCTCCATTTCAGCATCTCTATCAATATTCTCTCTATCTTATCCCTTATCACTATCTCTCACACACTCTCTCAAACTTTCACTCTCACTTTATTTTTTCTCTCTCTTACTCAATTTGTCATTCTCTTTCCTACTCTATTTTTTACTCCTAGTCTCCCTATCTCTCTCAGTTTTCACTTCTCTCCAAATCTCTAGTTAACTCTTTCTATCTAACACCTTGTCACTTCCTCTCTCCTTCTCTTGCTCGCTTCTCTCACTCTTTCCATCTCTCTCTACCTCTTACTCTACCCTCTCTCTCTCTCTTTCCCACCATCAACCTAACTATCCCTCCCTGACAAAATTTGTAGCTTCTCTCATACCACTGACCTCTCTCACATCATCAATCTCTCTCTAAATCCCTCACTCCCTCTCACCCTATATTTTCTCACTCAAATCTCTCTTGCTCTCTCCCACTAGAGAAGTGAGTTCTCTCTCCATCTCTCTTTTATCTCTCTCTCTTCTCCAACTTTTTATTTTTTCTCTCTATCACTTTATCTCTTATTTTCTCTTCCTTCTTGTATTACTCTTTCTCTCATTCTACTCTTCCCTTTCTTTCTCTTTGTCTCACAAGTCTTTCTATCATTCTTGAGAGGAAGGAGAGATAGGGTAGGAGCATGAGGAGGGTGGTTAAGAAAAAGAGAGAGATAGCACAAAGGGGATTGAGAAAATGAGAGAGGGAGAGGGGGAGAAAAAGAACTAGTGAGGGAGGTGCGAGAGAGAACAAGAAAGGGAGGGGTTAAGAGAGAGCAAGAGAGAAAAACAGAAAGTACAGGTTGATAACATAAGAGAGAAGGAGAGAGGGACTATCACTCACATGCTCTCTTTGTCTCTCTCTCTCCCTCTCCCTCTTGTCCATCCCTCTCTCAGTCATGTAAGAGAGAGGAAGAGGGAGGAGGATTTAGGAGAAAAGAGATACAGAGGGAAAGTAAAAATGAAGTGATGAAGGGGAGAAAGTCAAATAGACAAAGGATGGCCGGAGAGGGAGAGGAAGAGAAAAAGAGAGAATGAGAGAAAGAGAAAGAGAAAGAGAAAAGCTGGAGATGGAGAGAGCTAGACTGAGGCGGTGAGTGCAAGCTAGAGGTGAGAGGGGAGTGTGAGGGAGGGAATAAAAGAGAGGGACATGCATGAGAGATTTAACTGAGAGAGAGAGAGAGATGAAGCAATTGGAGGTGAGAGAATGAAAGGAAGGCTTGGAAAGAGTGAGGGATGAAGAGATAGAGAAATAAGGAGGCAGAGAGAGTGAGATAGATTAAGAGAGAGAGAGAGATGGAGTAATGAGATATATAAAGAAGTTCAAAAGAATAAGAGATAAATAGAAAAAAGAGAGATTGAGAGAGAAAGAGA
>NEWO01000402.1:229692-258884 GCA_003013225.1 Phalaenopsis aphrodite
GGAGAGGAAATGATGAAAGAAGATAGGGAGGAGGGGCAAGAAGGTAGGGTGGAAGAGAAAAAAGTGCAGTAGATAGTGGGATAGAGAGAGAGTGTGTGGGAGAAGGATAAAAAGATAAATAGAGATGAGAGAAGAGAATGATAGAAATTTAGAGGGTCAGCCAGTGAAGAGCAATACAAAGGAGAAATAATGATTATGAAAGGTGAGCAAGAGAGAAGAGAGAAAAAGAGACGTGAGATAAGAGGGAGAGAGAGGGAAGGAGTAGGAGGGATTATAGAATAAGTGAGAGAAAGAATGAGAGTGAGAAAGATATAGCGAGAGAGAGAGGGGGCGAGTGAGGTAGAGATAGAGAGAAGGAAATGGTGATGATAGGAAGAGAGAGAGAGCCCTCCCTCACTCCTCTTCTGCCTCTCTCTGCCTATTCCTATCCTTCTCTTTTTTTTGCTCATTATCTATCTCTATCATGTGTGAGGCTGAAAGAGTTTAGAGTGCGGATGAACATATGAGATACAAAAAATGAGAGAACATATGAGATTAATAATACAAGAGGGACGAGGAGTGAGGGAGGGAGGGAGGGAGGGGGAGCGAGGGAATGAGGAAGGGAGAGAATGAGCAATAGGGAGAGAGAATAGGAAACATGGAATGGTAAGGAAAGTATTTGTTAGAGAGACAAGTAGAAAGAGAAAGATGAAGGGAAAGTGTGAGAAGCAAGGGAGAGCTAGAGGGAGAGGCAAGAGAGGGAGCATAAATGGAGTGAGAGAAGAAAGGGAGAGAGAGAGGTAGAGAGAAGGTAAAATAGGGAGGGAGAAGAGAGTGAGAGAGAGAGAAGGAAAGTCTGCCTCCCTTTCTTTTCCACCCCCTATCACTCTACTCTCACCCTCTCTCCCTCCCTCCTTTACTCACTTTCTTTTCATAGACACTCGCTCTATTTTTCTCCTCCTATTCTCACATGAACCATCTATCTTTCTCCCTCTCTCCCTCCTTCCAACCACCTCTCTCTAACCTCTACTCTACAACTGTTCTCTCCCCCCTTGCTAATACTCTCCCTATTGGAGAGGGAGCTAAAAAGAGTGAGAAAGAGATATAGGGATGAAATGGGCTGAAGAGAGTGAGAGCATCTTGTCTCTTCTCATTTCTCTCTTGCTCTCTCTTCATCACAATCTTTCTTCTCCTTTCTCCTTTTTTTTTGCACTCCCTCTCTCTCTCCATCAATAGAAAGATAAAGAAGAGAGGGTGAGGGAAGAAAGTGATAGGAGAGGTAGAAAAGAGGAGAGAGAATGAGATGTTACAAAAGGGAGTGAGAAAGTTAGAGTGGGAGAAAGAGGAGAGAGATGTGAGAAATGAGTGATAGAGTGATAGAGTGAGAGAGAATGAGAAAGAAAGAGAGAAAAAGGGAGAGAGAAGCTTATGTTATCTCTCTGCTCTCTCCTTCCCTACCACTATAATTCTCTCCTTCTACAACCCTCTCATCTGTTCTCTCTATTCCAAGCATTTACTTTCTTTTCTCTAATGCTTGATCTTTCCCTATTTTCTTTCTCTTGTTCTCCATCTCTCTCTCTCTCTCTTTCCATTAGTCCCCCCTCCCTCCATCTCTCAGAGAGCAAGAAAGAGAGATATAGAGATAAAGAAGTGCATGAGTGAGAGTGGAAGAGAGAAATAAAGAATGAGAGAGAGGAGGAAGAGAATATAAGTGAGGGTTGGAGGGAGGGAGGGAGATACGGAGAGTATGCATCCATCTCTTTCATAATTTCTTATTCTTTCTTTAACTTTGGATCTCTCTGGCTATCCCTCTCCATCCTTATCTCTTCCTCGCTTTCTCTCCCTCTCTCCTTCTTACTTTTTTTCTTGTATTATCTCTCTCCCTCTCCCTGTCCTTCTCTATTTTTTTTCTCGCTCTCTCCACTATCACTCTCACTATCTCTATCGCTTTATCTCTCGCTTCCTCGCTTGTCTCCATTTATCTTTCATAGTCTCTCCCGCTTCATCATTTGAGAGATAAAAAAGACAAGGTGAGAGAAGAGAGATAGTGATAGGAGAGATAGAAAGAGAAAAGACAATGAGAGATTATAGAAGAGAGTGTGAGAGATTTAGAGTCGCTTATCCCGCTTCCTCAATCTTTCTCTATTTTCTTTCTCACTATCTATCTCTCTCAGACTCTCTCCTTCACTCCCTCCCTCCCTCCCACACTCAAAGAGTAAGAAAGAGAGAAATAGAAACAAAGAGAGAGTGACTGCCTAAGAGAGGGAGAGAAAGAAATATAGAATGAGAGAGAGAAAGTAGAGGAGAGAAGAGAGGGCGGGAGAGTGGAGGGAGCTAGAAAGAGTATGTCTCCATCTCTTTCCTTTCTCCTCTCTCACACTTTCTCTTTTGCTCTCTCTAGCTATCCATCTCCATTTCTATCCCACTCTCATTCACTCACTTTCTCTCACACACAGTCAACACTCTTTACCTCACCTTATCTCACTCACTCTCTCTAAAAATCTTCTCTGTCATGATATCTCTAGTTCTCTCTCCCTTGTCTCTCTCACTCACATCGGTCCTAGTATCTCTTTCTCTCTCATTCTAGAACTATCCTTCATCATCTCCTCTTTCACACTCCGTATTTCTCTCTTTGATCTTCTTCTCCATCTCTCCCTCTCTCCATCTCTCTCCATTACTCTCTATCTCTCCTTTATTATTATATCTCTTTCTCTCTATTAATCTATCTCCCTAATGCTCTCTCTCTGTTCTTTGTGGCTCTCTTTTCTCATTATATATGTTGCAAAATGTTCTCATTTTTTTTGTTTCTTCTTTCCCATCTCTTCGTCTGGCTCTCCTTTTTCTCTCTTTCACTTCCCTCTTTATCTTTCTATCGATCTCTATCTCAATCCTATTGCTCTTTCTCACTACCTTTCTCTATCTCACACCATATCTCTTTGCCTCCCACTCTCTCTTTTTCTCTGTCTCACTATCTATCACTCTCTGTAGCTCTCCTGTATCACTCTTTCACTCTTTCTTCCAACCAGTCTCTATGCTTACTCTTTCTTATAGTCTCTCTAGCTCTCTTTTGCTCTCTTTGTCTCTCCCTCTCCCTCTTGTCCATCCCTCTCTCAAGTCATGAAAGAAAGTGAGAGGAGGATTTGGGAGAAAAGAGATAGAGAGAGAAAGTAAAAATGAAGTGATGAAGGGGAGAAAGTCAAATAGAGAAGGGATGGTCAGAGAAGGGGAGGAAGAGAAAAAGAGAGAATGAGGGAAAGAGAAAGAGAAAGAGAAAAGATGGAGAGGGAGAGAGCTAGACTGAGGTAGAGAGTGCAAGCTAGAGGTGAGAGGGGGGTGTGAGGGAGAGACATGCATGAGAGATTTAACTCTCTCGCACTCACTCTCTCTCATATATCCTCCTCTTTATCCTCTCTCACCCTCTCTTACTCTTTGCCTTTCTTTCTAATTCTCTCTCTCACTCATTCTCTTTGAGAGAGAGAGATGAAGGAAAAGTGTGAAGTGTGAGAGAGTTAGGGAGGTTTATGGTATGGGTGAGAGAGATAATGAGTGAGGGAGCAAAAGAAGAGTGGGGGAGGGAGAAAGAGGAAAAGAGTAAGTGAGAGAGAGATATATAAAGCACTTGGAGGTGAGAGAGTGAAAGGAAGGCTTGGAAAGAGTGAGGGATGAAGAGATAGAGAATTAAGGAGACAGAGAGATTGAGATAGATTAAGAGAGAGAGAAAACATGAAGGAGATGGAGTAATTTGAGATAAAGAGGTTAAAAGGAACAAGAAATAAATAGGAAAAGAGAGATTAAGAGAGAAAGTGAGATGTAGAATGAGGGAAACATGAGGAAGATAGAGTAAGAAGAGAGAAGGAAAGAGAGTAGAGAAAGTATGTGAGAGTGGCTCACTCTCTCTTTCTCTTTCTCTTTAACTCTCTCATTAGGAAGAAGGCAGGGGAAAGGGAAAGAGAGAGAATGAGGGAGAGTGAGAGGGACATAAAGAGAAAGTTGGAGAGAAAAATGAAATGAAACAATGAGAGAGTGTGAGTGAGAGAGAGATAATGAGAGACACACAGAAAGAAATAGCAAGTGACCCTATCTCACTCACTATTAGCATTTGTTTTCTCTCAATCACTCTATTTATTTTTTTCCAATCTCTCCCAAATTCTTCCCATTTTTCCCTCTCTCTTCTCTCGTTGTCCCTCTCTAAGTTTCTTTCACTCTTTCTCTTAGATAGATTGATAGAGAGTGCTTGTGTTTGTGAAAGAGAGAGAGGGTGAAAGAGTAAAGTGAGATTTTGAGAGTGAAGCAAAGAGAGAGACCGAGAGAAAGCAAGAAATAGGGTGGAGAGGAAATAATGAAAGAAGAGAGGGAGGAGGGGCAAGAAGGTAGGGTGGAAGAGAGAAAAGTGCAGTAGATAGTGGGTTAGAGATAGAAGGATAAAAATATAAATAGAGATGAGGGAAGAGAAGGATAGAAATTTAGATGGTGAGCGAGGGAAGAGCAATACAATGGAGAAATAATGATTATGAAAGGTGAGCAAGAGAGAAGAGAGAGAAAGAGAACTGACACAAGAGGGAGTGAGAGGGAAGGAGTAGGAGGAAATATAGAATAAGAGAGAAAAAGAATGAGTGTGAGAAAGAGATAGCGGGAGCGAGAGGAGGTGAGTGGGGCAAAGATAGAGAGAAGCAAATAGTGATGATAGGAAGAGAGAGAGAGAGAGAGAGAGAGAGAGCTAATGAGCACTGTCACATTTTACTCACCCTCCCTCTCCCCATCCATCTCTCACTCCTGCTCTCTTCCCCTAAGTCTATTTATGATCCTCTCGTCAGTTGTTATCGCCCTCCCTCTCTCCTCCTCTGTCTCTCTCAGCCCATTCCTATCCTTCTCTTTCTTTTGCTCATTATCTATCTCTATTATGTGTGAGGATGAAAGAGTTTAGAGAGACGATGAAGGGGGAGGAGAGTGAGTGAGGGGCAGAGAGGGACATGAACAGAGAGGGAGAAAGAAAAGATTGTGTGTGTGTGTGTTTGAAGAAGAGATTAGAATGGGAGAGAGCGAGGTATAGGGATAAGAAGAGGGTGAGAGATAGAGACAAAGAAAGAGATAGTGAAAGAGAGAAAGAGAGAGAGCGAGAAGGAGAGAGTGGGAGTTATGCAAAGAGAGTGGTTGATAGTAAAAAAGAGAGTGAGAGAGAGGAGAGAGAGGAGAGAGAGATTAAGAGGGAGTGAGAGAGAGTGTGGGAGAGAGAGATAGAGAGGTTTAACAAGAGAGCACAAGGGAAAGAGAGAGGTGAGTAAAAAAGAGAAAGAGAGAGGGAGAGGGAGAGGGAATGGGAGAGATATATCTAATGTGAGAGAGCAAGGCAAGTGTGCAAATGATGGAGGTAGTATGTGAGAGAGTGTGTGTGATGAAGAGAATGGAGTGAAGGAATGAAGGCTAGAGGGAATGAGAATAAGACAGAGATAGGGAGAATGAGAGGTAAGGGATAGGGTGTTGGAGAGGAAGAGAGAAGTGAGGGAGGGCAGGAGATAAAGAAGGCCAAGGAGAGGGAGAAAAGAAAGAGTAGATAAAGTGGTTGTGATATAAAGAGAGAGAGGAGAGTGAGAGAGAGAGGTGAGAGAGAGAAAAAAAGAGATAGAGTGAATGAGAGAAGAAGAGAACATAAGAGAAAGAGAGAGAGTGAGGAGGGAGGTAGAATAAGTGTAAGAGAGATATAGAGATAAGAAATATAGCTAGTAAGAAACATTGAGAGAGAGATTGAGAAATAGAGTGAAGAGGGAGGGTGTGCAGGAGAGAGGTAAAAGAGGAATTAGATGTGTGAGACACTTAGAAAAAATAAGAGATAGAGAAGAGAGGGAGAGGAATTGGAGGGAATAAGAGAGTTATTAAGATTTTGAGAGGGAGACTATCATTCTCTCCCTCTTCTCTATTCCTCCTCCTCTCTCCCTCTTTATTTCTATTATTCTCCCTCTTCCACTTTAACTCTCTCATTCTCTATCTCATTTGCTCTAACTCTCTCTCACTATAACACTCTCACACACACTCTCTTTCAATCTCTCTCTTCTTCTCCCACTTTCTCTCTCTAACACATTCTTCTCTCACTGTCTTTTTTTTCTCTCACTTTAATCTCCTCCTCCCTTATATCTCTTGTTCTCTATCTTACCCACTCTCAATATCAACATTTCTCCAATATAATCTCTCACTTTCTCTCTCACTTTCTCTCTTGTGCTCTGCCTCATGCTCTCCCTCTCCACCCCTTCCTTGTCTCTCTCCATCTCTCATTCCATCCATCTCTCTCTCCTCATCTCCTCTCTATCTCAACCACCTTCCTTTTCTTCTATCTCACTCTCTCTACTCTCACTGTCATTTTTTTCTCTCACTTTAATCTCCTCCTCCCTTATATCTCTTGTTCTCTATCTTACCCACTCTCAATATCAACATTTCTCCAATATAATCTCTCTCTCTTTCTCTCTCACTTTCTCTCTTGTGCTCTGCCTCATGCTCTCCCTCTCCACCCCTTCCTTGTCTCTCTCCATCTCTCATTCCATCCATCTCTATCGGCTCATCTCCTCTCTATCTCAACCACCTTCCTTTTCTTCTATCTCACTCTCTCTAACTCTCTCCATCTCTCTCCATTTTTTTCTCTCTCTCCCCTCACTCTCTATCTCTCTCCATTTTTTTCTCTCTCTCCCCTCACTCTCTATCTCTCTCTCCGCTTCATGCACTATCTACCTCTCTCTAGCTCTCTCTATTCTTCTTTTCTCTTATCTCTCTCACACTCTCTGTCTCTCACTATATCTCCCTACACTCCTCTCTATCCCCCTATCTCTCTCTTTCTACCTCTCTTACTCTATCTTTCCCTCTCTACTTCACTCTCTATGTCTCCCGTTATTTATCTTCTGTTCCTCTTACTTTCCTCTTGCTAGATACCTATATCCCTTTCTCACTTTATTTCTAACCCTCTCTTTCTCTCTCTTCGTCTATCACTCGCTCTCTCTATCACACTAACTTCTCTAACTCCATTTAACCTTTCCTCACTCTTTTACTACTTCTCTCTCATCTTTATCTCTCTCTCAACCATCCTTTCTCACTTACAGTCTCACTCACTTTGTTTAGTCTCTCACTTATTTTCTCTTTCATTCTCTCTTGCTCTCTAAATCATTCTCTCTTCTCTTTCTTTCTTAATTTTTTATGCTTTATCTGTCATTCTCCATCTTGTTCTATCTCCCCCCTCTCTCAAATTTATCTCTCTCTACCCTATCCTCTCTAACATTTTTTCCCTCTCTCACCTCTCATTGTCTCTCTTTCCCTCTCTTTTTTTATCTCTCTCTCATTATCTTCTCCCCTCATTTCCCCTCCCTCCCAATAACTCCCTCTCATTATCTATCTCCCCATCCTTCACTCACTTTTCCCTGTCCCACTTTAACTCTCTCTTTTTCTCTCTCATGTGCTCTAACTCTCTCTCACTCTACACTTTCACACACTCTCTCTTTCAATCTCTCTCTTCTTCTCCCACTTTCTCTCTCTAACACATTTTTTTCTCACTATCATTTTTTTCTCACTTTATCTATCCTCCTTCCTTATCTCTCTTATTCTCTTCCTTACCCACTCTCTATATTGGCATTTCTCCCATATAATCTCTCTCACTTTCTCTCCTGTGCTCTCCTCTCTCTAGCTTTGCTTCTCTCTCACTCTCTCTCCCTTCCTCACTCTTTCTTTTTATAGCTCTCTTCTACTTGACTTCTCTACCTCATGCTCTCCCTCTCCACCCCTTCATCGCTCTCTATCCCTCTTTCCATCCCTCTCTCTCTTTCTCTTTTTCCCTCCTCTCTCCCTTCCCTCTCCCTTCCTCCTCTCTCTCAATCTCTCATTCCATGCAACTCTCTCTCCTTCTCATCCTATCTCTATCTCAACCACCTTCCTTGCCTTCTATCTCACTCTCTCTAACTCTCGCCATTGTTCTCTCTCTCTCCACTCACTCTCTCTCTCTCCCTCTCTCTTCCTTCACTCTCTACCTCTCTCTAGCTCTCTCTATTCTTCTTTCTCTTATCTCTCTCTCACACTCTCTCTCACTGTATCTCGCTCACACTCCTCTCTATCTCCCTATCTCTCTCTTTCTATCTCTCTTACTCTGTCATTCGCTCTCTACTTCACCCTCTGTCTCCCTTTATTTATCTTCTATTCCTCTTACTATCCTCCACTCTCTCTTGCTTGATACCTATTTCCCTTTGTCACTTTATTTCTAACTCTCTTTCTCTCTCTTAGTCCATCACTCGCTCTCTCTCACTCACTAACTTTTTTGACTCTGTTTAACCTCTCCTCACTCTTTTACTCGCTTCTCTTTCATCTTTATCTCTCTCTCAACCATCCTTTCTCACTTACAGTCTCGCTCACTTTGTTTAGTCTCTCACTTATTTTCTCTTACAGTCTCTCTTGCTCTCTAAATTATTCTCTCTTCTCTTTCTTTCTTAATCTTTTATGTTCTATCTGTCCTTCTCCATCTTGCTCTATCTCCCTCTCTCTCAAATTTATCTCTCTCGACCCAACCCTCTCTAACACTCTTTCCCTCTCTCACCTCTCATTGTCTCTCTTTCCCTCACTTTCTTTATTACTCTCTCATTTTCTTCTCCCTTCATTTCTCCTCCCTCCCTGTAACTCCCTCTCATTATCTATCTACCCATCCTTCACTCACTTTTAGCCTTCCTTCAAGACTTTCACCCTCACCCTCTTTCTCTCTCTTACTCTCTCTCTCTCACACTCGTAGTGTCTCTATATTTTTTTCAACCTCCCCACTTCCTTTCATACTTCTTTCTCTCTTTATCTCTAAGTTAAAGGGAGCAAAAGAAAGTAATGGTCCAAGATAGAGGGAGAAAGAGGAAATGAGCAAGAGAAGGTGGGAGAGGCAGCAAGAGAAGGTGGGAGAGGCAGAAAGAGCATAAGAGAGAGAAGGGAGAGGAGATGGCAGATAGGTTGATAGTTTGAGGAAGAGAGAGGAGATGGCGGATAGTTTGATAGTTTGAGAATGATAGAGGGAGCTATCTTCCAATCCCTCACTCCACACACACACTATGTCTCGCTAGATTGAGAGAATGAAGATAGGGAGAAAGAAAAAATTTAGTAAGGTAGGGTTGTAGAATGAGACCAAGAAAGAGACACGTTGAGATAGAGAGAATGAAGAGAGGTGGACAAGCAAGAGGAACAAAGAGAGTGGAAGAAAGAAAAGAGAGAGAATGAAAATAAAGAGCAAGAGAGAGGTAGGGAGTGAGGTAAGAGAGACAGTAAGAGAGAAAGGAATAGTTAGTGAGGTAAAGAGAGTAAAAGAGAGATTAAACGAGAAAGAGAAACTGAGAATGAACAAGAAAGGGGGGAGTTAGAGAGGGAGAGAAAGAGAGGTCATATACCTTGAACTCTCTCACACTTATATTGAGAGTGAGAGAGAGTTGGGAAAGTGAGAGCAATAGAAGGAGAGAGAAAATAGCAAGAAAGAGAAAGAGAGAAAGGGAGGGGAGTGAGAGGGTGGTAGAAAATGAACAAATGAGATAGAACATGAAGGAGAGAAAGTGAGAGAGTAATGGACCATTGTCTCCCTTTCTCTCTCTTTATTTATCTCTCGCTCATCCTCTTTTCCCCTCATTTCCCCTCCCTCCCTATAACTCCCTCTCATTATTTATCTCCCCACCCTTCACTCACTGTTAGCCTACCTTCAAAACTCTCACCCTCGCCCTCTTTTTCTCTCTCACTATCTCACTCTCTCTCACTCTCTCACTCTCTATCACACACACTCTTAGTGTCTCTCTATCCTTTTCAACCTCCCTACTCTTTTCTTAATTCTTTCGCTCTCTTTATCTCTAAGTTAAAGGGAACAAAAGAAAATATTGGACCAAGACAGCGGGAGAAAGAGGAAATGAGTGAGGGAAGGTGAGACAGGCAGCAAGATCATAAGAGAGAGAAGGGAGAGGAGACGAAGGCTATCTTCCAATCCCTCACTCCACACACACGCTACATCTTGCTGGATTAAGAGAATTAAGATAAGGAGAGAGAGAAATGTTAATAAGGTAGGGTTTTAGAATGTGAGAGAGTAATGGACAATTATCTCTCTTTTCTCATTGTCTCTCTTTCCCTCTCTTTGTTTATCTCTCTCTCATCCTCTTCTCTCCTCATTTCCCCTCCCTCTTTGTAACTCCCTCTTATTACCTATCTCCCCATCCTTCACTCAATTTTAGCATCCCTTCAAAACTCTCACCCTCACCTACTTTCTCTCTCTGACTCTCTCTCTCACACTCTCAGTGTCTCCCTATCCTTTTCAACCTCCCCACTTTTTTCTTACTTCTTTCTCCCTCTTTATCTATATGTTAAAGGGAGCAAAAGAAAATAATGGATGAAAATAGGGGGACAAAGAGGAAATGAGTGAGGGAAGGTGGGCGAGGCAGCAATAGCATATGAGAGAGAAGGGAGAGTAGATGGTGGATAGGTTGATAGTTTGAGAAAGAGAGAGGGCACTATCTTCAAATCACTCACTCCACAAACAAGTTATGTCTCGTTGGAAAAGTGAGAGTGAACAAGAGAGGGGGGAGTTAGAGAGTGAGAAAAAGAGAGGCCATATACCTTCAACTCTCTCACACTTCTATTGAGAGTGAGAGAGAGTTGGGAAAGTGAGAGCAATAGAGGGAGAGAGAAAAGTGCAATAAAGAGAAAGATAGAAGAGAAAGAGAGAGAAAGGGAGGGGAGAGGGATGGTAAGAGTAAATGAACAAATGTGATAGAACATGAAGAAGAGAGAGTGAGAAAGAGAGAAATAAATATAAAAATAGCAAGAGGAGGAGCAATAGTGACGGATTGGCAAAAAAAGACAAAGAAAGAGAGAGAATGAGAAGTAATGTAAAAGGGGGGAGGGACAGAAAGCAAGAAGGAGAGATATTGTGAGAGAAAAGAGAGCAAGAGAGCGATGTGAAAGAGAGAGTGAAGAAGAGAGTGAGAGGGTGTGAGAGGGGAGAAAGATAAAGAGATAGAGCGGAGAACCAAGAAAGATAGTGGGAGCGATTGAGGGAGAGTGAGATAGAGGGTGAGTAAGAGACAAAAAAAGAGTGCGGGAGGGAGCTTGAGAGAGAGTGAGTAGATAAGGAGGGAGAGGGAGACAGAGTGAGAGCAAGAAAGAAAATAGTGTGAGAAGAATGAGAGAGAGTAGAGAGGGAGGTTATTTCACTCACTCTCTAAAGATTTCTATCTTGCAATCCTTTACTCCCTCTCTCTTATCTCTCTCACACTCTCCCTCTCTCTATCACTCGTTCTCTCCCTCATGCTCTTTCAATTCCTTTATCTGTCTCACACACACACAATCTCTCAACCCTCTTTTGCCTCTTTCTCTCTATTTCTCTGTCAGTCTGTCTCTCAAAAACTTGCTATTTTCTTTCTCAACCTACCTCTCTTTCGGTCTCTTACAGTCTCTCACTCGTTCAAACTCTCTCACTCTCTCTCGCCATCTAATCTTGCTCTACCTTTCTAGCTATCACGCACTCCCTCTCCTTCCCCCCATCTCCTCTCCCTTCCTTCCCTCTCTCTTTGTCTCCTTTTCTCTCTTTTTGACTCTCTCTCTTCCCTACCCTCCACTCTCTCTTGCCCTCCCTCCTTTCTCCCTGTCCTTATTATATAATCCTCACTTCTTTGGCTATCTTTTATCTCTCTCACTCTGTCTCACTTTCTACCTCTATTATCTGTGATGTATAAATGGGGAAAAATAGATAGATAGAGGGAGAGATAAAGATACAGTGGAGAGAGAGGGAGGGGAAAATGGTAGAAAGAGAGTGGAAGAGAGCGAGGTTGTTAGTATGAGAGTGATGGAGAGTGAGAGAAAGGAATAGAGAAAGATGAAGAGAGAAACAGTGAGAGAGAGAAAAAGAGAGAGCAGTTGATAGAGAGAAAAAGAACAAAAGAATGTTTGTATGTAAAGGAGAGAGCAACCAAAGCAAGGGAGGAATATTTCTGTCTAACCCTTTCTCCCTCCCTCCCTCTATTCCTTCATCATTCCCTTACCACAATATCTCTTGCTTTCTCTCATACCTTCAATGTCTCTCATCATTCCCTCTCTCTCTCTCCTCTCCCTCTCTTTCTCTCTCTTTCTTTTTGCTTCACTCTCAAAATCTCTCAATTTCCTCGATCACTCTCTCCCTCACACACACACACACTCTATCTATTTCTCCAGAGAAAAAGAGGGAAAGACCGTGAGAGAGGGACAACCAGAGAGTAGGGAGGAAGAGATGACAAGAGTGAGACAAAGAGGGAATAAATAAATAGAAAGTGATTGAGATAGGCTCACTCGCTCTTTACTTCAATCTTTCTCATTGTCTCTCTCTCTCTCTCTCTCACTTTCTCTCATTGTTTCATTTCTTTTTTCTCTCCATCTTTCTCACTATATTCATCTCACTCTCTCTAAGCTCTCCCACTTTCACCCTTCATTGTTTTCTCCCTTTGCTCTATTTAGAAAGAGGGAGAGAGAGCCAAATAGAGATAATGAGAAAAAGTGAGAGATACTTACACGCTCTCCCTTCTTACACTTTCTTCATCATGTTTCTCTCATTCCATCTCTCTCTTCTCTCTCAACCTCTATATCTTTTACATATTTATTTCTTGTTTTTGTTTCTCTTCTTTATATCACTCATCATTCTATCTCCCTTATGTTCTCTCTCACTCTTCATTATTCTCTCTCTCTATATCCTAATCTCTATTTCTCTTCATCTTAACTTTTATTCCTCCATCTATTTCTCTCTTTATCTCTCACTCTTTCCAAGCCTTCCTTTCACTCTCTCACCTCCATTTTCTTTATTTCTCTCTCACTCTCTCTCACGCGCTCTTTTCCTCTCTCTCCCACTCCCTCTTTTCTCTTATTCCCTTACTCATTATGTTTCATCAATACCATAAACCTCTCAAACTCTCTCACCCTTCTCTCTCATCCTCCATCTCTCCCTTAAAGAGTGTGAGTGAGGGAGAGAGAATTAGAGAGAGAGAAGGGGATAGAGAGAAAGGCAGAGAGTAAGAGAGGGTGGGAGAGAACAAAGAGGAGGTTATAGAAGAGAAAATGAGAGTGAGATAGTAATATCTCGTACTTGTCTCTCTCTTTTATTCCCTTCCTCCTTCACACCCCCTCTCACCTCTCTCTTGTACTCTCTGCCTTAGTCTAGTTCCCTCCCTTTCCATCTTCTCTCTTTATCTTTCTCTTCTCCTCTTTCTCTCTTTTTCTCATCTATTCCCTCTCGAACCATCCCTCCTCTCCTTGACTTTCTCTCGCATCATCACTTCAATTTTCCTTTCCCTCTATCTCTTTTCTCTTAAATCCTCCTCTCTCACATTTTCATGATATTAGAGAGAGATAGAGAAGAGGGGAGGGCGAGAGAGAGAGGAGAGAGACAAAGATAACATGTGAGTGTTACTTCCTCTCTCTATCTCTCTCCCTCTCTCTCTCTCTCTCTTGTGCTATTAACCTGTACTCTCTCTCTTTTAATCTTGTTCTCTCTTAACCCTCCCTCTTGTTCTCTGTCTCACCCCTCCCTCTCTATATCCTTCTCGCCCCCTCTCCCTCTCTCTCTCTTACTCAATCCCTCTTGTGCTATCTCTCTCTTTTTCTGAACGACCCTCATTCTCATACCCTATTTCTCATTCCTCTCAAGAGAGATAGAAAGAGTAGTGAGATAGAGAGAAAGAGAGAGAAGAGTAGAGCATGAGAAAGAATAATAGAGGGAGGAAAATAAGAGACAAAGAGATATAGAGAGAAATAAGAAAGTTAAAGAAGAGAGTGAGAGAATGGAGATATGGAAAGAGATCTCACTTTCTCTAGTGTGGGAGAGAGCAAGAGAGATTTGAGTGAACAAAAAGAGGCTGAGAGGGAGTGAGATAGAGAGAGAGTTTGATGGTATGAGAGAGGTTAGCGGTATAAGAGAAAGCTACAAACTTGGTGAGGGAAGGACAGTTAGGGTGTGGTGGGAAATAGAGAGGATAGGTAAGAGCTAGAAAGAGATAGAAGGAATGAGAGAAGAGATCAAGAGAAAGCGAGAGGAAGTGAGAGAGAGTTAGATAGGGATATGGAGAGAAGTGAAAACTAAGAGAGGTAGAGAGATTAGGAGTGAAAAGTAGAGTAGGAAAGAGCGTGACAGATTGAGTAAGAGAGAGAAATGAAAAGTGAGAGTGAAATTCAGAGAGACACACTCTCTCTATCAGCATATCTCCCATGTAATCTCTCACTCAATTTCTCTTTATCAATCTTTCTCTCTCACTTTATCTCTTGAGCTCTCACTCTGCTCCCTCCCTCTTTTTTTTCAAACTATCAACAAGTCTCCTTACACATGTTAAACTCTCTCTTTCACTCTCTACCTTTATCCCTTTCTCTCTCTTTCTCCCTCCCTCTCACTTCCTCCCTCCCTTCCTCTCTCTTTATATATCAGATTGAGCGAGAGAGAGAGAGAAAGATAGAGGAGGAGAAGAGGGAAGGAACACGTGAGTTAAAGGGATTGCGAGATAGATAGAGAATAAGTAAATATAGACAATGAGGGAGTGCCTCAAGAGTGAGCGAGGGAGATCACGAGAAAAAGAGTGTAAGTATAAAGCGTAACAGAGGGAGGAGGGAGGTTTAGAGGCAGAAAGAGGGGAAAAAGAATGTGAGAGAGCTATAAAGTTGAGAATGAGATGGAGAGTCTCTCTATCTCAATCCTTCCATTCTCTCTTCAGCTCTCTCTTATTCTCTATCACTCTTTTTCTCTCTTGTTCACCTCTCTCGCACTCTCTACCTCTCGTCGTCCCTCTCTCTTGCTCTCACTCTTAATAGAGAAGGAGAGATTGCTCTCTTTGCTTGCTCTCTCTCTCTCCCCCTCTTTCTATAGCTTTTTAGATTATCTTTTTCTCTCCCACTCTCTAACTTCCTCTCTCCTATCATGCTCCTCTTTCTTCTCTTCTCTTCTCTTCTCTTTCTCTCTATCTCTTCACCCTCTCTTCTTACTCTCGTCATCACTCTCTCTCACTCACATCACTCCTCTCCCTCTCCCTCTCTCTTCTCTCTTCAATTTCTCCCCTCTTCCTGACTCATGCTATATTTTTTCATTTTCTCCCTCACTCTATCACCTTACACTTTTCTTTTAGCTCATTCCCATTTACTCTCTCACCCTGACTCACTCTCCCTCTCTTCATCATTTTCTCTCCTTCTCTCGCTTCATCTCTCTATGTCTCTTGCACTTTCTCTCCTTGCTTCCTCATTGACTTTTTTAATCTCTCTCCATTCTTACTCTCTCTCTCTCACTTTTCTCTCTCCATTCTTACTCTCTCTCATCCTTCAAAGCTCCCCAGCTCTCATGGTATCTTTCTTACACCTTCTATCTTCTCTCTCTAATATGCATCTCTCACTATCTCTTCTCTCCTCTTCTCTCTCTTAGTCTACTATTTATCTTTTTTTTGCTCTCCCACTCCTGCTCTCCCACATGCTCTCCCTTCATCTCTCACTCTCTCTTCTTTCACTTTCTCTCTCCCACTCCCTCATTTGTTTGATGTTTTACCCACTTTCTTCCCCCATATCTTTCACACTCTCAGTAGATATCCTGCTTTTCTCACTCTCTTACTCTTGCTCTCTCCCTCCTCTCTCACATTCTTCTTCACAACCACCTCCCTTACCTTCCTATCTCACTTCCCCTCTCTTTCTCGCTCTTCTTCCCTCCCACACACCCTTTTCTCATAGACACACACACACTCTCTCCCTCTCTCTTTTTCCTCTCTCTCTCTCTCCCTCTCTTAATACCTCTTTCTGTGTCTCACACCTCCATTTCTCTCTCCCTTTTCATATCTCATTCTATCCCTCTCTCCATTCTCTCTCTCTCGCTTTGTCTCTTCTCATTATAATTCTCTCACACTATCTCTCATTATCTCTCACTCCTCTCACTCTCTTTCATCATTATTACTGCCTTCTTCTCTTTCTTTCTCTCTCTCCCGCTCCATCACAAGAGAGAGAAGAGACTGGGAGAGTGATAGTGATGAGGAAAAGTGAGAGGAGGAAGAGAAAAATAGAGAGAAAAGGAGGGAGGGAGGGGAAAGAGAGTAAGAGAATGAGAGAAAGAGAGAGAAGAGCAAGAGAAAGAAAGAGAGCTTTATCTCCTTACCTAATTTTGTTTCTTTATTTCTCCGTTGCTTTTATTGTCTCACTATTGAGAGGGAAGGAGAGATTGAGAGAGTTAATGAGATATAGAGAAAGAAGGATAGAGAGATATTGAGTGAGACAAGACAGAGAGAGATACCGAGTGAGAGAAAAGAGATATATATATTGATAGAGAGATGGAGAGATAGAGAAAAAAGGGCATGTGAGACTGAGGGAGTGGCAAAGAGGTATATGCAGAGAGACAATGAGATAGTGTGTGACAAGGAATTGTAGAGAGAAAGAAAAGAGATTAAGATAATATAGAGAGTGGATAGAGAGAGAGGGGAGTGTGAGAGAGAGAAAGATGAGCTAGCAAGGGAGAGAAGAAATGAGAAGGAAGAAGAGAGGTGAGAGAGAGAATTAGAGAGAGTGAGGAAGTGAGAGGGAGGAATTGAGAGAAAAGAGAGAGATAGCGACACAAAGTGAGAGAGCAAAAAAAGAGGTAGAGTACAAAGAGAGATAAAGAGAGTGTGAGAGAGAGAATAGAAGAGGAAGGGAGGAAGTAAGAAATTAAGAGAAAGATAAAGAGAAACTATGAGGTGAGTGGGGGAGAGACAGCGAGAGAGAGAGATAGAGCAACAAATATAGGGGGAGGGGAGGGATACATCAACATTGAGATAAAGGGAGAGAGTTAATGAGAGAGGGTGACAGAGTGAGTGAGGGAAGAGGAGGGATGGTGGGATAAAGATGGAGAGGGATAGAGTTAGAGGGAATAAGAGATAGAGAGATATCATGTGACAGAGTGAGAAAAGTTGATAGTACAAGAAAGAGAGAGGAAAGAGAGAGGAAGGGAAGGGGTGGAGGGATGGAGAGAGAGAGAGAGAGAAAGAGCTTGAGTGAGGGAGAGGAAAGTCAAAAAGAGGATAGAGGAAGAAGAGATTGAGGGAGAGACAATGAGAGATATCAAAGCAATAAGAGGACATATAGAAGGAGATACATAGAGATTAAGCAAGAGAAAGTGTAAGAGATAGAAAAATAGAAGGAGAGATAGAGAGAGGAAGGAGATATCAAGTGTGAAAGAGTGAGAGGGATAGAGTGATATCAAGAGAGTTAAAGCAAAAGAAGAGGAAGTTTGTGAGTGATGAGAGAGAGAGGGATAACAAGTACGGGAGAGGGAATAAAGGGAGGGACACTGAGAGATGGCAAGTAAGAAGTGATAGATATAGATGTAAATAGGGGGAGTCAAAGAGAAAGATAGACAGAGGAAGAGATAGAATGAAAGATGTGACTGAGATAGAGAGATGAAAACTGAGAGGAACATTAAGAAAAGAGAGAGATCGAGAAAGAGAGAGAGGATGGTAAAGAGTGAAGAGAGAGAGATATGTTAATAGTTTGAGAGGAAGAGAGACAGAGATAGTGGGAAGAGAGTGTGAGAGAGTGAGAGAGAAGATGAGAAAAATAAAAGAGTGACAAGTGAGTCAAAAAAGAGGGAGAGAGTTGTAAAAGACACGCTATTAGAATATCTCTATATCCCTTCCTACCTCTATCATGTGAGAGGTAGAAATGAGGAGAAAGAGTTAAAGAGAAAGAGGGTGAGTGATAAAGGAGACAGTGGAAAGAGAGGGATAAGAAAAAGAAAGAAAGGGAGTTGGAGAGAGTGAGGTTGTTAGTATGAGAGAGAGGAATGATAAGAGTGAGGGAGGGAGAGTGAGAGAAAGGAATAGAGAGATGCAAGGAGAGAGTGAGAGAAAGAAATAAAGAGAGTGGGAGTGAGTGAGGTCATTGCTTCTCTCTCTATCCCTCCATCTCTCTTACTTTATCTTCCTCACCCTCTCTCTCACACTTACACTCTCCTTTTCTCTCTTCTCTCTCTAACACACCCACTTTCTCTCTCAATCTATCTATGTATATCTCACTATCACTCTCCCTTCTAAACTCCCTCCCTACCTCTCTCACTTCTCCCTTCTGTCTCCCTCACTCTCAATCTCTTCCATGCCTTTTGTTTCTCAGTATATCTCTCTCTTAAAATATTAATCTTTCTCTCCACACATATCTATCTATTTGTCATTCTCTCTCTATCTCCCACCTTCTACCTGACTATTTTGCACTTTCTTTCTCTCATTCTAGAACTCACTCTACTCTCACACTCTTTTTATCGCACTCACTCTCCATATCTCTCCTCTCTCTCAATCCCTCCCGCTTCATCTCTTCTCTCTCGCATTTTCTCTCTTACTTTCCCTCTCTCACACTCTATCTCTCTCACGCCCTCTGTATCTCTTTCTTTCTTCTCTTCTTCTCTTTTTTTCACTCACTCACTTACCTCCTTCTCTCCCAAGGCTCTCTCTCACTAACTTTCTCTTCTCTCGCTCTCCATCTCTCATTCTCTCTTTCTCTTTCATTTGCTCTCTCACTAACTTTTTTTTTTTGCTCTACGTCTTCTCTTTTCTCTCTCTCTTGCTTCTTCCCTTACTCCCATCTCCTCTCCCTCTATCACTCTCTTTCTCTCACTCATTTTCACATTACCTCCATCTTTTTCTCACTTTTGTCTCTCTTAATCTCTAACTCTCTATCTCTTGCTCTTTGCCACTTATTCTCTCTCTCTTTCTTTATGTATCTCTCTATCGCCCTTCTCTTTCTCTTCCCTCTTTTGCTCTTGCTCTCTCTCTAACTCTCTCATGCTCTCTCTCCTAATCTCTCACACACTCTGTTCTCTCTCATCATCTCTCACTCTCTCTTTGATTTTTTTTGGCTTACTTTTTCTCTCTTATCATCACTCTCCACCACCCATCTTTCTCTTGCTCTCTCTCTTCACCCTCATTACCTCTCATAATCTCTCATTTTATCTCTCTCGGTAAAGAGAGACAGAAAGATAAAGGGAGAGTGAGTTTGAAGGCACGAGAGTGATGGAGAAAGTGAGGGAGTGAGGAGAATTATAGAGATGTGATCAGTGAGAGATAAAGAGGAAAGAGAGCAAGAGAGGGGGAGGGAGGGAGGGAGGGAGGGATATGGAGTGAGATAGAATAATAAGAGAAAGAGAGAGAGAGCAAAGGAAAAGAGAGGGAGTTAGAGGGAAGAAGTTAAAATGAGAGCGTAAGAGAGAAATGAGAGAGAGAAGGAGAGAGAGGGAGAGATGAATGGTTAGGGAGGAAGGGGAGAGAGAATACAAGAAAGGATAGAAGAGAAAGAGTGAGAAGGGAAAGGGAGAGAGAGATTGAGAGAGAAATAGTGGGATGGAAGGAGATGAGAAGAGGAGAAAAGGGTGGGAGAGATACAGCAACTTAGAGAAGGAGAGAGAAAGTTGAGAGAGAGAGATAAAGAAAGTGATATTGGGTAAAAGAGATAGAAAGTGAAAGGGAGGGAGGGAGGGAGAGATAGGAGAGGGAAAAAGTAAGAAAGCTAGAGAGAGAGAGAGAGAAAGAGAAATAGAGAAGTGTGTGAGAGATAAAGTAAAAAGGAGAAGGATAGACATTCAAATGAGTGAGAGAGGGTGGGGTAAAAATAAAATTTGTTTGGTGAGAGAAAGTAACAGAACAAAGAGTGAGAGAGTTAGAGTTTGAGAAAGTTAATGCTGGAGAGTGATAAAATGAGAGAGAGAAGAACATGAGAAAAAGTTTGAAGAGTAAGATAAGAGCAAGAGAAAGAACAATAGAGAGAGAAAATAAGAGGCAAAGAGAGCATAAGACAAAGAGTGAGAGAGGGGGATTGAGATGATGAGTGTTAGATAGTGTGAGAAGAAGAGAGGAGGGAAGGAGCTAGCGTTAAAAAGAGAGAATATGGGAGGGATGGAGAGGGAGCTAAAAAGAGAGAAATGAAGGGAGGGAGGGGGAAGGAGAGTGAGAGTAGAGTGAGTTATCTCTCTCTTGGTCCTTCACTTGTTCTCAATTCTTTCACTCTCTCTCCCTCCCCATCACACTCTCATCGAGTTTCTCTCCCACTCTTTATCCATCCCTTCCTCATTTCTACTCCCTTTCCACTTCTTTCTAATCTTTCACTCTATCTCTTCTTTTCTCTCTCTCTCGCCTCTCTCTATCCTTCCATCTCTCCAATTACCACCCTCCCTCCCTCTCTCTCATGCCCTTTACCATTTCTGTTTACCTCTTCTTTCACTCCCTCTCTCTTCTTCTTTCTCTCTCTCACTCTATATATTTCTTCATCTCCTTCATCCCTCATTTCCCTCCCTCAACCTCTCCCTCTCCCTCTGCCTCTATCTCTCTCACACACACTCTCTTTCTTCCACACTTCTCTCTATCCATATTCTCTCACTCTTGCTCTCTCATTCCTCTCACGTTCAATCTGTCTCTCTCATATCTCCCTCTTCTCCCTCTCTCACACACAAACACTCACTCTCTCACCCTCTCTCTCCCTCTCATTCTCTTGATCCATCTTTTGTTCTCCACTTCTTGCTCTCACTCACTCACTCACTCTTGCTTCTCTCTCCCTCACACACAAACACTTGCTCCCTCTTCCTCTCTCTTCTTGCTTTCTCTTTTTTTGCTCTCTCTTTCTCTTTTATATCTCACACATTCTCTCCCTCTCATTATTGCTCTTTCACTTGCTCTTTTCTTTCTCTCCCATCTTTTTCCCTTGTAATCTATATTTTTCCTCTCTCTCTCTCCCATCTTTATCCCTCTATTTTTGTTTGGTATATTCATCACTTAAATATGAACAGTAAGACAAACTTTATATTGATACTGAAACTCATAGAAATTAAAATGATTTTATGAATGGAGTCAATATGCAATATTTATTGAAAAATGTATTCATGTGCTCTCTTTCTCTTACTCTCTATGAGAGAGAATAATGAGTGAGACAAAAAAACAAGTCAGTAAGGAAAAAAAATGCAGGGAAAACAAATTAATGATTGAGATAGAGGTTGAGAAAAGGATTGAGAGCGAGGTGAAAGAGGTTGAGAAAAGGATTGAGATAGAGGGAGACTATGAGAGAGAGAAAAAGAGTAAGATATGAAAGATAAGATGAGGACTAATGAAGCATATAGGAGAGAGTGAAAGAAGGAATAGGACAAATCAAAGATCCTTATTCTTCTATCTCTATCTCATTAATCTCCCGCTTTATCTCCTCTCTTCTTTCTCATTCTCTCACTACCACTCTCTCTCACTCATATACTACCTCCCTCTCCCTCTCACTTCTTGCTATCTCTCCTCTCTCTCTCAATCCTCACTCTCTCTTGTTCCCACTTTTCTCTTACACCCCCTTGCTCGTTGTCTCTCTCTCACTCTTCTATCTCTCTCCCTCTTTCCATCGCTCTCTCTCTTGTCCCCTCTTGTTCTTGCTTCTTACCTCAATTCTTTCATTCCTTCTCTCCGTCCCCCTCAC
Source organism: Phalaenopsis aphrodite (assembly GCA_003013225.1). NCBI lineage: Eukaryota > Viridiplantae > Streptophyta > Magnoliopsida > Asparagales > Orchidaceae > Phalaenopsis > Phalaenopsis aphrodite. The sequence continues at coordinate 251,095 of NEWO01000402.1, forward strand.
ACTCTCATGTGCTCTCTCGCACTCCCTATCCATCCCTTCCTCTCTCTCCCTCCCTCCCTCCCTCATATCATCTCCCCTTCTAATCTGTCATTCCATCTCTTCTTCTTTCTCCCTTCTCTCTTTATCCCACCACCTCCATAACTACACCCTCCCTCCCTTTATTTCACACCCTCTAGCTTTTCTCTCTACCTCTTCATCTTTTACACCCTCTCTTCTCTCTTCTCTCTCTCACTATGTATATGTCTACCTCTCCTTCATTCTTCCTCTCCCTTCCTCTACCTCTCCCTCTCCCTCTTCCTCTATCCTTCTCACACACGCTCTCTTTCTTCCACACTTGTCTCTCTCCCTATTCTGTCACTCTTGCTCCATCACTCCTGTCACTTCCAAAGCCTCTCTCTCTTTAACTCTCATCTTCTCCCTCTCTCTCACACAAACACTCGCTCCCTCTTCCTCTCTATCCCTCTCCTTTAGTTGTTCCATCTTTTGTTCTCCACTTCTCTCTCTCACTCACTCACTAACTTTTGCTTCTCTCTCCCTCACACACACACACACTTGCTCCCTCTTTATGTCTCTTCTCACATTCTTTTTCTTGCTCTCTCTTTTATATCTCACACATTCTCTCCCTCTCATTTTTGCTCTTTCTCTCACACTTTTCTGTCTCTCCCATTACTTTCTCTTATAATCTTTCTTTTCTCTCTGTCTCTCTCTCACTCCTCTTTATCTCTCAATTTTTGGTTGGTGTAGGAAAGAAAGTAAAGGGATAGAGGAGACAAGAGTGAGAAAAAAAAATAATCCTTTCTATTGCTTTACATTCCCTCTCTCTCTTCCCTTGTCTCTCTCTCATCAATCATTTCTCCTTCCCTCCCTCCATCCTTCACTCACTTCCTCTCCTCTCTCATTCTGTATCAATATCTCTCTCATTATCTCTCTATCTTAACTTCTCTCCTCTCTCCCTTTCCTCTCCATCTTACACACTCTTACTTACACTCGCATCATTTCACTCATTTTTCTTTTCACTCTCCCTTTCTTGCTCCCTCACTTTTCCTCACTCTCACTCTCTTTCTCAGTATTTTCTCAAACTCTCACTCTTTCTCTCACTATTATCTGTAATGCTCTCTCTCATGATTTCCCTGTCTCTATTTCTCAATCATAGAAGAAACTAGGACTAAGAGTGCGAGGGAAAGGAGGAGAGAATAGTGTGAAGGAAAGAGTTTGTGAGAAGAGAAAGAGCAAAAAAGACTGTCCATCTTCATCCAATAGAGAGAGGTAGATATTTTTTTTGTATCTCCTCTTTCTTCCCCTCTGTTGCTAAATAGGGGTGAGAAAAGAGATGAGAGAAGAAAAGGAGAGTGATGATCTCTAACTCTCACTCTTTCTCTCACTATTTTCTCTAACACTCTCTCTCATGCTTTCCTTGTCTCTATTTCTCTAGCACAGAAGAAAGTGGGACCAAGTGAAAGAAGGAGAGGAGGAAATATTGTGAGGCAAGGAGCATGTCAGAAGAGAGGGAAAGACTATCCCTCTATATCTAACAAAGAGAGCTAGTTGTCTTTTTGTCTTCCCTTTTTCTCTTATCATTTGATCTCTCTATCTCGCTCTCTCCTCTCTTTCATTGTCTCTTTATATATCTTCGTGCTCTCTCTCACATTATCTCACCTAAAGGGAGGGGTAGGGATGGAGAGAGAGAGGAGATGGCTAGAGAAAAGGGTGAGAGAGAAGGAAGATGGAGCAAGAGAAACGAGAGTGAGAGAGAAAGATATGGAGAGAGGGAGCATGACAGAGAGAGGGATAGAGAGAGCAAGTGAGAGAGAGAAAGAAAAATATAGAACAAGAGAGTGAGTGAGAAAGACAGAGAGAATAAAATGTTACAACAAGAAAGAGAGAACATCCGAGATAGATAATAGAAGAGAGAGGGAGAGGTGGGAGGGAGGGAGGGATGGAGTGTTAGAGAAAGCAAGACAGAGTAGGAGAGATATATAAAAATAGTGAGAGGTAGAGGGAAAATAAGAGATAAATAAAGAGAGGGTGCGAGACGGAATGAGGGAGGGATAAAGAGAGCAGTAGGAATGAGAGAAATGGAGAGGATAGTGTGTCTCAGAGAGATAAGTAGAATAAGAGAGGTAGACTGTGAGAGAGGAAGGAGAGAGAGAGAGTTAGAGGGTGATACATTAGGGAGAGTGATAAAGAATGAGAGCTAGTGAGAGAGGGAAGAGGTTGAGAGAGAGAGAGAGAAGGAGCTTGAAAGATAGAGAGGGGATGATAAAGAGCAGAGATAAAGAAGAAAGAGTAAGAAAGAGAGAGCAAGCAATAGAGAAAGACAGTGAGAGAGATGAAGAGATTGAGAGAGAGAGAGAGGCAGAGAACAAAAGAGTGAGTGAGTGAGATAGAGAAGAGAGCAATACAAAAAACAAATGAGAACATATGAGACAAAAAATGAGAGAACATAGGGGATTACTAATACAAGAGGGACGAGGAGTGAGGGAGGGAGGGAGAGGGAGGGAGGGAGAGAATGAGCAATAGGGAGAGAGAATGAGGAAAAAGAGTGGTAAGGAGAATATTTGTTAGAGAGACAAGTAGAAAGAGAAAGATGAAGGGAAAGTGTGAGAGAAGAAAGGGAGAGCTAGAGGAAGAGGCAAGAGAGGGAGCATAAATGGAGTGAGAGAAGCAAGGGATAGAGAAATGTAGAGAGAAGGTAAAATAGGGAAGGAGAAGAGTGAGAGAGAGGTAAAACAAGAGAGAGAGAGAGAGAGAGAGAGAGGGAAAGCCTGCCTCCCTTTCTTTTCCACCCTCTATCACTCTACTCTCACCTTCTCTCCCTCCCTTGCTTACTCACTTTCTCTTCATAGACACTCTCTCTATTTTTCTCCTCCTATTTTCTCATGAACCATCTATCTAGCTCCCTCTCTCCCTCCTTCTAACACTCTCTCTCTAACCCCACTCTACATCTGTTCTCTCCCCCCTCGCTATCACTCTAGAGAGGGAGCTAAAAAGAGTGAGAAAAAGATATAGGGACGAAATGGGATGGAGAGAGTGAGAGCAACTTCCTCTTCTCATTTCTTTCTTACTCTCTCTTCATAACTATCTTTTTCCCTTCCTCTCCTTTCTCCATTTTTCTTTTGCAATCTCTCTCTCCATCAATAGAAAGATAAAGAAAAGAGGGTGACGGAAGAAAGTGATAAGTGGAAAAGAGGAGACAGAACGAGATATTACAGAGGAGAGTGGAGAGTAGAGTGGGAGAAAGAGGAGAGAGATGTGAGAAATGAGAGATAGAGTGATAGAGTGAGAGAGTGAGAAAGAAAGAGAGAAAAAGGGAGAGAGAAGCTTATGTTATCTCTCTCCTCTTTCCTTCCCTACCACTTTAATTCTCTCCTTCTATAACCCTCTCATATGTTCTCTCTCTCTATTCCAAGCATTTACTTTCTTATCTCTCATGCTTGATCTTTCCCCATTTTCTTTCTCTTGTTCTCCATCTCTCTCTCTCTCTCTCTCTCTCTCTCTCTCTCTTTCCCTCAGTCCCCCCTCCCTCCATCTCTCAGAGAAATAGAAAGAGAGATATAGAGACGAAGAAGAGCATGAGCGAGAGAGGAAGAGAGAAATAAAGAATGAGTGAGAGGAGGAAGAGAATATACAGAGGGTTGGAGGGACGGAGGGAGATAGGAAGAGTATGCATCCATCTCTTTCCTAGTTTCTCTCTCTCTCCACTATCTCTCTCACTATCCCTTTCTCTTTATCTCTCCATATCTCTCCCTTCCTCTCTTGTTTGTATTTTTTTTCAGTCTCTCTCCCGCTTCATCATTAGAGGGGTAAAGAAGAGAAGGTGAGAGAAGAGATATAATGGTAGGAGAGATAAAAAGAGAAAAGACAATGAGAGATTATAGAAAAGAGTGTGAGATATTTAGAGTCACTTATCCCTCTTTATCAATCTTTCTCTATTTTCTTTCTCACTATCTATCTCTCTCACTCTCTCTCCTTCACTCCCTCCCTCCCTCCCACTCTCAAAGAGCGAGAAAGAGAGAAATTGAGACAAAGAGAGAGTGACTGCCTAAGAGTGAGAGAGAGAGAAATATAAAATGAGATAGAGAAAGTAGAGGAGAGAAGAGAGGGCGAGAGAGTAGAGGGAGATAGAAAGAGTATGTCTCCATCTCTTTCCTTACTTGTCTCTCACACTTTCTCTTGTGCTCTCTCTAGCTATCTATCTCCATCTTTATCCCACTCTCACTCACTCACTTTCTCTCACACACACTATCAACACTGTTTACCCCACCTTCTCTCACTCACTCTCTCTATCAATCTTTTATACCATGATATCTCTAGTTCTCTCTCCCTCGTCTCTCTCACTCACATTGGTCCTAGTATCTCTTTCTCTCATTTTAGCACTATCCTTCATCATCTCCTCTTCCACTCTCTGTATTTCTCTCTTTTATCTTGTTCTCCATTTCTCCCTCTCTCCATCTCTCTCCCTTTCTCTCTCTCTCTCTCTCTCCTTCATTGTTATCTCTCTTTCTCTCTCTATTAATATATCCCCTAATGCTCTCTCTCTTGTTCTTTGTCGCTCTCTTTTCTCATTATATCTGTTGCAAAATGTTCTCATTTGTTTTCTTTCTTCTTTCCCATCTCTTATCTCTCTTTCACTTCCCTCTTTCTCTTTCCATCAATCTCTATCTCAATCCTATTGCTCTTGCTCACTACCTTTCTCTATCTCACACCATATCTCTTTGCCTCCCTCTCTCTCTCTCTGTCTGTCTCACCATCTATCACTCTCTGTACCTCTCCACTATCACTCTTTCACTCTTTCTTCCAACCACTCTCTATGTTTACTCTTACTTACAGTTTCTCTAGTTCTCTTTTGCTCTCTTTGTCTCTCCCTCTCCCTCTGGTCCATCGCTCTCTCAAGTCATGAAACAAAGAGAGAGGAGGATTTAAGAGAAAATATATAGAGAGAGAAAGTAAAAATGAAGTGATGAAGGGGAGAAAGTCAAATAGAGAAGGGATGGCCGGAGAAGAAGAGGAAGAGAAAAAGAGAGAATGAGGGAAAGAGAAAGAGAAAGAAAAAAGATGGAGAGGGAGAGAGCTAGACTAAGGCAGAGAGTGCAAGCTAGAGGTGACAAGGGGAGTGTGCGGAGGGAGGAAATGAAAGAGAGATACATGCATGAGAGATTTAACTCTCTCGCACTCACTCTCTCTTATATAACCTCCTCTTTATCCGCTCTCACCCTCTCTTACTCTTTACCTTTCTCTCTAATACTCTCTCTCACTCATTCTCTTTGAGAGAGGGAGATAGAGGAAAAGAGTGAAGTGTGAGAGAATTAGGGAGGTTTATGGTATGGGTGAGAGAGATAATGAGTGAGGGAGCAAAAGAAGAGTGGGAGAGGGAGAAAGAGAAAAAGAGCAAGTGAGACTGAGAGAGAGAGAGAGAGATAAAGCAATTGGAGGTGAGAGAGTGAAAGGAAGGCTTGGAAAGAGTGATGGATGAAGAGATAGAGAAATAAGGAGACAGAGAGAGTGAGACAGATTAAGAGAGAGAAAACTTGTGGGAGATGGAGTAATGAGATATATAAAGAAGTTAAAAAGAATAAGAAATAAATAGAGAAGAGAGAGATTGAGAGAGAAAGAGAGAGGTAGAATGAGGGAAACATGAGGAAGATAGGTAAGAAGAGAGAAGGAAAGAGAGTAGAGAAAGTGTGTGAGAGTGGCTCACTCTCTCTTTCTCATTATCTCTCTTTAACTCTCTCTTTCTCTCTCTTTAACTCTCTCATTAGGAAGACAACAGGGGAAGGGGAAAGAGAGAGAGAGAATGAGGGAGAGTGAGAGGGACAAAGAGAAAGTTGGAGAAAAAAATGAAATGAAACAATGAGAGAGTGTGTGAGAGAGAGACAATGAGAGACACAGTGAAAGAAATAGCAAGTGACCCTATTTCACTCACTATTAGCATTTGTTTTCTTTCAATCACTCTCAATTTATTTATCCCCTATCTCTCTCAAACTCTTCCCATTTTTCCTTCTCTCTTCTCTCGATGTCCCTCTCTCATTTTATTTCACTCTTTCTCTCTAGATGAATCGATAGAGAGCGCTTGTGTGTGTGAAAGAGAGAGAGGGTGAGAGAGGAAAGTGAGATTTTGAGAGTGAAGCAAAGAGAGAGAGAGAAAGCAAGAGATAGGGTGGAGAAGAAATGATGAAAGATGAGAGGGAGGAAGGGCAAGAAGGTAGGGTGGAAGAGAGAAAAGTGCAGTAGATAGTGGGATAGAGAGAGAGAAGGATAAAAAGATAAATAGAGATGAGGGAAGAGAAGGATAGAAATTTAGATGGTGAGCGAGTGAAGAGTAATACAATGGAGGAATAATGATTATGAAAGGTGAGCAAGAGAGAAGAGAGAGAAAGAGAACTGACAAAAGAGGGAGTGAGAAGGAAGGAGTAGGAGGGAATATAGAATAAGAGAGAAAAAGAATGAGATTGAGAAAGAGATAGTGGGAGCGAGAGGAGGTGAGTGGGGCAGAGATAGAGTGAAGGAAATTGTGATGATAGGAAGAGAAAGAGAGAGAGCTAGTGAGACACTGTCCATTTTACTCACCCTCCCTCCCTTTCTATCCCTCACTCCTGCTCTCTTTCCCTGAGTCTATCTATGATCCTCTCATCACTTGCTATTGCCCTCCCTCTCTCCTCTTCTGCCTCTCTCTGCCCATTCCTATTCTTCTCTTTCTTTTGCTCATTATATTTCTCTATTATGTGTGAGGAAGAAAGAGTTTAGAGAGAGGACGTAGGGGGAGGAGAGAGAGTGAGAGATAGAGGGGGACATGAAGGGAAAGAGGGAGAAAGAAAAGATTATGTGTTTGTGTGATCAAGATATTAGAATGGGAAAGAGCGAGGTATAGGGATAAGAAGAGGGCGCGAGATAGAGAAAAAGAAAGAGAGTGAAAGAGAGAAAGAGAGAGAGCAAGAAAGAGAGAGTGGGAGTTATGCAAAGAGAGTGGTTGATACTACAAAGGAGAGTGAGAGAGAGAACAAGAGGGAGTGAGAGAGAGAGTGGGAAAAAGAGAGATAGAGAGGTTTAACAAGAGAGCAAGAGAGAAAGAGAGAGGGAGAGATGTATCAAATGTGAGAGGGCAACACAAGTGTGCAACTGATGGAGGTTGTATGAGAGAGAGTGTGTGTGATGAAGAGAATGGAGTGAGGGAATGAAGGAGGGAGGGAATGAGATAAGAAAGAGATAGAGAGAATGAGAGGTAGAGGGATAGGGAGTTGGAGAGGGAGAGAGAAATCAGGGAGGGCAGGAGAAAAAGAAGGCCAAGGAGAGGGAGAAAATAAAGAGTAGATAAAGTGGTTGTGATATAAAGAGAGACGAAGTGAGAGATAGGTATAGAGAGAAAAAAGAGATAGAGAGAATGAGAGAAGAAGAGAACATAAGAGAAAGAGAGAGAGTGAGGAGGGAGGTAGAATAAGTGTAAGAGAGATATGGAGATAAATATGGAGCAAGAAACCTTGAGAGATAGGGTGATAAGGGAGGGTGCACAGGAGAGATAAAAGAGGGAGTAGATGTGTGAGATGCTAAGAAAAAATAAGAGATAGAGAAAAGAGGGAGAGGAGTTGGAGGGAATAATCTCTCTCCCTTCCTCACTATTTCTTTCTATAGCTCTCTTCTACTTCACTTCTCTACCTCATGCTCTCCCTCTGCACCCCTTCATTGCACTCTATCCCTCTTTCCATCCCTCTCTCTCCTTCTCTTTATCCCTCCTCTCTCCCCTTCCCTCTCCCTTCCTCCTCTCTCTCCATCTCTCATTCCATCCATCTCTCTCT
>NEWO01000402.1:260440-279076 GCA_003013225.1 Phalaenopsis aphrodite
AGATAGGTTGATAGTTTGAGGAAGAGAGAGGAGATGGCAGATAGTTTGATAGTTTTAGAATGATAGAGGGAGCTATCTTCCAATCCCTCACTCCACACACACGCTATGTCTCGCTGGATTGAGAGAATGAAGATAGGGAGAAAGAAAAAATTTAATAAGGTAGGGTTGTAGAATGTGACCAAGAAATAGACTCGTTGAGATAGAGAGAATGAAGAGAGGTGGGCAAGCAAGAGGAACAGAGAGAGTGGGAGATAGATAAAAGTAGAAAGAGAGAGTGATAAAGAGAAGAGTGAAGAAAGAAAGGAGAGAATGAAAATAAAGAGCAAGAGAGAGGTGGGGAGTGAGGAAAGAGAGACAGTAAGAAAGAAATAGATAGTGAGGTAAAGAGAGTAAAAAAGAGATTAAACAAGAAAGAGAAAGTGAGAGTGAATAAGAAAGGGGGAAGTTAGAGAGGGAGAGAAAGAGAGGCAAGTGAGAGCAATAGAAGGAGAGCAATAGAGAGAAAGGGAAAGTGAGAGCAATAGAAGGAGAGAGAAAATAACAAGTAAGAGAAAGAGAGAAGAGAAATAGAGAGAAAGGGAGGGGAGTGAGAGGGTGGTAGAAAATGAACAAATGAGATAGAACATGAAGGAGAGAAAGTGAGAGAGTATGGGCCATTGTCTCCCTTTCCCTCTCTTTCTTCATCTCTCTCTCTCATCCTCTTCTCCCCTCATTTCCCCTCCCTATAACTCCCTCTCATTATTTATCTCCCCACCCTTCACTCACTTTTAGCCAACCTTCAAAACTCTCACAATTGCCCTCTCACTCTCTCTCACTCTCTCACTCTCTCTCACTCTCTCACTCTCTATCACACACACTCTTAGTGTCACTCTATCCTTTTCAACCTCCCTACTATTTTTCTTAATTCTTTCTCTCTCTTTATCTCTAAGTTAAAGGGAACAAAAGAAAATAACGGACCAAGATAGCGGAAGAAACAGGAAATGAGTGAGGGAAGGTGGGACAGGCAGCAAGAACATAAGAGAGAGAAGGGAGAGGAGACGGTGGATAGGTTGATAGTTTGAGATAGAGAGAGGGAGCTATCTTCCAATCCCTCGCTCTACACACAAGCTACGTCTCGCTGGATTGAGAGAATGAAGATAGGAAGGGAGAGAAATGCTAATGAGGTAGGGTTTTAGAATGTGAGAGAGTAATGAACCATTATGTCTCTTTCCTCATTGTCTCTCTTTCCCTCTCTTTATTTATCTCTCTCTCATCCTCTTCTCTCCTCATTTCCCCTTCCTCCTTGTAACTCCCTCTCATTATCTATTTCCCCATCCTTCACTCAATTTTAGCATCCCTTCAAAACTCTCACCCTCACCTACTTTCTCTCTCTCACTCTCTCTCACACACACTCTTAGTGTCTCTCTATCCTTTTCGACCTCCCCACTTTTTTCTTACTTCTTTCTCTCTCTTTATCTATATGTTAAAGAGAGCAAAAGAAAATAATGGACCAAGATAGGTGGAGAAAGAGGAAATGAGTGAGGGAAGGTGGGCAAGGCACTAAGAGCATATGAGAGAGAAGGCAGAGGAGATGTTGGATAGGTTGATAGTTTGAGAAAGAGAGAGGGAGCTATCTTCAAATCACTCACTCCACAAACAAGCTATGTCTCGTTGGAAAAGTGAGAGTGAACTAGAGTGGGGGAGTTAGAGAGGGAGAGAAAGAGAGGCCATATACCTTCAACTCTCTCAAACTTCTTTTGAGAGTGAGAGAGAGTTGGGAAAGTGAGAGGAATAGAGGGAGAGAGAAAAGTGCAATAAAGAGAAAGAGAGAAGAGATAGAGAGGGAAAGGAGGGGAGAGGGAAGGTAAGAGTAAATGAACAAATGAGATAACACATGATAGAGAGAAAGTGAGAAAGAGATAAATAAATATAAAAACAGCAAGAGGAAGAGCAATTGTGAGGGATTGGCAGAAAAAGATAAAGAGAGAGAGAGAATGAGAAATAATGTAAAAGGGGGAGGGAGGAGAGATATTGTGAGAGAAAAGAGAGCTAGACACGATGCGAAAGAGAGTGAAGAAGAGAGTGAGAGGGTGTGAGAGGGGAGAAAGATAAAGAGATAGAGCGGAGAACCAAGAGAGTGGGAGCGATTGAGGGAGAGTGAGATAGAGGGTGAGTAAGAGAAAAAAAAAGAGTGGGGGAGGGAGCTTGAGAGAGAGTGAAAAGAGGAGGGAGAGGGAGACAGAGTGAGAGCAAGAAAGAAAATAGTGTGAGAAGAATGAGAGAGAGTAGAGAGGGAGTTTATTTCTCTCACTCTCTAAAGATTTCTATCTTGCAATCCTTTACTCCCTCTCTCTTATCTCTCTCACACTCTCCCTCTCTCTATCACTCGTTCTCTCCCTCACGCTCTTTCAATTCCTTTATCTATCTCACACACACACACACAATCTCTCTACCCTCTTTTGCCTCTTTCTCTCTATTTCTCTGTCAGTCTGTCTCTCAAAACATTCTATTTTCTTTCTCAACCTACCTCTCTTTCGGTCTCTTACAGTCTCTCACTCGTTCAAACTCTCTCACTCTCTCTTGCCATATAATCTTGCTCTACCTTTCTAGCTATCACGCACTCCCTCTCCTTCCCCCCATCTCCTCTCCCTCCCTTCCCTCTCTCATTGTCTTTTTCTCTCTCTTTTTGACTCTCTCTCTCTTCCCTACCCTCCACTCTCTCTTACCCTCCCTCCTATTCTCCCTATCCTTATTATATAATCCTCACTTCTTTGGCTATCTTTTATCTCTCTCACTCTGTCTCACTTCCTACCTCTATTATCTGTGATGTAGAAATGGGGAAAAATAGATAGATAGAGGGCGAGATAAAGATACACTGGAGAGAGAGGGAGGGGAAAATGGTATAAAGAGTGGAAGAGAGCGAGGTTGTTAGTATGAGAGAGATGGAGAGTGAGAGAAAGAAATAGAGAAAGATGAAGAGAGAAACAATGAGAGATTGAAAAAGAGAGAGCGATTGATTGAGAGAGAGAGAACAAAGAGAATGTTTGTATGTAGAGGAGAGAGCAACCAAAGGGAGGGACGAATATTTCTGTTTAACCCTTTCTCGCTCCCTCCCATTATCCCTTCATCATTTCCTTACCACAATATCTCTTGCTTCCTCTGATACCTTCAATGTCTCTCATCATTCCCTCTCTCTCTGCTCCCTGTCTTTCTCTCTCTTTCTCTTTGTTTTGCTCTCAAAATCTCTCAATTTCCTCTCTCACTCTCTCCCTCCCACACACACACACTCTATCTATCTCTCTAGTGAGAAAGAGGGAAAGACCGTGAGAGAGGGACAACCAGAGAGTAGGGAGGAAGAGATGACAAGAGTGAGAGAGAGAGAGAGAATAAATAAATAGAAAGTGATTGAGATAGGCTCACTCGCTCTTTACTTCACTCCCTCTCATTGTCTCTCTCTCTCACACTCTCTCATGGTTCCATTTTATTTTTCTCTCCATCTTTCTCACTATGTTCCTCTCACTCTCTCTATTTCTCTCCCACTTTCCCCCTCCATTGCTTTCTCCCTTTGCTCTATTTAGAAAGAGGGAGAGAGAGCTAAAGAGAGATAATGAGAAAAAGAGTGAGAGATATTTACACGCTCTCTTCTTACACTTTCTTCATCATGTTTCTCTCATTCCATCTCTCTCTTCTCTCTAAGCCTCTATATCTCTTACATATTTATTTCTTGTTTTTGTTTCTCTTCTTTATATCACTCATCATTCTATCTCCCTTATGTTCTCTCTCACTCTTCATTATTCTCTCTCTCTATGTCCTTATCTCTATCTCTCTTCATCTTAAGCTTTATTCCTCCATATATTTCTCTCTTTATCCCTCACTCTTTCCAAGCCTTCCTTTCACTCTCTCACCTCCATTTTCTTTATCTCTCCCTCACGCTCTCTCACACGCTCTCTCACTCTCTCTCACACCACTCCCCAACCCTACTCTCCTTGACTTTCACTCGCATCATCACTTCAATTTTCCTTTCCTTCTATCCCTTTCCTCTTAAATCCTCCTCACTTTTTCATGATATGAGAGAGAGATGGAGAAGAGGGGAGGGAGGGAGAGAGAGAGGAGAAAGAGACAAAGATAACATGTGAGTGTTACTTCCTCTCTATCTCTCTCCCTCTCTCTCTCTTGTGCTATTAACCTGTACTCTCTCTTTTCCTATTTTGTTCTCTCTTACCCCTCCCTCTTGTTCTCTCTCTCACCCCCCTCTCTATATCCTTCTCGCCCCTCCCTCTCTCTCTTACTCAATCCCCCTTGTGTTATCTCTCTCTTTTTCTGAACCTCCCTCCTCATTCTCTTACCCTATTTCTCATTCCTCTCAAGAGAGATAGAAAGAGTAGTGAGATAGAGAGAATGAGAGAGAAGAGTAGAGCGTGAGAAAGAGTAATAGGGGAGGAAGAGAAAATAAGAGACAAAGAGATATAGAGAAAAATAAGAAAGTTAGAGAAGAGAGTGAGATAATGGAGAGATAGAAAGAGATCTCACTTTCTCTAGTGTGGAGAGAGCAAGAGAGATTTGAATGAACAAAAAGAGGCTGATAGGGAGTGAGATAGAGAAAGACTTTGATGGTATGAGAGAGGTTAGCGGTATAGGAGAAAGCTACAAACTTGGTGAAGGAGGGACAGTTAGGGTGTGGTGGGAAAGAGAGAGGATAGGTAAGAGCTAGAGAGAGATGGAAGGAATGAGAGAAGAGAGCAAGAGAAGGAGAGAGGAAGTGAGAGAGAGAGTTAGATAGGGATATGGAGAGAAGTGAAAACTAAGAGAGGCAGAGAGACTAGGAGTGAAAAATAGAGTAGGAAAGAAAGTGACAGATTTAGAAAGAGAGAGAAATGAAAAGTGAGAATGAAATTCAGAGAGACACACTCTCTCTATTAACATATCTCCCATGTAATCTTTCACTCATTTTCTCTCTATCACTCTTTCTCTCACTTTATCTCTTTAGCTCTCACTCAGCTCCCTCGCTCTCTTTTCTTTCAAACTATCAACAAGTCTCTTTACACATGTTAAACTCTCTCTTTCACTCTCTACCTTTATCCCATTCTCTCTCTTTCTCCCTCCCTCTCACTTCCTCCCTCCCTTCCTAAATAGAGGAGGAGAAAGAGGGAAGGAACACGTGAGTTAAAGAGATGGCGACATAGATAGAGAATAAGCTAATAGAGACAATGAGGGAGAGCCTCAAGAGTGAGAGAGGGAGATCACGAGAAAAAGAGTGTAAGTATAAAGTGTGAGAGGGGAGGAGGGAGGGTTAGAAGCAGAAAGAGGGGAAAAAGAATGTGAGAGAGCTATAAAGTGGAGAAAGAGATGGAGAGTCTCTCTATCTCAATCCTTCTATTCTCTCTTCAGCTCTCTCTTATTCTTTATCGATCTTTATCTCTCTTGTTCACCTCTCTCGCACTCTCTACCTCTCGTCGTCCCTCTCTCTTGCTCTCACTCTTGACAAAGAAGGAGAGATTGCTCTCTTTGCTTGCTCTCTCTCTCTCTCCCCATTTCTATAGCTTTTTTTATTATCTTTTTCTCTCCCACTCTCTAACTTCCTCTCTCTTATCATGCTCCTCTCTCTTCTCTTATCTTTCTCTCTCTCTTCACCCTCTCTTCTCAATCTTGTCATCACTCTCTCTCACCCACATCACTCATCTCCCTCTCTCTCTTCTCTTCAATTCCTCCCCTCTTCCAGAATCATGCTATATTTTTTCATTTTCTCCCTCACTCTATCATCTTACACTTCTCTTTTAGCTCATTCCCATTTACTCTCTCACCCTGACTCACTCTCCCTCTCTTCATCATTCTCTCTCCTTCTCTAGCTTCATCTCTCTGTGTCTCTTGCACTTTCTCTCCTTGCTTCCTCATTGACTTTTTTAAACTCTCTTTCTCACTTTTCTCTCTCCATTCTTACTCTCTCTCATCCTTTGAAGCTCCCCAACTCTCACCCTATCTCTCTTACGCCTTCTATCTTCTCTCTCTAATTATGCATCTCTCACTATCTCTTCTCTCCTTTTCTCTCTCTTAATCTACTATATATCTTTTTTTTTTGCTCTCCCACTCCTGCTCTCCCACATGCTCTCCCTTCATCTCTTACTCTCTCTTCTTTCACTTTCTCTCTCCCACTCCCTCATTTGTTCGATGTTTTACCCACTTTATTCCCCCATATCTTTCACACTCTCAGTAGATATCCTGCTTTTCTCACTCTCTTACTCTTGCTCTCTACCTCCTCTCTCACATTGTTCTTCACAACCACCTCCCTTACCTTCCTCCCTCACTTCCCCTCTCTTTCTCGCTCTCCCTCCCTCCCACCCACCCTTTTCTCATAGATACACACATTCTCTCTCCCTCTTTCTTTTTCCTCTCACTCTCTCCCTCTCTTAATACCTCTTTTGTGTCTCACCCCTCCATATCTCTCTCCCTTTCCGTATCTCACTCTATCCCTCTCTCCGTTCTCTCTCTCTTGCTTTGTCTCTTCTCAGTTCTCATTATAACTCTCTCACACTATCTCTCATTATCTCTCACTGCTCTCACTCTCTTTCATCATTACTATTGCCTTCTTCTCTTTCTTTCTCTCTCCCCCGCTCCATCACAAGAGAGAGAAGAGAGTGGGAGAGTGATAGTGATGAGGAAAAGTGAGAGGAAGAGAAAATTAGAGAGAAAGGGAGGGAGGGAAGGGAAAGAGAGTAAGAGAATGAGAGAGAGAGAGAGAAGAGCATGAGAAAGAAAGAGAGCTCTATCACCTTACCTAATTTTGTTTCTTTATTTCACCTTCGCCTTTTCTTGTCTCTCTATTGAGAGGGAAGGAGGGAGAGAGATATAGAGAGTGATAGTGAAAGAGAAAGTGGGATAGACTAAGAGATAGGGTGATGGTGTAAAGAAAAGAAAAGGAAAGAGAGAGATGGAAGAAGAGTGGCAAGTGAGAGGGTGAGAGATGAGCGAGAGAGAGGGAGAGAGTTGACAGAGAGAGTGAGCGTGAAGACAATGAGAGAGGGTGTGAGAGAGTTAATAAGATTTAGAGAAAGAAGGATAGGGAGATATTGAAAAGACAAGAGACAGAGATACTGAGTGAGAGAAAAAAGATATATATAGTGATAGAGAGATGGAGAGAGAGAAAAAAAAGCATGTGAGATTGAGGGAGTGGCAAAGAGGTATATGCAGAGAGACAATGAGATAGTGTGTGCCAAGGAAATAGTGAGAGAAAGAAAAGGGATTAAGATAATATAGAGAGTGGATAGAGAGAGAGAGGAGTGTGCGAGAGAGAAAGATGAGCTAGAAAGGGAGAGAAGAAATGAGATGGAAGAAGAGAGGTGAGAGAGAAAATTAGTGAGAGTGAGGAAGTGAGAGGGAGGAATTGACAGAAAAGAGAGAGATAGCGACACAAAGTGAGAGAGCAAAAAAGGAGGCAGAGTGCAAAGAGAGATAAAGAGAGTGTGAGAGAGAGAAGGGAAGAGGAAGGGAGGAAGTAAGAAATTAAGAGAAAGAGAAAGAGAAAGAGAAACTATGAGGTGAGTGGGAGAGAGACAGGGAAAGAGAGGGAGAGATAGAGCAACAAATATAAGGGCAGGGGAGAGATATATCAACATTGAGATAAAGGGAGAGAGTTAATGAGAGAAGGTGAAAGAGTGAGTGAGGGAAGAGGAGGGATGGTGGGATAAAGATGAATAGGGATAGAGTTAGAGGGAATGAGAGATAGAGAGATATCATGTGACAGAGTGAGAGAAGTTGATAGTACAAGAAAGAGAGAGGAAAGAGAGAGGAAGGGAAAGGGGTAGAGGGATGGAGAGAGAGAGAGAAAGAGCATGATTGAGGGAGAGGAAAGTCAGAGAGAGGATAGAGGAAGAAGAGATTGAGGGAGAGACAAAAAGAGATATCAAAGCAATAAGAGGAGATATAGAAGGAGATACATAGAGATTAAGCTAGAGAAAGTGTAAGAGATGGAGACAAAAATTGAAGGAGAGATAGAGAGAGGAAGGAGAGATAGAGAGAGGAAGGAGAGATCAAGAGAGAAAGAGTGAGAGGGATAGAGTGATATCAAGAGAGTGAAAGCAAAAGAAGAGGAAGATTGTGAGTGATGAGCGAGAGACATATAACAAGTATGAGAGAGGGAATAAAGGGAGGGACTGTGAGAGATGGCAAGTAAGAAGTGATAGAGATAGATGTAAATAGGGGGAGTCAAAAAGAAAGATAGACAGAGGAAGAGATAGAATGAAAGAGGTGACTAAGATAGAAACATGAAAACTGAGAGGGAGAGAGAATGAGAGGAACGTGAAGAAAAGAGAGAGATATCGAAAAAGAGAGGGAGGGAGGGTAAAGAGTGAAGAGAGAGATATTTTAATAGTTGGAGAGGAAGAGAGAGAGAGATAGTATGAAGAGAGTGTGAGAGAGTGAGAGAGAAGAAAAGAAAAATAAAAGAGTGACAAGTGAGTAAAAAAAGAGGGAGAGAGTTGGAATAGATAAGTTAGAGTTAATGCGGGAGAGTGGTTGCCCTATTCTCTCTTAAACCCTCTCTTACTTTTCCTTGCACTTCCTTTTTTGATACCTCTCCTCCATATCTCTCCTCTCACTCTGACTCTCCCTTGCAAGTGTGAGAGGGAGGGAGAAGAAGTGAGAGAAAGAGAGAATGGGAGAGAGGGAGAGAGAAAGATAATGAGAGGGGGAGAGGGAGAGGGACAAAGAAAAAGTGAGAGTGGGGGAGAGAGTGTGTGAGATATATTAAGAGTTGGAGATGAGAGGTAGAGTTAGATGGAGGGTGAGAGATAAATAAATAAGAGGGAGAGTACTGAGAGATTAGACAGAGGAAGTGTGTGATAGAAGGAAGGTGGTGGTGAGAAAAGAGAGAATAGAGATATTTCTTTGTCTCTCATATTCTCTCTCTGACATGTCCTCACATTTTATCTCTTTTACTTATTCTTTCTCACTCTCTCTAGCTGTACATCTCTTGTTGTCTCTCCCTCCATCATTCCCTCACCCGCCCTCTCTCTCTCTAGCTCTTTCTTTTTTTCCATCTCTCCCCATTTCACTCTTTCTTACTTTCTCTCACTCTCACACCTCCTCTCTTTATTTCTCTTTCTTTACCTCCATTTCAAACTCTCCTTTCCCCTTTCTCTCACTGTCGCTCTTTCTCTCTTCTCCCATTATGTCTCTCTTCCTCTCTCTATCTCTCTCCTTATCCCTCTCCTCTCTCCTCCCTCTCCTTCTTCTGTCCTCCCTCTCTCTCTCTTGCTCGCTTCCCACTCTCCCTACCCTGTGTAACTCTCTTTCTCTCTCACACTTCCTCTCTTCTCTCTATCACTCTTTCACTCTTTCTTCCAACCACTCTCTAGCTTACTCTTTCTTACAGTCTATCTAGCTCTCTTTTGCTCTTTCTCTCTACTTTTTTCTCCCTCCCTATCCCCCATCTCTCTTCTCTTCTCCCTCTCTCGTTCTCATACCATCAACCTCTCTCATCTTTCAACATGTACCTCATTTCTCACTATGTCTATCTTCCTCTCTATATCTCTCATTCTCTATAGCACTCTAGCTCCCTCTCTTAATCACACTTTCTTGAAGTTTCTTTCTTTTGCTCACTTACTCTTTTTTCAACCTTAATCCCTCAACTCTCTTAATCACACTTTCTTGAAAGAGAAAGAAGGTTAATAAGGGTGAAAAAAGAGTGAGAGGAAGAGAGTTGAGTGAGGAAGAGAGAGAGTTAGGGTGAGAATGGAAGAGAGATAGAGTGAGAGTAAATGGCAAAAGAAAGAAACTTCAAGAAAGTGTGATTAAGAGAGGAAGCTAGAGTGCAATAGAGAATGAGAGATAACAAGAGATTCTCAGAGAGTGAGAGAATGAGAGAGGGAGGGAGGGAGCTTTATTTTGTCCTCTAACTTACTCTCCTTTTCTCTCTCACTCTCTTCATATTCATCTTCAGTCTCTCTTCTCTTCACCCAACTAATCAAAAGATCCTTCATCGTTCTTTTCCTTCACTTTCTCAGTCTCTTTCACTCTCATATTCTCACTCATGCTCTCTGCCTAGCTCTCACTCTCTCTACGTCTCTTACTCCTGCTCCATCACTATAGAGTTGGGAGAACAATGAAAGGATTGGTGAAAGAGCGAGAGGATGGGGAGGGGTAAGGCCAGAGAATGAGAAAGCAAGAGGTTGGAGAGAGAGGAAGATATTGCTCTTCTCTCCCTCTTTATATGGCCAAACACACACACTCTCTCTATTTCCTTATGCTTACTCTTTCTATCTCATTCTCTCTTTCCTTCTTTCTCGCCCATCTCTTTTTCTTCCTCTCAACCTATGGCAAGGAGAAAGAGGGAGAGAAGCAAGATTTAGAGTGAGAGAGAAAGAATAAAAGAAAAAGATTGAATGAGATAAAGAAGGAGAGAGAATAAGAGTGAGTGAGAGAAAAAAATAAAGGAAGAGTGATAAAGAGAGGGAGAGATATAAAAAGAGAGAAGACGTGAGCATGAGAGAGTAGATAAGGATAGAAAGAAAATAAGGGTGAGAGATTGAAATGAAGCTTTAGAGGGATACAGAGAGCTTGAGAGAGAAAATAGAAGAAGAGTGGTAGAGAGATAGAGAGAGCTTAAGAGGGATAGAGGGAATAGGAAATAATAGATAAGTGTTCCCTCATTCCCTCTTCCATCCTATCTCTCTCACTTTATCTCTCTATATCTCTCCCTTTATTTCTCTCCCACTCTCTCTTATATGTCTCTACCTCTTACTTTTTTCTCTCTTTCTCTCACTCAATTCCCTTCTCTCCCTCCCTCCCACAAGTTATATATATCCGCCCTCTTCCTTTAACTCTCTATCTCTCACTCTCACTCTCTCTTTCCCTTACTCAAATTCTTTGTCTCATCTCCTTAGCTCTCCATCTCTCTCACTCTCTCCCTCTCATTCTCTCTCTCTCACTCCTCCCTCTCTTCCTTCAGAACATGCTCCAACTCTCTCTTTATCCCTCCACCCTTGTCACTATCTCTCTCTCTTTATATGTATATTATTTAGCTCTTTTTTAACAAAGAATGATCATAAGGAGAGAAAAACAGAGAGAACAGAGAGAGATTTATATAGCGACATTGAGAAAAAAGGGGGAGGTCAGTCAATGAGTGCGAAAGAGAGAAATAGTTAGAGAGATATAATGAAATAAAGAGAAAGTGAGAGAGAGATAGAGAGAGAAAGGTAGAGAAATGGAGAGTTAGAGATAAGAGAGGAGAGAAGATAAGAGAGAGGGTGAGATAGGAAATAATTGAGAGAGAGAGGCATAAGGATGCATAAGGAGGGGAGAAGAGAAAAGGAAGTAGAGTAACAGAGAGAAAGCAAGTTGGAGAGAGGGGAGAGAGGGAGAGGGATGGAGTAAAAGGTAGAGGGGAGAGAGTAAGAGAGGGAGGAAGGGAGAGAGAAAGCAAGAGAGAGAGAGAGGGAGGGAGAGATTAGGGTGGAGGTAGAGTGAGAAAGTGAGTGAGGGAGAGAAAGAGAAGAGCCGAGTGAAGGAGGAAAGGAAAGAGAAGAGTGAGAGAGGATGAGGTATAGGGAGGGTGGGGTAGAAAGAGATCAATTTGAGAGAGTAGGGAGAGGGTAAGACAGAGGGTGAGAGAAGAGGGAGAGTGATGGAGAATTAGAATGAGATGAGGGGAGGGAGAGAAGGATAGTTATAGAGTGGGAGAAGAGAGGAAGTGTAAGAGTAAGAGAGCTACAGAGGGTAGAGAGAGTGGGAAGCAAGCAAGAGAGAGAGAGGGAGGACAGAAAAGGGCTCTGGAGGAGAGAGGAGAGGTAAAGGGAGAGGGAGAGGGAGAAGGAGAGAGATATAGAGAGGAATATAGACATAATGAGAGAAGAGAGAGAGAGCGATAGTGAGAGAAAAGGGAATGGAGAGAGCGAAAGGGAGGTAGAGAAAGAGAAATAGAGAGAGGGGCTGTGAGAGTGAGAGAAATGGGGAGAGATGGAAAAAAAAGAAAGAGTTAGAGAGAGAGAGAGGGTGGGTGAGGGAATGATGGTGGGAGAGACAACAAGAAATGTAAAGCTAGAGAGAGTGAGAAATAATAAGTAAAATAGATAAAATGTGAGGAGATGATAGAGAGAGAATAAGAGAGACAAAGATTATCTCATGGTTTCTCTTATTCCCACCCCATCTTGTCTTCTCCCCACCTCTCTCCCACTTTCTCACTTTCTCTCTTTCTTACTCTCCCTCTTGTCAATCCCTCCACTCTCTATGACTTTCCCTTCCTCCCTTTCTCCCATTCTCCCACTTCCAATTCTTTGACTCTCAATTCTCTCACTATCTTTTATTTCTCTCACTCTATTAGACTATCTCTATATCCCTTCCTACCTCTATCATGTGAGAGGTAGAAATGAGGAGAAACAGTTAAAGAGAGAGAGGGTGAGTGATAAAGGAGAAACTGGAAAGAGAGGGAGATGGGAAAAAAGAAAGGGGGTCGGAGAGAGTGAGGTTGTTAGTATGAGAGAGATGAATGATAAGAGTGAGGGAGGGAGAGTGAGAGAAAGGAATAGAGAGATGCAAGGAGAGAGTAAGAGAAAGAAATAAAGAGAGTGGGAGTGAGAGAGGTCGTTGCTTCTCTCTCTATACCTCCACTCTCTCTGACTCTCCCTTCCTCGTCTTCTCCCTCTCCCACTTCCTTGACTATCACTTCTCTTACTATCTTTATTCTCTCTTGATCTATCTCACTATCTCTATGTCTCTTCCTACCTCTATTATGGGAGAGCTAGAAATGGGGAGAAAGAGATAATGAGAGAGATAGAGATAAAAGAAACGGTGGAAAGAGAGGGAGGAGAAAAAGAGAGAAAGCGAGTGGGAGTGAGTGAGGTTGTTAGTATGAGAGAGATGAAGAGTAAGAGTGAGGTAGGGAGAGTGAGAGAATGGAATAGAGAGATGGAGAGAGAGAGAAGGAGAGATAGAAAAAGAATAGAGAGAGAAAAGATAGTTTGAGAGAAGGAGAAAGAATGAAAAAAAGGTGGTAAAATATTTCTCTCTCGTACCCCTCTCACTTCTCCTTATTTCTCTATCATAAACCATCTTTGCTTCTCACTCACTTTAGATTTCTTTTTTTTTTGTCTCCCCCTCCCTTTCTCGCTCCACATATCTCTCTCTCGCCATCCTTTTCTCTCTTTCACTATCTCCCTCTTAGCATCTATTCCTCTCCTACACCATTCTCATGCTCTCTCTCCCACTAGCTTCCTATCCTTTAGTCTCTCTCTCCCTCTCTCTTTGTCTCTCCATCCCTCGATCCCTCCTAGCCTCCCTTTCACTTTCTTAACCTCACTCCCTCTCTCATTCTTTATTTTTTCTCTCCCTCTCTCACACACACACTCTCTCTCTCTTGCTTTTTCATTCTTGCCCCTTCCCACCCTCCCTAAAGCTCTTTCTCTCACTCCATCTCTCTTACTTTATCTTTCTCACCCTCTCTCTCACACTTACACTCTCCTTTTCTCTCTTCTCTCTCTAACACACCCACTTTATCTCTCAATCTATCTATGTCTATCTCACTATCACTCTCCCTTCTAAACTCCTTCCCTACCTCTCTCACTTCTCCCTTTTGTCTCCCTCACCTCATTCTCTTTCATGCTTTCTGTTTCTCAGTATATCTCTCTCTTAAAATATTAACCTTTCTCTCCACACATATCTATCTATTTGTCATTCTCTCTCTATCTCCCACCATCAACCCGACTATTTTGCACTTTCTTTCTCTCATTCTAGAACTCACTCTACTCTCACACTCTTTTTATCGCACTCACTCTCTCCATATCTCTCCTCGCTTTCAATCCCTCCCGCTTCCTCTCTTCTCTCTCGCATATTCTCTCTTAGTTTCCCTCTCTCACACTCTATCTCTCTCACGCCCTCTTTATCTCTATCTTTCTTCTCTTCTCTTTTTTTCACTCACTCACTTACCCCCTTCTCTCCCAAGGCTCTCTCTCACTAACTTCTCTTCTCTCGCTCTCCATTTCTCATTCTCTCTCTTTCATTCGCTCTCTCACTAACTTTTTTTTGCTCTAACTCCTCTCTTTTCTTTCTCTCTTACTTCTTCCCTTATTCCATCTCCTCTCCCTCCATCACTCTCTTTCTCTCACTCATTTCACATTACCTCCATTTTTTTTCTCACTTTTGTCTCTCTTAATCTTTAACTCTCTATCTCTTGCTCTTTGCCACTTATTCTATCTCTCTTTCTTTATGTATCTCTATATCGCCGTTCTCTTTCTCTTCCCTCTTTTGCTCTTACTCTCTCTCTAACTCTCTCACGCTCTCTCTCCTAATCTCTCACACACTCTTTTCTCTCCCATCATCTCTCACTCTCTCTTTGATTTTTTTCTCGCTTATTTGTTCTCTCTCATCATCACTCTCTGCCACCCATCTTTCTCTTGCTCTCTCTTCACCCTCCTTACCTCTCATAATCTCTCATTTTATCTCTCACAGTAAAGAGAGAGGAAGATAAAGGGAGAGTGAGTTCCAAGGCACGAGAGTGATGGAGAAAGTGAGGGAGTGAGGAGAATTATAGAGATGTGGATAGTGAGAGATAAAGAGGAAAGAGAGCAAGAGAAAGATAGAGAGAGAGAGAGAGAGAGAGCAATAGTGGGATGGACGATTAGGGAGGGAGTTAGAGGGAAGAAGCTAAAATGAGAGCCTGAGAGAGAAATGAGAGAGAGAAGGAGAGAGAGGAAGAGATGGATGGTTAGGGAGCAAGGGAAGAGAGAATGCAAGAGAGGATAGAAGAGAAAGAGTGAGAAGGGAAAGGGAGAGAGAGATTGAGAGAGAAATAGTGGGATGGAAGGAGATGAGAAGGGGAGAAAAGGGTGGGAGAGATAAAGCAACATAGAAAAGGAGAGAGAAAGTTGAGAGAGAGATAAAGAATGTGATATTGGGTAAAAGAGATAGAATGTGAGAGGGAGGGAGGGAGGGTGAGATAGGAGAGGGAAAAAGTAAGAAATCTAGAGAGAGAGAAAAGAGAAATAGAGAAGTGTGTGAGAGATAAAGTAAAAACGAGAAGGATAGACATTCAAAGGGAGAGAGGGAGAGAGATAAAGAGAGTGAGAGAGGGTGGGGTAAAAAGAAAATTTGTTTGGTGAGAGAAAGTAACAGAAAATAGAGTGAGAGAGTTAGAGTTTGAGTGAGTTAATGTTGGAGAGTGATACAATGAGAGAGAGAAGAACAGGAGAAAAAGCTTGAAGAGTAAGATAAGAGCAAGAGAAAGAACAATAAAGAGAGAAAATAAGAGGCAATGAGAGCATAAGAAGGAGAGTGAGAGAGGGGGATTGAGATGATGAGTCTTAGAAAGTGTGAGAAGAAGAGAGGAGGGAAGGAGGTAGTGTTAAAAGGAGAGAATATGGGAGGGATGGAGAGGGAGCTAAAAAGAGAGAAATGGAGGGAGGGAGGGGGAAGGAGAGTGAGAGTCGAGTGAGTTATCTCTCTCTTGTTCCCTCACTTGTTTTCAATTCTTTCACTCTCTCTCCCTCCCCATAACACTCTCATCGAGTCTCTCTCCCACTCCTTATCCATCCCACCCTCATTTCTACTCCCTTTCTACTTCTTTCTAATCTTTCACTCTATCTCTTCTTTTCTCTCTCTCTGCCTCTCTCTATCCTTCCATCTCTCCAATTACCACCCTGCCTCCCTCTCTCTCATGCGCTCTACCATTTATGTTTACCTCTCCTTTCACTCCCTCTCTCTTCTTCTTTCTCTCTCACTCTATATATTTCTTCATCTTCTTCATCCCTCCTCTCCCTCCCTCTACCTCTCCCTCTCCCTCTTCCTCTATCTCTCTCACACACACTCTCTTTCTTCCACTCTTCTCTCTATCCATATTCTCTCACTCTTGCTCTCTCATTCCTCTCACTTTCAGTATGTCTCTCTCGTATCTCCCTCTTCTCCCTCTCTCACACGCAAATACTCACGCTCTCCCCCTATCTCTCTCTCTCATTCTCTTGATCCATCTTTCGTTCTCCACTTCTTGCTCTCACTCACTCACTCACTATTGCCTCTCGCTCCCTCACACACACACACTTGCTCCCTCTTCCTCTCTCTTCTTGCTTTCACTTTTTTGCTCTCTCTCTCTCTCTCTCTCTTTTATTTCTCACACATTCTCTCCCTCTCATTATTGCTCTTTCACTTGCTCTTTTCTTTCTCTCCCATCTTTTTCCCTTATAATCTATATTTTTCCTCTCTCTCTCTCTCCCATCTTTATCTCTCTATTTTTGTTTGGTATATTCATACCTTAATATATGAAAAATAAGACAAACTTTATATTGATACTGAACTCATAGAAAATAAAATGATTTTATGAATGGATTCAATATGCAATATTTATTTAAAAATGTATTCATGTGCTCTCTTTCTCTCCCTCTTTATGAGAGAGAATAATGAGGGAGACCAAAAATATAAGTCAATAAGGAAAAAAAATGCAGGGAAAACAAATTGAGGGAGGTGAAAGAGGTTGAGAAAAGGATTGAGATAGAGGAAGACTATGAGAGTGAGAGAAAAGAGTAAGATATGAAAGATAAGATGAGGCAAATTGAGGATATAGGAGAGAGTGAAAGAAGGAATAGGACAAATCAAAGATCCCTATTCTTCTATCTCTATCTCATTAATCTCTCGCTTTATCTCCTCTCTCCTTTCTCATTCTCTCACTACCACTCTCTCTCACTCATATACTACCTCCCTCTCCCTCTCACTTCTTGCTCTCTTCTCTCTCTCAATCCTCACTCTCTCTTGTTCCCACTTTTCTCTTACACTCCCTTGCTCATTGTGTCTCTCTCACTCTTCTATCTCTCTCCCTCTTTCCATCGCTCTCTCTCATGTTCCCTCTTGTTCTTGCTTCTTATCTCAATTCTTTCATTCCTTCTCTCCCTCCCCCTCACACTCTCATGTGCTCTCTCGCACTCCCTATCCATCCCTTCCTCTCTCTCCCTCCCTCCCTCCCTCATTTCATCTCCCTTTCTAATCTGTTGTTCTATCTCTTCTCCTTTCTCCCTCCGATCTCTATCCCACCACCTCTATAACTACCACCCTACCTCCCTTTATTTCACACGCTCTAGCTTTTCTCTCTACCTCTTCATCCTTTACACCCCTCTTCTCTCTTCTCTCTTCTCTCTCTCTCACTATGTATATATCTACCTCTCCTTCATTCCTCCTCTCCCTTCCTCTACCTCTCCCTCTATCTCTTCCTCTATCCCTCTCACACACGCTCTCTTTCTTCCACACTTGTCTCTCTCCCTATTCTCTCACTCTTGTTCTGTCACTTCCAAAGCCTCTCTCTCTCTTTAACTCTCATCTTCTCACGCTCTCACACACAAACACTCGTTCCCTCTTCCTCTATATCTCTCTCCTTCACTTGTTCCATCTTTTGTTCTCCACTTCTCTCTCTCACTCACTCACTAACTTTTGCTTCTCTCTCCCTCACACACACACACACTTGCTCCCTCTTTCTGTCTCTTCTCACATTCTTTTTCTTGTTCTCTCTTTTATATCTCACACATTCTCTCCCTTTCATTTTTGCTCTTTCTCTCACACTTTTTAATCTCTCCCATTACTTTCTCTTATAATCTTTCTTTTCTCTCTGTCTCTCTCTCACTCATCTTTATCTCTCAATTTTTGGTTGGTGTAGGAAAAAAAGTAAAGGGATAGAGGAGGCAAGAGTGAGAAAAAAAAAATCAATCTTTTCTCTTGCTCTACATTCCCTCTCTCTCTTCCCTTGTCTCTCTCTCATCAATCATTTCTCCTTCCCTCCCTCCATCCTTCACTCACTTCCTCTCCTACTCTCTCCTTCTGTATCAATATCTCTCTATCTTAACTTCTCTCCTCTCTCTCTTTCCTCTCCATCTTACACATACTCTTACTTACACTCACATTATTTCTCTCATTTTTCTTTTCACTCTCCCTTTCTCGCTC
This sequence comes from Phalaenopsis aphrodite, assembly GCA_003013225.1. Lineage (NCBI taxonomy): Eukaryota > Viridiplantae > Streptophyta > Magnoliopsida > Asparagales > Orchidaceae > Phalaenopsis > Phalaenopsis aphrodite. The sequence goes on from NEWO01000402.1 coordinate 278,324, forward strand.
CCTCACTTTTCCTCACTTTCACTCTCCTTCTCAGTATTTTCTCTAACTCTCACTCTTTCTCTCACTATTATCTCTAATGCTCTCTCTCATGATTTCCATGTCTCTATTTCTCTATCATAGAAGAAACTAGGACCAAGAGTGAGAGGGAAAGGAGGAGAGAATAATGTGAGGGAAGGAGTTTGTGAGAAGAGAAAGAGTGAAAAAGACTGTCCCTCTTCATCCAATAGAGAGAGGTAGATATTTTTTTGTAACTCCTCTTTCTTCCCCTCTGTTGCTAAATAGGGGTGAGAAAAGAGATGAGAGAAGAAAAGGAGAGTGATGATCGCTAACTATCACTCTTTCTCTCACTATTTTCTCTAACACTCTCTCTCATGCTTTCCTTGGCTCTATTTCTCTAGCACAGAAGAAAGTGGGGCCAAGAGAGAGAAGGAGAGGAGGAGGAAATATTGTGAGGCAAGGAGCATGCGAGAAGAGAGAGAGAAAGACTATCCCTCTATATCTAACAAAAAGAGCTAGTTGCTTTTTGTCTTCCCTTTTTCTCTTATCACTTTATCTCTCTATCTCCCTCTCTCCTCTCTTTCACTATCTCTTTATATATCTCTGTGCTCTCTCTCTCATTATCTCACCTAAAGGGGTAGGGATGGAGAGAGAGTGAGGAGATGGCTAGAGAAAAGGGTGAGAGAGAAAGAAGATGGAGCAAGAGAAGCGAGAGTGAGAGAGAAAGATATAGAGAGAGGGAGCATGACAGAGAGA
>NEWO01000402.1:284106-297006 GCA_003013225.1 Phalaenopsis aphrodite
CTCTTTGTCTCTCCATCCCTCACTCCCTCCTTGCTTCCCTTTCACTCTCTTAACCTCACTTCCCTCTCTCACTTTCCCTCTCTCATGCTTTATTTTTTATCTCAACACTTTCTCAGACACACACACTCTGTCTCTTGATTTTTCATTCTTGCTCCCTCCCACGCTCCCCAAAGCTCTCTCTCTCACTCCATCTCTCTTACTTTATCTTCCTCACCCTCTCTCTCACCTTTACACTCTCCTTTTCTCTCTTCTCTCTAACACCCACACTTTCTTACTCAATCTGTCTATGTCTATCTCACTATCACTCTCCCTCCAAACTCCCTCTTTACCTCTCTTACTTCTCCCTTCTGTCTCCCTCTCTCTCATTCTCTTTCATGCCTTCTATTTCTCGGAATATCTCTCTCATAAAATATTAACCTTTCTCTCCACACATATCTATCTATTTGTCATTCTCTCTCTATCTCCCACCCCTCCCCTACTACCTAGCACTTTCTTTCTCTCATTCTATAACTCACTCTACTCTCACACTTTTTTTATCGCACTGACTCTCTCCATTTCTCTCCTCTCTCTTAATCTCTCCCACTCCCTCTCTTCTCTCTCACATTTTCTCTCTTAGTTTCCCTCTCTCACACTCTATCTCTCTCATGCCCTCTGTATCTCTTTCTTTCTTCTCTTCTTCTCTATTTTTCACTCACTACTTACCCCCTTTTCTCCCAAGGCTCTCTCCCTAACTTTCTCTTCTCTCGCTCTCCATATCTCATGCTCTCTTTCTCTTTCATTCGCTCTCTCATTAACTCTTTTTTTTGCTCTACCTCCTCTCTTTTCTCTTTCTCTCCTTCATTTTCCTCTTCCTCCATCACTCTCTTTCTCTCACTCATTTTCACATTACCTCCTTTTTTTTCTCACTTTTGTCTCTCTTAATCACTCAATCTCTATCTCTTGCTCTTCGCCACTTATTATCTCTCTCTTTCTCTATGTATCTCTCTATCTTCTCTTCCCTCTTTTGCTCTTGCTATCTCTCTTACTCTCTCACACACTCTCTCCTAATCTCTCACACACTCTTTCCTCTCTCATCATCTCTCACTCTCTTCTTTGATTTTTTTTCTCGTTATTTTTTTCTCTCTCATCATCACTCTCTGCCACCCATCTTTCTCTTGCTCTCTCTTCACCCTCCTTACCGCTCATAATCTCTGCTTTTATCTCTATCAGTAAAGAGAGAGAAAGATAAAGGGATAGTGAGGTTGAAGGCACGAGAGGGATGGAGAAATGTGGACAGTGATAGATAGAGGAAAGAGAGCAAGAGAGGGGGAGGGAGGGAGGGAGGGAGGGAGAGAGGGATATGGAGTGAGATAGAATAATAAGAGAAAGACAGAGAGCAACGGAAAAGAGAGGGAGTTAGAGGGAGAGAGTTAAAATTTGAGTGTGAGAGAGAAATGAGAGAGAGAAGGAGAGAGAGGGAGAGATGGATGGTTAAGGAGGAAGGGGAGAGAGATTGCAAGAGAGGATGGAAGAGAGAGTGAGAAGGGAAAGGGAGAGAGAGATTGAGAGTGAAATAGTGGGATGGAAAGAGATGAGAAGGGAGAGAAAAGAGTGGGAGAGATAAAGCAACATAGAGAAGGAGATAGAAAGTTGAGAGAGAGATAAAGAAAGTGATATAGGGTAAGAGAGAGAGTGTGTGTGAGAGGGAGGGAGGGAGGGAGAGATAGGGGAGGGAAAAAGTGAGAAAGCTTGGGAGAGAGAGAGAAAGTGTGAGAGATAAAGTAAAAGCGAGAAGGATAGACATTCAAAGGGGTGAGAGTGGGAGAGAGATAAAGAGAATGAGAGAGGGTGGAAGAAAATGTGTTTGCTGAGAGAAAGTAACAGAACAGAGAGTGAGAGAGTTAGAGTTTGAAAGAGTAAATGTTGGAGAGTGATAGAATGAGACACTGAAGAACAGGAGAAAAAGTTCGAAGAGTAAGATAAGAGCAAGAGAAAGAGTGATAGAGAGAGAAAATAAGAAGCAATGAGAGCATAAGACAGAGAATGAGAGAGGGGGATTGAGATGATGAGTGTTAGAAAGTGTGAGAAGAAGATGGAGGGAGGAAAGGAGGAAGTGTTAAGAAGAGAGAATAAGGGAGGGATGGAGAGGAAGCTAAAAAGAGAGAAATGGAGGGAAGGAGGGGGAAGGAGAGTGATAGAGAGAGAAAATGAGCTATAGAGAGAAGAGTGCAGGAGAAAAGTAAAAAGAGAATTGTGGAAGAAGGATAAAAAAGCTAGAAAGATGACAAAAAAATTGTTAGTTAGAGAGTGAAATAGAGGGACAGAGAAAGGAGGGAAGAAGGGAGAGGGGTTAGGGAGAATGAAGGAAAAGAGCAAGATATAGCAAATTAGAGACAAGAGTGAGAAAATGAGTTTGAGATAATGAGCAGGAAAGGAGGGGAGGTGTGTGAGTAAGTGAGAAAGAGATGTGAGAGTGAAAAAATAAAGAAGAAAAAAAGCAAGAACTTGATACCAAGAGGGAGAGAAGGGGATAGAGAGAGATAGAGAGGGATGGGGAAAGAGGAATGGGAATGAGAGAGCAAGAGAGTGGGAGTGGGAGAGAGTGAGAGAGAGATAATGAGAAAGAGGGGAGGGAGAGTGAGAGGAGAGAAGAGAGGAAAGAGAGAGATAGGATAAGAGAGGGAGCTTGAGAGAAAAAGAGAGTGCTAGAAATAGAGAGAAGAGTGAGTGGCGTAAGAGAGACTATCAGAGAGTGATAAATAGAGGAACCAGACGGGAGGTGATATAGAGAGAAGACAGAGGGAGTAAGGATGAGAGAAGGAACGAAAGTTAATAAAGTGGGAGTTAGAGAGAGGGTGAAAGAGAGAGTGACTGGGTGAGAGAGAGGTGAGTGAGAGAAAGTGAGAGAGTATGATAGGAAAAGAGAGTAATGACAAATTAAGGATATAAGAGAGAGTGAGAGAAAGGATAGAAAGAAAATAGAGAGAGTGCTTGGAGAATAACATCAAGGATCCATCTTATTCTCTCTCTATATCACTAATTGCTCACTTTATCTCCTCTCTCTTTTCTCATTCTCTTGCTACCACCCTCACTCACTTATTTTTTCTCTCTTCCTCTCACTTCTCGCTCTCTCCTCTCTCAGTCCCTCTCTCTCTCTTGTTCCCTCTCTCTATTACTCTCCCTTGATTTTTGTCTCTCTATCACTCTTATATCTCTCTCCCGCTCTATATATCTCTCTCTTAGTACCTCACTTATTCTTGGTTCTTTCACTCTTACTCCCTTCCCCTCCCACTCTCATTGAGTCTCTCTCCCACTTCTATCCATCCCTCCCTCATTTTTACTCCCTTTCTATTCCTTTATAATCTTTCACTCTATCTTTTCTTTTCTCTTTCTCTCTCACCTCTCTTTATCCTTCCATCTCTTTAACTACAACCCTCCCTCCCACTCTCTCATGCCCTCTACCATTTCTGTTTACCTCTCCTTTTTTCACAACCTTTTTCTTCTTCTATCTATCTCTCTCTATATATATATTTTTTGTCTCCTTCATCCCTCCTCTCCGTCCCTCTACCTCTCCCTCTCCCTCTGCCACTATCTCCCTCTCCCTCTGCCACTATCTCCCTCTCCCTCTGCCACTATCTCCCTCTCACACACTCTCTTTCTTCCACACTTCTCTCGCTCCATATTCTCTCTCCTGCTCTCTCATTCCTCTCATTTCCAATCTGTCTCTCTCGTTTCTCCCTCTTCTCCCTCTCTCACACACAAACACTCTCTCCCTCTTCCTCTCTCTCCCTCTCCTTCACTTGTTCCATCTTTTGTTCTCCACTTTTCTCTCTCACTCACTCACTCACTTTGCTTCCCTCTCCCTCACACACACACACACTTGCTCTCTCTTCCTGTCTCTTCTCACATTCTTTTTATTTCTCTCACTCATTTATATCTCACACATTCTCTCGCCCTCATTATTGCTCTTTCTCTCACACTTTTCTATCTCTCCCATTAATTTCACTTGTAATCTTTCTTTTTTTTCTGTCTCTCTCTCACCCATCTTTATCTCTCAATTTTTGGTTGGTATAAGAAGAGAGTAAAGGGATAGAGGAGACAAGAGTGAGAAAAAAATCTCTCACCCCATCGAGACAAGATAGAGAGAAGGAGAGAAGAGAAAGTGTGATATATCTGAGATAAAAAATGAGAGTGAGAGAGATAGGTAATTTAGAAGAAAGTTTAAGATAAAAAGATCTAGAGATCAAGAGCAAAATAGAGTGAGTTGAAAGAAAATTAGAGTGAGAAGGGAGAAAGCAAGTGTTAGATTAGAAGGGAATATTTCTTTCTCTCATCTCTTCCCTTTTTATCTCACTAAGGAAGAGAATAAATGAGTAAGAGAGGAAGGTGAGCCAGAACAAGTGAGAGAAAAAGTACTAGGATAGGATATAACCGACTCTAGAGTGAATGAGAGAAAGATAATAAGAGAGAATGAAAGAGAGTGAGAGAAGAGGGAGAGAGTCAAGGATTGCGAGAGTGAGAGGAGGATAAAAGAAGAGGAAGGGCTACTCATGCACATCTCTTTGTCCTCTCTCACATTCTTTTTGTCTCTCACTCGCTTTTTCTATCTCTCTCTCCTCTCACCTTTCTCTGTATATATTCTCTCTCAACCTTTCACTGTCTTTTTTCTCTCTTTGCACTCCTTCTTTTCCTCTTTTTATCTCTCTTCCCCTCTCCCATCCCATCGTTCTCTAGCTTTCTCACTATCTCTCTCACTCTTTCTCCCCTATACTTTCACAATCTCTCTCGCTCGCTCTCATTTCCTCTATCCCTACATCTCTCTCTCTTCCACTCTCTCACCCTGACTCCTTCATTCCCCTCTCTCTATCTCTCTTGCATGCACTTTATCTCTCTTACAACTTCACTCACTTTTTCTTGCTCTCACTATTCTCTCTCTAAATCTTTCTTTCTTATTTTTTGAACTTATTCTCATATGTCTATCTCTCTATCTCTATTTCTCTCTCTAACTTTAACTTTCTTCAATTCTCTCAGTCTCTCTCTCTTTAAAATCTCGTTATCTTTTCATTTTTACTCTATCCCTCTTCTCTCTATAACTCATTCTCTCCCCACATCTCTATATCATCCCCTACCACTCTCCTTCTTCAATCACTCTCACACTCTTACTTTCTTGCTCTTACCTTCCACTCTATCACTCTCTATCACATTCTTCTCTCTCCCTTCTTTTAGTGTATTCTCTTTCTCTATAATTATCTTTCTCTAACATAATCTCTCTGCCCACTCTAGCCTTCTCTTCTCTGTCTCTCTCTACCGTCTTCATTCCCTCTCTCACCCTCTCTCTCACTTACTCTTTTCTCTCTATTTCTGTCTTTCTCTAACTTCCCCTCCTGGCCTCCCTCCTCTTTTAACTCAGAGATATGCAGAGATAATTCTACCTTGCTATGTATCTCAAGCTCTCTCTTGTAAACTCCTACTTTCTCTGCTCTTCTCTATCTCTCCTCTCTCTCCCACTATGTCACTCACACTCCATCCAAACCCATCTCTTCTAATAAGTGATAGAGAGAAATAAGGTGCGTGAGATGCAAAGTGAGGAGAGATAGAGAAAGAAAGAGTGAGAGAGAAAGAGTGATAAAGATCAGAAGAGCGAGAGGGATTATTAGCTTGAGGAAGAAATAGAAAGGTAATAGATAAAAGAAAGAAAATTCAAGCAAGAGAATAGTGAGAGAGACATTGATTGAGGGAGCATGGGAGAGAAAATGTGAGGGAGAAGCGAGTGAGGGAGTGTATAGAGTGAGAGAGAGTCAAAAGATAAAGAGTAAATATAGATACAGATAGTGAGGAGAGAGAGAATAGATAGTGGGAGAGATAGTTTTAGAGAGAGTGAGAATGACCGAGAGAAGCAAGATAGCAGACGAAAATGGTGAAATCAATATTCTCTCTATCTCCCTCTCTTTTGCTATATCATGTACTCTTTTCACTCTCCCTACATCTATCATAATCTCTCTTTATCACTCTCTCTACCTCTATCCCACTCTCTACCTCTCTTCTTCACCGTCCCATCCTCCCTTTCCCCCCTCCCTTCATCATACTTCTCCCTCTTCCTCTCTCTATCTCTCTTATTATTTCTTTTTGACTTCTCATAACTTCTCTTTAATTCTCTTGATCTCTCTCTCGCTCGCTATCCATCTATTAACCTATCTCTCTCCTAATACTCTTAGTATGGAGATGCTCACTTCTTCTTTCTTTCCCTCCCTCTTTTTTTGTCACCCGATCTCTCCGTCTCTTTCTAGAGAGAGCAAGAGAAATAGATAGAGGAGAAATAGAGAGTTCTAGAGAGAAATATAGAGAGAGGGAGAGGTGTGAGAGAGAAAGGGAGAATAAGAGAAAGATGGGGAGAGAGTGAGATATTAAACGTAAGGGAGTGAGAAAGAGAGAGTGGGACAGAAGGAGCAAGGCGAAGGGAATGGGAGTAAGAGAGAGATGGAGGGGGAGAGAGAGTGCTAGAAATTGGAGAAATAGAAAGAATGAGAAAGATAGGAGAGAGGGATACTTAGAGAAGGAAAGGGAGATAGAGAGATATATAAAGCTACATCGTGTGAGAGAAAGAGGAGGGACAATGTATAATTAGAATGAGTGGGGGTGAGATTGAAAAAGAGAATGAGAAAAGATAGATATAGAAATAGAGCGATGGAAAGAAAGATATTTAGAGATAGAGGGTCTTTTTCTCTCTCTGAGCTGGAGAGAGTATGAGTGAGGTGAGAGTGAGAGAGGGTGATGAAAGAGGGAGAAAGGTAAGGAGAGGGAGAGAGAAGAGACATAGCGAGAAAGCAAAAGAGAGAGAAATCAAGAGTGAGATAGAGCAAGATAGAGAAAGAGAAAGAGGAGTGAAAGAAAGAGAGAGAAAGAGGGACAGTGATTGTGAAGGAGAAAGGTCAAGATAGGGGGAGGGTTATAGAATGAAAAAGTGAGGTAGAGTGAGGTAGAATGTATGTGGGAGGGTGAAATGCAAAAAGAGTGAGAGAGTTGGAGAAGAAGAATAACGATAGAAAATGAGAGAGAGACATAAGTGATGATAGAAATAGAGAGGTTAGTGGGAGAGAAAAGAGTGAGGAAAGTGAGAGAGAGAGAAGAGTGAGAAGGAGAGCATGAGAAACAGAGCGAGTGTGATAGAAATAACAAATAGAGCAAGATATGAAGAGAAACACATTTGTCTTCCTCGCTCTCACACTTTCTCTTACACACACTCTTTCTCATCCTCTCTCTATCCCTTCCTCTTTATCACCCCTCTATCTTACTTCTCCCTTTATCACTCATTCTATCCTCTTAATATTTTTCTCTCACCCCCACTCTCTCTCTCATATCTATCTTGTAATATCAAGCGATAGGAGGGATGGATGGAGAGGGAGAAGGAGAGCAAGAGAGAGTGTGTGAGAGGGAAAAAGGAAAAGAGATAAAGAGACTGATAAATAAGTGAGAGAAAAGGAGGGTTTGAAATAGTGGGAGGGTTAAAATAGCAGGAGGGAGGGAGAGGAGAGTGAAAGAGAGAAAAGAAGAGAAGAGTGAGAGAATGAGCTGTAAGGAGAGATTGATAGGGGGAGAGGGAAAGATAAAGAGAGATGGGAGAGATAATAACAAAATACATGAAGGGATTATGAGAGAGAATGATAGTGAGATAGTGAGAGAAAGGGAGAGGGAGAGATAGAGATGGAGGAGGTACTAGAGAGAGAGTGGGAGAGAATGAGAGAATGAAAATAAGAGATATCAAATAGGGGGATAGACAAGAGTGTGAGTAAGAGAGCAATGTAGAGAGGGGAAGAATGTGGCCAAGAGAGAGACAAACGAAATAAATATAGTGAGAGAGAGATGGGCGAGAAAGAGAGATCGAGAGTGTGGGAGAGAGAATGAAAGAAAGAGAATGAGATAGAGAGAAAAGCGATATGGAGAAGGATAATAATATTAAAAAGCATAAGAGACGTGGAGAATGAGGTAAGAGGAATAATGTGAGATAGGGAGATAAAGAAGGAAAGGGAAAGAGAGATAGAGAGATTGAGGGAAAGTGAGTGAGAGAGAGAGATAGAAAAATGAGAGATAGAGAGGTAGGAAGAGAGATAGGTCCTATCTCGTCCACACTCTCACCCTTCTAATGAGAGAGTGACAGAGAGAAGGGGTGAGAGAAAGAAAAGAATAAAGAGAAGCATAAGAGAGAGAAGAGTAAGAGTGCTAAAGAGAGACGGTAGAGGGAGGAAGGGAGAAAGAGAACATAAGGGAGATAGCATGCAGGGGAGAGAGTGAGTGAGTGAGGAAGTGAGAGTTGGAAAGAGCAAATGATAGAGTGATGGTAAAGGAAAAAATTAGGAGGGAGAGAGAGAAGAGGCTAAGAAAGTAATAAAGAAGAAAAAAATATGAGAGATAATGAGAGGGAGGGAGTGAGAGTAAGAGACGTAAAGGGAGAGAAAGTGACAAAGAAAAGGAGATAGTGGTAGAGGGAAAATGCGAAGCAAAAATGAGAGGTTGATAAAGGAATGGAGAGTGAGAAAAAGCAAGAGAGAGGAAAAGAGATATAGAGAGATATAATGAGAAGAACAAGAAGGAGAGAGATGGGGACGGACCATGAGATAATGTGAGAGGGTGAAAGAGAGAGCATGATTAAGAAAGGGAGGGAGGGCGAGAGCATGATTGAGAATGCAAGAGAGATAGAATGTGCAAAGATGCTCTCTTGTGGGAAGGAAGAGAGAGGGAGAGAGAAGAAAGAATGAAAAATCTCTCCCTCTTTCTCTATCCCTCATTCTCATTCTGTCATGGTCCCTACTCTCTCCCTCCCTCACTTCTCTCTCTTTCTCTTGCTCTCTCTCTCATTCTCTCTTTCTCTCTCTGACAATTCACTCTCACCACCCTCTCTATCTCTCATTCTCATTCTCTCTCACAATCCCTTTTTTTTGTCTACCTCCCTCATTTCTCCGTCTTTCTCATTCTCTCTATATCTCTATCACTCTCATTCTATTTCATTGCCCATCTTCTCTCACTCTCTTACTCTTGCTCCCTCCCTCCCTGTCACTTTTCCCCTCTCTACCTCCCTCTTTCTTTCTCCATCTCTTTCAATCCATAACTTTAACTCTGTCTCTCTCAATTTCCCTCTTTTGCTCACCCTTTCTCCTTTTCTCTTTTTTTATATATCTCTCTCATAGTCTGGATGTCTTTCTCTCCTATCTCCTATCTCTTTTCTCTCTCCCTGTGTGCCTCCCTCCCCATATACCACTTCCTCCTCTTTCTACTTAAGAGAGAGAGACTCTCCATCCCTCCCAATATTTTTCTACCTCTATCTCTATCTCACTTTCTATCATAATATCTTTTTGTTCTCATTTTCTCTTTCACCCTTTCCCTCTCCCTCACTTTTAAGATTTCTTTCCCTCCCACTCGTTCTCTTCCTCTCTCCTTCTTTGACTCTCCCTCCCTTATTATTTATCATTCTCTCTATTTATCATATCTCTCTCTAGCTCTACGCTCTCTCGTACTCTCAATATCTCTTCCACTCTCTCTCTTTCAAACTCTACATTACTATTATCTATCTTTCTTTACTCTCTCAATTTCTTTTCTCTCAGACTTTCTCACATGATAGAGATAAATTGATATAAATAGTTAGTGAGAGTGAGATGGGGGATCAACTTGTCTCACTTTCTGTCTCTCCTCTCTTGTTTCAACTCCCTCTCTCTCTATCCCATTCTAACTCTCTTCCACTTTGGATATTTATCTCCCTCTCCGTACGTTTCTCACTCTTTCTATCTTCATCAATTTCTCTCCGTCTCTCTACCTCTCTCTAGCTCTCTATCCTTCTCCTCCCATTTGTTCTCTTTCTAGTGAGAGATAAGAAGAAAGTGAGAAAAATAATGGGATAGAAAGATAGAGATAGAGAAAGAAAGAAAGCATCTAAATAGGTGAGATAAAGAGAGAAGTTAGGTTGATAAATAAATGGAGAGAGGAGTCTGAGTGAGAGAGGTAAAGAGAAAGCAAGAGAGAAAAAAGTGAGAGAAGAAAAGATTAAGGGGTAGTGAGAGAGACAGAGAAAGACATAAACGAGACCGAGGATGGAGGGAGGGAGGGGAAGAGGGACAAAGATAGAGTATAAGAGAGACAGAGAAAGTGTCTGAAAGAGAGAGATATAGAGAGCAAGGTTGAAGGAGAAAGGGAAAGGTGGAGAGGGAGAGAGAATAGAAATATCACGCTCTATATTGATTCTCTCTTTATCTCTCTCTCAAACGTTCAACATATATTTTTGTCCAGTTCTCTCGTTCACACTCTATCCATTATCTCTCTTCCACATAATCACACACGCTCTCTCAATCTCTTACTCTATCTCTTTATCTATCTTTCCATTTCTTCACTCGTCCTCTCAATCTATCTCTCCCTCACTCTCTCTTTCTCTCTATATCTTATCTCTCTTACTCCCTCACTCTCCCTATCAATATTCTCTTTCTCCATCATTCATTATCTTATCTAAGACATGAAGAGAATGATAAATTACAAGAAAGAGAGCACGAGAGAGATAGTGAGTGAGAGCCTTTTATGTTTCTATCTCACACACTCTCTATCATTGTCTCTCTCACTGTCTATCCCACTCCTCTTTTTGAAGGGTAGGAGGGAGGGAGAGAGTGAAGGAGCTCTAAGAAAGAGTATGAGAAAAAAAGAGCTGGAAAGGAAGAGAAGGGAGAGTGAGAGAGTGGAAGAGAGAGAGAGTATAAAAGAGAAAGTAAGAGAGAGTGTGTGTATGTGAGAGAGTGTGGGCAGAGAGCAAGAATGTCAGAGAGTTGAAAGATAGAGAGGGGATGATAAAGAGCAGAGATAAAGAAGAAAGAGTAAGAAAGAGAGAACAAGCAAGAGAGAAAGATAGTGAGAGAGATGAAGAGATTGAGAGAGAGAGAGGTAGAGAACAAGAGAGTGAGTGAGTGAGAGAGAGAAGAGAACAGGCAAGAGATAACATATGAGATACAAAAATTGAGAAAACATAAGAGATTGATAATACAAGAGGGAGGGGGAGTGAGGGAGGGAGGGAGGGAGAGTGAGGGAGGGAATGAGGGAGGGAGAGAACTCGTAGGAGGGAGAGAGAATGAGAAAAATGGAGTGGTAAGGAGAGTATCTATTATAGGGAAAAGTAGAAAGAGAAAGATGAAGAGAAAGTGTGAGAGAAGAAAGGGAGAGCTAGAAGGAGAGGCAAGAGAGGGAGCGTAAAGGGAGTGAGAGAAGCAAGGGAGAGAGAGATAGAGAGAAGGCAAAATAGGGAGGGAGAAGAGAGTGCGAGAGAGGTAAAACAAGACAGTGAGAGAGAGGGAAAGCCTGCCTCCCTTTCTTATCCACCTTCTATCGAGAACCTTCCCTCCCTCCCTCCCTTACATTCAGTTCATAGTCACATTCTCTATTTTTTCCTCCTATTCTCTCATGAACCATCTTCCTCCCTCTCTTTCTTCTTCCAACCGCTTCTCTCTAACCCCCACTCTAAATATGTTCTCTCCCACCTCGCTATCACTCTCCCTTTTGGAGAGGGAGCTAAAAAGAGTGTGAGAGAGGGATATATATAGGGACGAAATGGGATGAAGATAGTGAGAGCATCTTCTCTCTTCTCATTTCTCTTGTGCTTTGTCTTCATCACTATCTCTCTCCTTTCCTCTCCTTTCTCCATTTTTCTTTCACACTCTTTTCTCCATAAATAGAGAGATAAAGAAGAGAGGGTGAGGGAAGAAAGTGATAGGAGAGGTAGAAAGGAGGAGAGAAAATGAGAGATTACAGAAGAGAGTGAGAGAGTTAGAGTGGGAGAAAGAGGAGAGAGATGTGAGAAATGAGAGATAGAGTGATAGAGTGAGAAAGAGTGAGAGAGTGAAAAAGGGGGAGAGATGCATATGTTATCTCTCTCCTCTCTCCTTCCCTACCACTTTATTTCTCTCCTTCTATAACCCTCTCTTTTGTTCTCTCTCTATTCCAAGCATTTACTTTCTTATCTCTCATTCTTTATCTTTCTCTTTTTTCTTTCTCTTGTTCTTCATCTCTCTCCTTCTCTTTCTATCAGTTCCCCCTCCCTCCATCTCTCAGAGAGCAAGAAAGAGAAATATAAAGACAAAGAAGTGCATGAGTGAGAGAGGAAGAGAGAAATAAAGAATGAGAGAGAGAGAGAGGAGGAAGAGGATATAAGAGAGGGTTGGAGGGAGGGAGATAGGGAGAGTATGCCTCCATCTCTTTCAGTACTTAGTTATTCTCTCTCTTTATCTTTGGCTCTCTCTGGCCTCCCTCTCCATCTTTATCACTCCCTCGCTTTCTCTCCCTCTCTCCTAGAGAGCTAGATTGAGGCAGAGAGTGCAATCAAGAGGTTAGAGGGGGTGTGAGGGTGGGAGGGAATAAAAGAAAGAGACATGCATTCTCTCACGCTCACTCTCTCTTATATAACCTCCTCTTTAACCTCTCCACCCTCTCTTACTCTTTGCCTTTCTGTTTAATTCTCTCTCTCAGTCATTCCCTTTGAGAGAGGGAGATGGAGGGAGAGAGTGAAGTGTGAGAGAGTTAGCGAGGTTTATGGTATGGGTGAGAGAGAGAATGAGTGAGGGAGCAAGAGGAGAGTGGGAGGGGGAGAGAGAGGAAAAGAGAAAGTGTGTCTGAGAGAGAGATATAAAGAAAATGGAGGTAAGAGAGTTAAAGGAAGGCTTGGAAAGAGTGGGGGATGAAGAGATTGAGAAATAAGGAGGCAGAGAGAGAGATAGATTAAGAGACAGAGAGAGAGAGAGAACATGAGAGAGATAGAGAAATGAGAGTTAAAAAGAAGTTAAAGAGAACAAGAAATAAATAGGAAAAAGAGGGATTGAAAGAGAAAGAGAGAGGTAGAGAAGGTATGAAGAGAGTGGCTCACTTTCTCTTTCTCATTATCTCTCTTTAACTCTCTTTCTC
>NEWO01000402.1:301141-318806 GCA_003013225.1 Phalaenopsis aphrodite
TTAAATAACCCAGAACTTGAAATAATTCTAATAAATCACAGAGAATTCAAAAAAATCATAAAATTTTGTCCAAAGGATTTTCTTGTCTAGATCTATCTTCAGTAAAAATTTCAAGGGATTAGAATTCACCTTAGTCAAGTTAGGAATTTTCTTTGAAAAATCCTATTTTTGCATTAAAATAATTAAATAAATTAAATTAAATTTTGAAAAATAACATTTTCTCCTCTGATGTCTCAATTGACTCATGAATGAGGTAGGACAAAAATTTCAAAGTCATTTGAATTGAATTTGACAAATTATGAAGTGTTAGAGCCTTAGGGGCAAATGTGTAATTTTTAGAAATTTTGCCTTAATTAACATTTAGACTTAATTCAGGGAGGGGAATGGGTAACCTCTAATCTTAATCAATTCATTTGATGTTTGAAATACAAAGGGGTTAATTGGTAGAAACCAATTTCACTTTCCTCATTAAAAAGATAAGTTAATAAATTTCTAAATTATTAAAATTTGGAAGTTTATTAAAATTAAATGATCCTCACTTAGGGGTATGACTTTTGAAGTCAACAATTAATCAACTTTATACCTCTTATCTTGATTTTCAAATAAAACCCAAATCATGAATCATAACCACTTAAAGCTTAACTTTTTCAAAACTAATTAAGACAATCACCTAGGTCTTAAGGGCTTAGTGGTGACCAAGGCTAAATTAAAAATTGATTAGACAATGATTAGAGAAATAAACATAACTAAATCAAACAACCTTGAAACACCGCTAAGCCCAATTAGGTTTAAAAATTTAGATAAATGTTCAAATTACACTAACTTGCCCCTTTAAGGGTCTTCACCCACATAATTCTTAAATTAAATCACAAGTGATAATTACCCTATTCTTAGAGATAATTGAGACATCAGTGCTCACTGAGTAACAAGGGTATTTACAGGATGAACCATTAAGCAACATAATAAGTTTAAATGGACTCGAGGTTTTTCACCGGTTGGTGAGAGGGAGGCATGGACCTGCTTCCCCCTCCTAACTTGTTGGTTACCTCAGAGGCCTATTAAACTTAATATTCTTCGCTCAATGAAATCATCCTTAATTAAACTTTTAAGGAATCACCAAGATATGACATAGGGTTAGGAAAATTGCCAAAGTTTTACCTTTCCTGCTCTTCATAAACTGCCTTAACATGCATTTTAAGTTTCAAGTAGTGGAACGAGAAGACTCGCCAGGTACACTTTTACAGTTTTCAGCGTTGTCTTTCTTATACTTTCATACTGTACTTATATACCTGCAAATTTGCATGCTAAACAACGATGTCACCCTGCATGAAAACTAAAATCATCAGGATATCCACATAACAATAACCAAAACCAAAACTAAAATCAACCAAGATAAAATTCACCGCCACAACATTCAAAATATAAAACAACTCAAGATTTAATCACAAACATCACACAAAACCACAACTTCAACTAAATTAAGATGTCTCTATTGGATGATCGTAAATCTCTCGGAGGAGGTAACCTACGGTTGCTAACGAGGCTTCCCACGGTTTAAATGAAATTATGAACTCATTAAGTTGAAGTTTAGTAAGTTTATTTGGACTAAGTGAATCCAATAGAAAATAGTGGTGTCGGAGCGAGAGAATCGTAGGATCCTAACCGGTGTCGCTCTAATTAATTTTAATATGCCCTCATAAAATTTAAAGAACTTCAACCATAGGGCCACCTGATTTGATACTATAACTTGACACACTAGAAAACTCAAACTCGTCGCAGCAAGGAGCTTGAAGCTAGCATGGTGGGCAGCACGGCCATCTTCAACAGCAAAACCTGTCTTCCCCAACTAAACCAATCTTCCTTAGACTTAAACAACAAATTCATAGGACTTCGAGGTTGCTTTCTTATGAACTGTAAATCCTCACTTTATCTTTAGGCCTTTGCATAGCCCTGCTATACAATATAAGCCCTAACTCATCTTAGGATTCTGAGATTGTCGTTTGTCAAGACCTAAATCCTCACATCTTCCAAACTATTTGTGTAATCATTTCACACGAATGTAAGCCCTAACTAATAAAATTGGTAGGATGAAACACCCAAATATTTCTTCTCAAAATTGAAGCCAAACATTAGGATAGCTTGGGAAGTCACTGAGGTTCTCCTCTGGATCCATGACATCCCCTAGTTCTTCTTCCTTTGGATTCTACAATAAAATGTTCCAAATTTGAACCAATCCCCTTTCACATCTCTACGTTTGATTTCGTTGAAGAGTCATACCCTTTGAAATTCCTTGAAGATAATATTTCTTGATTTTAATCGAGAGTCTTCTTAGGTGGCTTTGGTAATTTAAGATGTAATTAACTATAGGGGTTTGCCCTTATAGGAAGCATGTCCAAACCCAGCTTAATATAAACCTTATTTAATCCTTTATATTAAATAGGGGAACTTGTCGGCAAATACAAAGGTTTCGCAGACCAAACAGATGTCATACTTTCCCTAGTTTATTTGATCGAGCCTCATCCTCAAGTCTTGTGTTTAACATTCGGGATAGATAAAGGATTTGAGGTACAGTGCTCTTTCATTTTAAACTATGAAAAATATGGAGTCAGTTTGATTTCATACTTCAACGTCCTTCCGAAGCGGGCGACGGGATTTCCATTTCAGTGACCGACAGCTTCTTACGGGCAACTCCCACAAACTAACCCGAAATAACTCCGACAGGAGAAAAATGAAATGAAACAATGAGAAAGGAGAAGAATGATTGAGTATGAAAGGTGAGCAAGAGAGAAGAGAGAGAAAGAGAGGTGAGACAAGAGGGAGTGAGAGGGAAGGAGTAGGAGGGAATATAGAATAGGAGGGAAAAAGAATGAGAGTGAGAAAGAGATAGAGGGAGAGATAGGAGGTGGGTGAGGCAGAGATAGAGAGAAGGAAATGGTGAGGGAGCTCTCACACGGTCTCAGTGTCTTTACATCCTTTCAACCTGCCCACTTTTTTTCTTACTTCTTTCTCTCTCTTTATCTCTAAGTCAAGACAAAGGGAGAAAGATGAAATGAGTGAGGGAAGGTGGGAGAGGCAGCAAGAGCATATGAGAGAGGAGGGAGAGGAGATGGCAGATATGTTGATAGTTTAAGAAAGAGAGAGGGAGATATCTTCCAATCCCTCACTCCACACACATGCTGTCTCGTTGGATTAAGAGAATGAAGATAAGGAGAGAGAAAAAAAGTAATAAGGGAGGGTCGTAGAATGTGACCTAGAAAGATACATGTTTAGATAGAGAGAGTGAAGAGAGGTGGGCAAGCAAGAGCAACAGAGAGAGTTGGAGATAGATAAAGGGAGAAAGAGAGAGTGATAAAGAGAAGAGTGAAAGAAAGAGATGAGTTTGAATGAGAATAAAGAGTGGAAGAGAGGTGGAGAGTGAGGTAAAGAGAGTAACAGAGAGATTGAATAAGAAAGAGAGACAGTAAGAGAGAGAGGAATAAATAGTGAGGTAAAGAGAGTAATAGAGATATTGAAAAAGAAAGAGAAATTGAGAGCGAAAGGGGAAGTTAGAGAGGGAGAGAAAGAGAGACCATATACCTTCAACTCTCTCACATTTCTATTGAGAGTGAGAGAGTTGGGAAAGTGAGAGCAATAAAGGGAGTGAGAAAAGAGCAAGAAAGGGAAAGAGAGAAGAGAAAGAGAGAGAAAGGGAGGGGAGTGGGAGGGCGGGAGAAAATGAACAAATCAGATAGAACATTAAGGAGAAAAAGTGAGGGAGTAATGGACCATTGTCTCTCTTTCCTCATTGTCTCAATTTCCCTCTCTTTCTTTATCTCTCTCATCCTCCTCACCCCTCATTTCCCCTCCCTCCTGGTAACTCCCTCTCATTATCTATCTCCCCATCTTTCACTCACTTTTAGCCTCCCTTCAAAACTCTCACCCTCACCCTCTTTCTCTCTCTCACACACTCTTAGTGTCTCTCTATCCTTTTCAACCTCTCGACATTTTTTATTACATATTTCTCTCTGTTTATCTCTTAGTTAAAGGGAGCAAAAAAAAGTAATGGACCAAGACAGAGGGAGAAAGAGGCAATGAGTGAGGAAAGGTGGGAGAGGCATCAAGAGCATAAGAGAAAGAAGGGAGATAGTTTGGGAAAGAATGAGGGAGCTATCTTCCAATCCATCACTCCACACATATGCTGTCTCATTGGATTGAGAGAATAAAGATAGGGAGAGAGAAAAAAGTTAATAAGGGAAGATTGTAAAATGTGACATTGATGAAGGGAGGAATATTTAGAAAGAGAGAAAGGGGCAAGAGTGGATGAAGGAAGAAGAGAGTGGGTTATATCTTCTCTTAGCACTTCTTCTCTCACTCGATCTAACTTGCCTTCCTCTCTTACTCATTTATTATCCTCCTTAGTGAGATAAAAAGGGAAGAGATGAGAGAAAAAAAATTTTCCTCTTAATCTAACTCTTGCTCTCTCCTTTCTCACTCTCATTTTCTTTCAACTTACTCTATTCTGCTCTTGATCTCTTAATCTTTTTATCTCAAACTCTCAACTACATTGCTTATCTCTCTCACTATCTCTTTTTATCTCACATATATCACACTTTCTCTTCTCTCCTTCTCTCTATCTCCTCATCTCTTTCTCATTCTCTATCGCTCTTCCTCTTCCATCACTCTCTTACTATTGCTTATTATCTATCTCAAATTATTCTCTCACTACTACTCTCCCACCCTCACACAATTCCTCTCTCTTACTTCCATCTCTTTCTATCTCAGTCTACTCTTTCTTTGTCTTCTAATCACTCACTCTTTTCTCTTCTATATTTCTCCTCTCTCTCCTCTCCCTCTCTCCCTCTCTCTCTCTCTTCTTTTCTCTTAAACCTTCTCCGTCTTTCTCCCTTACTTTCTACCTCTCTCCCTCTTCACATTACTATCCCTCACACACTCTCTCTTCATCTCTCACCCACTCTCTTTTCTCTCTCTCTCCCTTTCAACTCTCTTCCTCTCCATCTCTCAGTTTTTATTTCTCTTGCTCCCCCGCACTCTCACTCTTACTCTCCCTCTAGCTCTCCACTTATTTTATCTTTTTTTCTCTCATTATCTCTCGATCATATCCCCTCATTCTGTCTTATAGGATCTCTCTATCTGACTCCCTCAAACTTTCTCAATTTTCTCTCTTAATGTCTTCTTACCTCACTCTTTCTCTTTTTTTGTTCACACAGTCATTTGCCTTTATCTTTTTTCCTCTACAACTTTTTATTCCTCCCCTCTCTCTCTTTTTCTCTTTCTCTATTTTCTCACTTGCTCCCTTTCTTGTCCTCCCATCCTCTTTCTCAGTCACCATCTCACTCACTTATTTCTTCTCTCCCTCTTTCTTTCTCTCCCTTCCTCCCTCTCTTTCCAACTCTCCCTCCCTATCATTCTCTCTTGCATGAGAGAAAGTGAGGGACATCTATCTCTCTATCCCTTTTGCTCTCTTTCTCCCTCTCTCTCTCTCTCTTATGCTATCAAGCACTTTTCTTCTCTCCTTCTTACTCAATCTCACTCTCTATCTCTCTCCATCCATCTCTCTATTTATCTCATTGAGAAGGAGGGAGGGATGGACAGAGCTAGCGTGCAATAGAGAATGAAAGATAATAAGATATTCTCAGAGAGTGAGAGAACTAGAGTGAGAGAGGGAGGGAGGTTTATTCTATCCTCTAACTTACTCTCCTTTTCTCTCACTAACTCTCTTCATCTCTCTCTTCAATTTCTCTTCTCATCACCCAACTAATCAAAACATTCAATCTTCTCTCTTCATTTTTCTTTTCCCTCCCTCTCTAACTCTCTTTCACTCTCATATTCTCACTTATGCTCTCTTCCTAGCTCTCACTCTCTCTACATCTCTCACTCTTGCTCCATCAATATAAAGATAAGAGAACATTAAAAGGATTGGAGAGAGAAGTTTTTGGAGAGAGTGAGAGAGAGTGGTGAGAGAGCGAGAGAAGGAGGGGGAGGGGAAGGCGAGAGAATGAGAAAGTAAGAGATTGGAGAGAGAGAGGAAGATATTGATCTTTTCTCCCTCTTTATATGGCCACACACTCTCTCTCTTTCCTCATGTTTCCTCTCTCTATCTCAATCTCTCTTTCCTTCTCTCTCCACCATCTCTTTTTCTTCCACTCAAACTCTGGCAAGGAGAAAGAGGGAGAGAAGCATGATTGAGAGCGAGAGAGAAAGAATAAAAGAGAAATATTGAATGAGAGAAAGAAGGAGAGATCACCAGAGAGAGTGAAAGAGAAAATAAGGGAAGAGAAAGGGAGAGAGATATAAAAAGAGAGAAGACGGGAGCATGAGAGAGTAGATAAAGATAGAAAGAAAGTAAGCGTGAGAAATTGAAATGTAGCTTGAGAGGGATAGAGAGGAGCTTGAGAGAGAAAATAGAAGAAGAGTGGTTGAGAGATTGAGAGAGCTTGAGAGGGATAGAGGAAATAGGAAAGAATAGATAAGTGTTCCCTCATTCCCTCTTCCATCCTATCTCTCTCATTCTATCTCTCTATATCTCTCTCTTTCTTTCTCTCCCACACTCTCACTCTATTTCTCTACCTCTCTCACTTTTTTCTCTCATTCTCTCACTCAATGACCTTCTCACCCTCTCTCCAACTTGTTATATATATCCCCCCTCTTCCTTTAACTCTCTATTTCTCACTCTCTCCATCTCACTCTCACTCTTTCTTTCCCTTACTTGAATTCTTTGTCTCATCTCTTTAGCTCTCCATCTCTCTCACTCTCTCCCTCCCATTCTCTCTCTCACTCCTCTTCAAAAAATGCTCCAACTCTCTCTCTATCCCTCTCACCCATGTGAGTGTCTCTCTCTCTATATATATCTCTTTTATTTTGGTCTTTCTTTATCAAAGAATGATCGAAAAGAGATAGAACAAGAGAGAATAGAGAGAGATTTATAGAGGCATTGAGAAAGAAGGGGGAGGTAAGTCAATGAGTGAGAAAGAGAGAAATGATTAGAGAGATAGAATGAAATAAAGAGAAAGTGAGAGAGAGAGAACTAGAGAGAGAAAGGTATGAGATGGAAAGTTAAAGATAAGAGAGAAGAGAAGGTGAGAGAGAGGGTGGGAGAATGAATAATGGAAAGGGAGAGATGCATAAGGATGGATAGGGAAGGGGAGAAAGAGAAAATGAAGTAGAGTAAGAGAGAGAAAGCAAGTTGGAGAGAGGGGAGAGAGGGAGAGGGTTGGAGAGAAAGGTAGATAAACAGAGTAAGAGAGGGAGAGAGGGAGAGGGAGGTAGAGAGGGAGAGAGTGAGAAAGTGAGTGAGGGAGAAAAAGAGAAGAGAAGCTGAGTGAGAAGGAAAGGAGAGAGAGGAGTGAGAGAGGATGGGGTATAGGGCGGGTGGGGTAAAAAGAGAACAATTTGTGAGTGTAGGGAGAGGGTAAGATAGAGAGTGAGAGAAGAGGGAGAGTGATGGAGAATTAGAATGAGATGAGGGGAGGGAGAGAAGGATGGTTAGAGAGTGGAAGAAGAGAGTAACAGAGTTACAGAGGGTAGGGAGAGTGGGTAGCGAGCAAGAGAGAGAGAGAGGGATGACCAGAAAAGTGAGAGGGAGGAGAGAGGAGAAGGAAAGGGAGAGGGAGAGGGAGAGCAAGAGAGATAGAGAGAGGAAGAGAGCATAATGGGATAAGAGAGGGAGAGAGATCGATAGTGAGAGAAAGGGGGAAGGAGAGAGTGGAAGGGAGGTAGAGAAAGAGAAATAGAGAGAGGGGGGTGAGAGTGAGAGAAGGCAAGAAAGAGTGAAATGGGGAGAGATAGAATAAAAGAAAGAGTTAGATTAAGAGAGAGAGGGGGGTGAGGGAATGATGGAGGGAGAGAGACAACAAGAGATGTAAAGCTAGACAGCGTGAAAAAGAATAAGTGATTGAGATAAAATGTGAGGAGATAGATGGAGAGAGAATAAGAGAGACCAAGAGATATCTCTTTATTTTCTCTTTTCTCACTCTCACCTTCCTTCCATCACACACTTCCTCTGTCTAATCTCTCAGTACTCTCCCTCTTATTTCTTTATCTCTCACTCTGCATCTCTCTAAATCTACTTCTCATCTCCAACTCTTAATCTATCTCACACACTCTCTACCCCACTCTCCTTTTCTCTCTCCCTCTCCCTCTCCCTCTCCACCTCTAATTATCTTTCTCACTCTCCCACTCTCCTATTCTCTCTTTCTCTAACTTCTCCTCCCTCTCACGCTTGTAAGGGAGAGTCAGAGTGAAAACAGAGATATGGAGGAGAGGTTTCAAGAAAGGAAGTGTAAAAAAGAGTAAGAGAGGATTTGAGAGAGAATAGGACGACCACTCTCCCACATTCACTCTTTCTATCCCAACTCTCTTCCTCTTTCCTTACTCACTTGATCACTATTTTATTCTTCTCTATCACTCTCTCACACTCTATTCCCACTATCTCTCTCTCTTTCTCTCAAACCATTAATATATCTCTCTCTCCCAATCCTCGTCTCTCTCTCTCTCTTCACTCTTTACCCTTCCTGCCTCTCTTTCTTGATATCTCTCTCTTTTCTTCATGTCCCTCTCAGTCTCTCTTCCTCTCACTTTTCGTATACCTCTTTCATTCTATTACTTCCTCTTTATCCCTCTATTTATCTCTCTCTTTGACTCCCTCTATATACTTCTATCTCTATCACTTCTTACTTTCTATCTCTTGTTGTCCCTCTCTTTATTCTCTCACTTGTACTTATTATCTCTCCCGGTGATCACTCACAAAATTCCTCTTCTTTTTCTTTCACTCTCTTGCTATCACTCTATCCCTCTCACTCTTTCACTCCTGATCTCTCTTTCGTCACTCTATCTCTCCTTCTATCTTTCTCTCTGTCTCTTACACTTTCTCTTGCTTATATATTCCTTCTATATCTCCTCTTATTGCTTTAACATCTCTCATTGTTTCTCCCTCAATCTCTTCTTTCTCTATCCTCTCTCTGACTTTCCTCTCCCTCAATCATGCTCTTTCTCTCTCTCTCCTTCCCTCCACCCTTTCCCTTCCTCTCTCTTTCCTCTCTCTCTTTCTTGTACTATGAACTTCTCTCACTTTGTCACACGATATCTCTCTATCTCTCATTCTCTCAAACTCTATCCCTCTCCATCTTTATCCCACCATCCCTCCTCTTCTCTCACTCACTCTTTCACCCTCTCTCATTCACTCTCACCCTTTATCTCAATGTTATTATCTCTCTCCCCTCCCCCTTTATTTGTTGCTTTATCCCTCTCTCCCTGTCTCTCTCCCACTCACCTCTTAGTTTGTCTCTCTCTTTCTCTTACTTTCTTGCTTCCTCCCTTCCTCTTCTCTTCTCTCTCTCATACTCTATTTATCTCACTTTGCATTCTGCCTCTTTTTTTGCTCTCTCACTTTCTATCGCTATCTCTCTCTCTTTTCTCTCAATTCCTCCCTCTCACTTCCTCACTCTCTCTATTTCTCTCTCACCTCTCTTCTTCCTTCTCATTTCTTCTCTCCCTTGGTAGCTCATCTTTCTCTCTCACACACTCCTCTCTCAATCCACTCTCTATATTATCTTAGTCTCTTTTGCTCTCTCAATATTTCTTTGTCACACACTATCTCATTGTCTCTCAGCATCTACCTCTTTGCCACTCCCTCATTTTCACATGCTTTTTTTTCTCTCTGTCTCTCCATCTCTCTATCACTATATATATCTCTTTTCTCACACTCAGTATCTCTCTCTCTTGTGTCACTCAATATCTCTCTATCCTTCTTTCTCTATATCTAATTAACTCTCTCACACCATTTCTCATTATCTCTCATGCCACTCTCTCTATCAACTCTCTCCCTCTCCCTCTCGATCCTCTCTCACCGTCTCTCTTGCCACTCTTCTTCCATCTCTCTTTCCTTTTCTTTTCTTTACACCACCCTATCTCTTTATCACTCCTATAGTTTGTCCCACTTTTTCTTTCACTATCACTCTCTATATCTCTTTCCCTCCTTCCCTCTCAATAGAGAGACAAGAAAAAGAGAAAGAGAAATGAAGAAACAAAGTTAGGTAAGGAGATGGAGCTGTCATTCTTTCTCTTGCTCTTCTCACTCTCTTCATTCTCTTACTCTCTCTCTTTCCCCTCCCTCCCTCCCTCCCTCCCTCCCTCCCTTTCTCCCTTTTTTTTCTTTTCCTCCTCTCACTTTCACTCATCACTATCACTATCCCACTCTCTTCTCTCTTGTGATGTAGCGGGAAAGAGTGAAAGAATGAGAGGAGGGCAATAGTAATGATGAAATAGAGTGAGAGGAGTGAGAGATAATGAGAGACAATGTGAGAAAGTTATAATGAGAAAGAGAGAGAGAGAAAAGAGAGAGGGATAGAGTGAGATACAGAAAAGGAGAGAGATATGGAGGGTGAGACACAAAAAGAGGTATTAAGAGAGGGAGACAGTGAAAGGAAAGAGAGAGAGAGAGTGTGTGTGTGTGCAGGTGTCTATGAGAAAAAGAGTGGGATGGAGGGAGGGAGAGTCAGAGAGAGGGGAAGTGAGTGATGAAGGAAAGTGAGGTGGTTGTGAAGAAGAATGTGTGACAGGAGGGAGAGAGCAAGAGTGAGAGAGTGAGAAAAGCAGGATATCAACTGAGAGTGTGTAAGATATGGGTGAATAGAGTGGGTAAAAGATAGAACAAATGAGGGAGTGGGAGAGAGAGTGAAAGAAGAGTGAGAGAGACATATGAAGGGAGAGCATGAAAACATAAATAGTAGATTAAGAGCGAGAAGAAGAGAGAAGAGAGAGTGAGAGATGCATAGTTAGAGAGAGAAGAGAGAAGGCGTAAGAGAGAGAGGGTGAGAGTTGGGGAGCTTTAAAGGATGAGAGAGAGTAATAATGGAAAGAGAATATTGAGAAAGAGAGCGTGAAAAAGTCAATGAGGAAGCAAGGAAAGAAAGTGCAAGAGAGACAGAGAGTTGAAGTGAGAGAAGGAGAGAGAATGATGAGGAGAGCAAGAGTGAGTGAGGTTGAGAGAGTAAATGGGAATGAGCTAAAAGAGAAGTGTGAGGTGATAGAGTGAGAAAGAGATTGAAAAAATATTGCATGAGTCAGGAAGAGAGGGAGAGATAGAGAAGAGAAGAGAAAGGAAGAGGGAGAGAAGGATTGACGTGAGTGAGAGAGAGTGAAAGCGAGAGTGAGAAGAGAGGGTCAAGAGATAGAGATAGAGAGAAAGAGAAGAGAAGAGAAGAGAGAGGAGTAGGATAAGAGAGAGAAGATAGAGAGTGGAAGAGAAAAAGATAATTAAAAAGCTATAGAAAGAGGGAGAGGGAGAGAGAGCAAGCAAAGAGAGCAATCTCTCCTTCTCTATCAAGAGTGAGATCAAGAGAGAGGGACAGTGAGAGGTAGAAGTGCAAGATAGGTAAACAAGAGAGATAAGGATTGATAGAAAATAAGAGAAAGTTGAAGAGAGAATGGAAGGATTAAGATAGTGAGACTCTCCATCTTTAGAGGTTACTCATATTCTTGTTTCCCCTCTTTCTACCTCTAACCCTCACTCCCTTTCTTCCACTCTATACTTACAGTATTTTTCTCATTATCTCCCACTCTTACTCTTGAGGCTCTCCCTCATTGTCTCTATTATCTTATTCACTATCTATCTTCACATCCCTTTAACTCATGTGTTCCTTCCCTTTTTCTCCTCCTCTATCTCTCTCTCTCTCTCACCCTCAATCTCTTCAAGAGGGAAATAATATAAGGAGATAGAAAGAGGGAGGAAGGAAGGGAGGAAGTGAGAGGGAGGGATAAAAGAGAGAATAGGATAAAGGCAGAGAGTGAAAGAGAGAGTTTGGGATGAGTAAAGAGACTTGTTGATAGTTTGAAAAAAAAGAGAGGGAGGGAGCATGAAAGAGAATGAATAATAGAGTAATGATAGAAAGAGATAGAGAAAGTAAGGGAGAGAGGGAAAGCACACAAGAGAAAGTGAGAAAGAAAGAGTGATAGAGAGAAAATGATTGAGAGAGACTACAAGGGAGATATGCTGATAGAGAGAGTGGGTCTCTCTGAATTTCACTCTAACTTTTCTTCTCCCTCTCTTCTCAATCTGTCACTCTCTTTCCTAATCTATTTTTCACTCCTAATCTATTTACTTCTCTCAGTTTTCACTTCTCTCCATATCCCTATCTAACTCTCTATCACTTCCTATCTACTTCTCTTGCTCTCTTCTCTCATTCCTTCCATCTCTCTCCAGCTCTTACTTATCCTCTCTCTCTTTCCCAACACACCTTTGTTGTCTCTCCCTCACCAAGTTTGTAGCTTTCTCTTGTACCGTTAACCTCTCTCATACCATCAATCTCTCTCTCCTTATCTCACTCCCTCTCACTCTCTTTTTGTTCACTCAAATCTCTCTCTCAACCATCCTTTCTCACTTACAGTCTCGCTCTCATTGTCTAGTCTCTCACTTTTTTCTCTTTCATTCTCTCTTGCTCTCTCAATTGTTCTCTCTTCTCTTTCTCTCTTAATCTTTTATGTTCTATCTGTCCTTCTCCATCTTGCTCTATCTCCCTCACTCTCTCAAATTTATCTCTCTACCCTACCTTCTCTAACACTCTTTACCTCTCTCACCACTCCCATTGTCTCTCTTTCCCTCTCTTTCTTTATCTCTCTCTCCTCCTCTTCTCCCCTCTTTTCCCCTCCCTCCTTATAACTCCATCTCATTATCTATCTCCCCATCTATCACACACTTTTAGCCTCCCTTCAAAACTCTCACCTGCACCCTCTTTCTCTCTCTCACTCTCTCTCTCACGCTCTCAGTGTCTATATCCTTTTCAACCTCCTCACTTTTTTTCTTACTTATTTCTCTCTCTATATCTCTAAGTCAAGACAGATGGAGAAAGAGGAATTGAGTGAGGGAAAATGGGAGAGGCAGTAAGAACATAAGAGAGAGAAGGGAGAGGAGATGGCAGATAGTTCGATAGTTTGAGAAAGAGAGAGGGAGCTATCTTCCAATCCCTCACTCCACACACACGCTATGGCTCGCTGGATTGAAAGAATGAAGATAGGGAGAGAAAGTTAATAAGGTAGGGTTGTAGAATGTGACTGAGAAAGAGACACGTTGAGATAGAGAGAGTGAGAGAGGTGGGCAAGCAAGAGCAACAGAGAGAGTGATAGATAAAGGGAGAAAGAGAGTGATAAAGAGAAGAGTGAAAGAAAGAGAAGAGAAAGAATGAGAATAAATAGCGGGAGACAAGTGGAAAGTGAGGTAAGAGAGACAGTAAGAGAGTGAGGGATAGATAGTGAGGCAAAGAGAGTAATCTAGAGATTGAACAAGAAAGAGAAAGTGAGAGTGAACAAGAGATGGGGAGTTAGAGAGAGAGAAAGAGAGGCCATATACCTTGAATTCTCACACTTCTATTGAGACTGAGAGAGATTTGGGAAAGTGAGAGCAATAGAGGGAGAGAGAAATAAGCAAGAAAGTGAAAGAGAGAAGAAAAAGAGAAAAAGGAAGGGGCGAGGAAGGGTGGGAGAAAATGAACGAATGAGATAGAACATGAAGGAGAGAAAGTGAGAGAGTAATGGACCATTGTCTCTCTTTCCTTATTGTTACTCTTTCCCTCTCTTTCTTTATCTCTCTCTCATCCTCTATTATCTGTGATGTAGAATTGGTGAAAAGTAGATAGATAGAGTGAGAGAGAGAAAGATACAGTGGAGTGAGGAAAGGGAAAAAGGTAGAAAGAGAGTGGAAGATAGTGAGGTTGTTAGTATGAGAGAGATTGAGACTGAGAGAAAGGAGTACTGAAAGATGAAGAGAGAAATAGTAAGAGATAGAAAAAGAGAGAGCGGTTGACAAAGAGGGAGAGAGAGCAATAAGAATGTTTGTATGTAGAGGATAGAGCGACCATAAAAGGGAGGAATATTTCTATCTTTCCCTTTCTCCCTCCCTCCCTCTCTCCCTTGATCATTTCCTTACCACACTATCTCTTCCTTTCTCTCTATACCTTCATTATCTCTCAACATTTCCTCTCTTTCTCTCTCCTCTCCCTCTCTTCCTCTCTCATTCTATTTGCTTTGTTCTAAAATCTCTCAATTTTCTCTCTCACTCTCTCCCTCACACACACACACACACACACTATCTATCTCTCCAGAGAGAAAGAGCGAAAGACAGTGATAGAGGGACAACCAGAAAGGAGGGAGGAAGAGATGACATGACAGAGAGAGAGAAGGAAAAAATAAATAGAGAGTGATCGAGATAGGGTTCCTCGCTTTTTATTTCACTATCTCTCCATTGTCTCTCTCCTCTCACTCTCTCTCATTGTTTCATTTCATTTTTCTCTCCATCTTTCTCACTATGTCCTTCTCACTCACTCTAATTCTCTCTCTCTTGCCCCCTCCATTGCTTTGCTTTGTTTAGAAAGTGGGAGAAAGAGTTAAAGAGAGATAATGAGAAAAAAAGTGAGAGATACTTACACACTCTTTCTTCTTACACTTTCTTCATCATGTTTCTCTCACTCCATCTCTCTCTTCTCTCCAACCTCTATATCTTTTACCTATTTATTTCTTGTTTGTTTCTCTTCTTTATATCTCTCATCGTTCTACCTCCCTTATGTTCTCTCTCACTCTTCATTATTCTCACTCTTTCTACTTCCTTATCTCTATCTCTCTTCATCTTAACCTTTATTCCTCCATCTATTCCTCTCTCTTTATATCTCACTCTTTCCAAGCCTTCCTTTCACTCTCTCACCTCCAGCTTCTTTATCTCTCTCTCACTCACTCTCACACGCTCTTTTCCTCTCTCTCCTACTTTTTTCTTATTCCCTCTCCCATTCTGTCTCATCAATACCATAAACCTCTCAAAGTTTCTCACTCTTTTCTCTCTTCCTCCACCTCTCCCTTAATGAGCACAAGTGAGAGAGAGAATTAGAGGAAAGAGAGGGGAATAGAGAGAAAAGGAAAGAGTAAGAGAGGATGGGAGAGAACAAAGAGGAGGTTATATAAGAGAAAGTGAGAGCGAGAGAGTTATATCTCGTGTCTGTCCCTCTCTTTTATTCTCTTCCTCCTTCATAGCACCTTCTCACCTCTCTCTTACACTATCTACCTCAGTCTAGTTCCCTCTCTTTCCATCTTTTCTCTGTCTTTCTCTTTCTCTTCTCCTCATTCTCTCTTTTTCTCTTCCACTCCCTCTCCGACCATCCCTCCTCTCTTTGGCTTTCTCTCTCATCATCACTTTAATTTTCCTTTCCCTCTCTATCTCTTTTCTCTTAAATCCTCCTCTCACTTTTTCATGATATGATAGAGGGATGGAAAAGAGAGGAGGGAGAGAGAGAGAGGAGAGAGAGAGAGAGACAAAGATAGCATGTGAGTGATACTTCCTCTCTCTATCCCTTTCCCTCTCTCTCTCTTGTGCTATCAACCTATACTTTCTCTTTTTCTCTCTTGCTCTCTCTTACCCCTCCCTCTTATTCTCTCTGTTACCCCTCCCTCTCTATCTCGTTCTCCCCCTCTCTCTTACTTCATCCCCCTTGTGCTATCTCTCTCCTTTTTTGAACCACCCTCCTCATTTTCTTACCATATTTCTCATTCCTCTCAACAGAGATAGAAAGAGTAGTGAGATAGAGAGAAGAGTAGAGCCTGAGAAAGAGTAATAGATGGAGGAAGAGAAAATAAGAGACAAAGAGATATAGAGAAAAAAGAGAAAGATAGAGGAGAGAGTGAGAGAATGGAGAGATAGAGAGAGATCCCACTTTCTCTAGAGTGGGAGAGAGCAAGAGAGATTTGAGTGAACAAAAATAGGGTAAGAGGGAGTGAGATAGAGAGAGAGATAATGGTATGAGAAAGGTTAGTGGTACAAGAGAAAGCTACAAACTTGGTGAGGGAGGGACAGTTAGGGTTATGGTGGGAAAGAGAGAGAGGATAGGTAAGAGCTAGAGAGATTGAAGGAATGAGAGAAGAGAGCAAGAGAAGGAGAGAGGAAGTGAGAGAGAGTTAGATAGGGATATGAAGAAAAATGAAAACTGTGGGAGGTAGAGGGACTGAGTGAAAAATAGAGTACGAAAGAGAGTGACATATTGAGTAAGAGAAAGAGAAGAAAAAGTGAGAGTGAAATTCAGAGAGACCCACTCTCTCTATCAGTATATCTTCCTCGTAATCTCTCACACTCATTTTTTCTCTATCACTCTTTCTCTCTCACTTTCTCTCTTGTGCTATCCCTCTCTCCCTCACTTTCGCTATCTCTTTCTATCATTACTAGATCACTCATTATCTCTCATGTTCCCTCCCTTTCTTTTTTTAAAGATAACAACAAATCTCTTTACTCATCCTAAACTCTCTCGTTCACTGTCTGCCATTTATCCCATTCTCTCTCTTTCTCCCTACCTCTCCCTTCCTCCCTCTCCCTCCCTTCCTCCCTCTCCCTCCCTTCCTCCCTCCCTTCCTCCCTCTTTCTATCTCCTAATATTAATTCTCTCTCAAAGAGATTGAAGGTGAGAGAGAGCGAAAGATAGAGGAGGAGAAAGAGGAAAGGAACACATTAGTTAAAGAGATGGGGAGATAGATAAAGAATAAGATAATAGAGACAATGAGGGAGAGTCTCAAGAGCGAGAGAGCAAGATCGTGAGAAAAAGAGTGTAAGTATAGAGCAGAGGAGAGGGAGGAGAGAGGGTTAGAGGTAGAAAGAGGGGAAACAAGAATATGAGAGAGCTATAAAGTGAAGAAAGAGAAGGAGAGTCTCTCTATCTCAATCCTTCCATTCTCTCTTCAACTCTCTCTTATTCTCTATTGCTCTTTATCTCTCTTGTTCACCTCTCTCGCACTCTCTACCTCTCACTGTCCCTCTCTCTTGCTCCCACTCATGTTAGAGGAGGAGAGATTGCTCTCTTTGCTTGCTCCCTCTCTATCCCTTTCTATAGTTTTTTTATTATATTTTTCTCTCCCACTCTCTAGTTTCCTCTCTCTTATTCTGCTCCTCTCTCTTCTCTTCTCTTCTCTTCCCTTTCTCTCCGTCTCTTCACCCTCTCTTCTCACTCTTCTCTTCACTTTCTCTCCCTCTCCGTCTCTATTCTCTCTTCTATCTCTCCCTCTCTTCCTGACTCATGCTATATTTTTTCATTCTCTCCCTCACTCTATCACCTCACACTTCTCTTTTAGCTCATTTCCATTTACTCTCTCAACCTGACTCACTCTCCCTCTCTTCATCATTTTCTCTCCTCTCGCTTCATCTCTCTGTCTCTCTTGCAGTTTCTCTCCTTTCTTCCTCATTGACTTTTTCATGCTCTCTTTCTCACTTTTCTCTCTCCATTCTTACTCTCTCTCATCCTTCGAAGCTCCCCTACTCTCACCCTCCTATCTTCTCTCTCTAACTATGCATTTCTCACTCTCTTCTCTCCTCTTGTCTCTTTTAATTTACTATTTATCATTTTTTGCTCTCCCTCTCCCGCTCTCTCACATGCTCTCCCTTCATATCTCTCACTCTCTCTTCTTTCACTCTCCTCCCACTCCCTCATTTGCTCAATCTTTTTACCCACTCTCTTCCCCCATAGATTTCAGTAAATATGCTGCTTTTCTCACTCTCTCACTCTTGCTCTATTCCTCCTCTCTCAAATTCTTCTTCACAACCACCTCCCTTTCCTTCCTCGCTCACTTCCCCTCCCATCTCTCTCGCTCTCCCTCCCTCCCTCCGACCCTTTTTCTCATAGACTAGCACACTCACACACACTCGCTC
>NEWO01000402.1:319516-329566 GCA_003013225.1 Phalaenopsis aphrodite
AGAAAAAGAGCATGTAAGATTGAGGGAGTGGGAAAGAGGTAGATGTAGAGAGACAATGAGATAGTGTGTGATAACGAAATACTGAGAGAGCGAAAAGAGATTAAGATAATATAGAGAGTGGATAGAGAGAGAGAAAGATGAGCTACCAAGGGAGAGAAGAAATGAGAAGGAAGAAGAGGTGAGAGAGAGAAATACAGAGAGTGATGAAGTGAGAGGGAGGAATTGAAAGAAAAGAGAGAGAGATAGCGACAGAAAGTGAGAGAGCAAACAAAGAGGCAGAATGCAAAGAGAGATAAATAGAGTATGAGAGAGAGAAGAGAAGAGGAAGGGAGGAAGCAAGAAAGTAAGAGAAAGAGAGAGACAAACTAAGAGGTGAGTGGGATAGATATAGGGAGAGACATGGATAGAGCAACAAATAAAGGACGAGGAGAGAGATATCAACATTGAGATTGAGTGAGAGAGTGAATGAGAGAGAGGGTGAAAGAGTGAGTGAGAGAAGAGGATGGATGGTGGGATAAATATGGAGAAGGATAACGTTTGAGCGAATGAGAGATAGAGAGATATCATGTGACATAGTGAGAGAAGTTGATAGTACAAGAAAAAGAGAGAGGAAAGAGAGAGGAAGGGAAAGGGGTGGAGGGATGGAGAGAGAGAAAGAGCATGATTGAGGGAGAGGAAAGTTAGAGAGAGGATAGAGAAAGAAGAGATTGAGGTAGAGATAATGGGAGATATCATAATAATAAGAGGAGATGTGGAAAGAGATTTATAGAGATTAAGCAAGAGAATGCGTAAGAGAGAGAGAGAAAGATAAAAGGAGAGATCGAGAGAGGAAGGAGAGATCAGGGTGAAAGAGAGAGCGATAGAGTGATAGCAAGAGAGTGAAAGCAAAAGAAGAGGAAGTTTGTGAGTGATGAGCGGGAGAGAGATACGAAGTATGAGAGAGGGAATAAAAAGAGGGACAACGAGAGATGGCAAGTAGGAAGTGATCTCTCGTGCTCTCTCCGGCCATCTGAATTCTTTCTTCACCCTTCTAGCTCTATCTAATCTCTCTCATTCCATCCCACATCTCTTCCTCCCATCTTTCTCTCATTGTCTCTCTTTCTCTTAGTCTCCCTCTTCTCTATCCCTCCACTCTCTATGACTCTCCCTTCCTCCCTTTCTCCCATTTTCCCACTCCCATTTTGTTGACTCTCAATTCTCTTATTATCTTTTATTTCTCTCACTCTATTTGACTATATCTATCTCCCTTCTTACCTCTATCATGAGAGAGGTAGAAATGGGGAGAAAGAGTTGAAGAGAGAGAGGGTGAGAGATGATGGAGACAGTGGAAAGAGAGGGAGGAGAAGAAGAAAGAAAGAGAGTTGGAGAGAGTGAGGTTGTTAGTATGAGAGAGATGAATGGTAAGAGTGAGGGAGGAAGAGTGGGATAAAGGAATAGAGAGATACAGAGAGAGAGAGAGAGTGAGAGAAAGATTGAAAAAGAATAGAGGGAGAGAGAGAAAAGAAATTTGGGTGTAGGAGAGAGAGCGAGAAAAGGGAGGGAAACACATTTCTATCTCCTTCTCTCTTTATCATAAACCATCTATGTCTATCACTCTATTTAGATGTCCTTTTTTGTCTGTCCCTCCCTTCCTCACTACACAGATCTCTCTCTCCCTCGACCTCTCAACCTCTATATCTCTGCCTCACTCATTTTCATCCTCTATCTCTCCCTCAATCTTGCTTTCCGTTACTCTCTCTCCCTCTTTTTTCCTCTCTCAATCTCTTTCTTGAGCTTTTTCTCACTGTCTCCATCCCTCACTCCCTCTTAGTCTTCCTTTCACTCTCTCAAACTTGCTTCATTTTTTTCTCTCTCCCTCTCTCACTCTCTCTCTTTTTTCCTTTCTCTTTATTGCTCCCTCCCACCTGCCTAAAGCTCGCTCTCTCACTCCATATCTTTTACTTTATCTTCCTCACCCTCTCTCACACTCTCTCACACTCTCTCACACTTGTGCTCTCCTTTTCTCTCTTCTCTCTCTCCTACACACACTTTCTCTCTCAATCTATCTATTATCTATCTCACTATCGCTTTCCTTCCTAAACTCCCTCCCTACCCTCCCTACCTCTCTCACTTCTCCCTTCTATCGCCCTATCTCATTCTCTTTCATGCCTTTTGTTTCTCCATATATCTTTCTCTAAAACTCTTAAGCTCTCTCTCCACATCTCTCTATCTATTTGTCATTCTCTCTCTATCTCCCTCCCTCTCTCCCACTATCTTGCTCTTTCTTTCTCTCATTCTATAACTCCCTCTACTCTCACTCTCTTTATATCCCTCCTCTCTCTCAATCTCTCTCGCTTCCTCACTTCTCCCTCCATATCTCTTTCTTACTTCTCTTCTTTTCTCTTTCTAACTCACTCACTTACCACCTTTTCTCTCTATGCTCTCTCCCTTTAGAGAGAGAGAGAGATGGTGAGGTAGAAAGAGAGGGTGGGAGGGAGTAAGAGAGTGAGAGAGGGTGAAAAGGAGTAAGACAGTGAGAGAGGGTGGGAGGGAGTAAGAGAGTGAGAGAGATGGTGAGGTAGAGAGAGATAGGATGAAGAATGATTGAGAGAGTAAGAGAGAGAATAATGAGGTAGAGTGAGTAAGGAACAAGAGAGAAAAAATGATATTGAGAGATAGAGCAATAGAGAGGGATGAAGGGAAGGAGGTAGAGTCTGGGTGAGAGAGTGAATGGATGAAAGATAAAAAGAAAGAAATAATTGTGAGAAAAAGAGAAGGAGCGAGAGAATGAGATGGGTGAGAGAATGAAGTATAAAGGACAGAGTGGGATAGAGACAGACAAAGAGGGAGGGAGAAAAAGATAGAGCAGAAGAAAGACAGTGGGGGAGAATAGAAGAGATTGAGAGAGGGAGGGAAAGGGAGACAGAATGAGGGAGAGAGGGAAGAGCAGAAGTAGGGAAAGCGAGAAGAAAGAGAGAGAAGAGCTGGAGATTCTTTCTCTCACTCTCTAAAGCTTCCCTTCTTGCAATCCCATACTTCCTCACTCTTTCTCTCTCTCTCACTCTCTCCCTCTCTATCAAACTTTCTCTCCCTCACCATCTTTTGATTCCTTTTTCTCTCTCACAATCTATCTACCATTTTTATCTTTCTCTCTCTTTCCCTCTCAGTCTGTCTCTTTCTTAAACATACTATTTTTTTCTCTCAACCTCCCTCTCTCTTCGTTTCTAGTCGTCTCTCACTCGCTCAAACTCTCTCACTCTCTCTTGCCATCTAATTTCTTTCTCAACCTTTCCAGCTCTCTCACACTATCTCTCCTTCCTTCCCCCATCTCCTCTCCCTCTCGTCTCTCTCTCTCTCATGTTCTCTCTTTCTCTCTTTTTTACGCTTTCTCTTCATTGCCCTCCACTCACTCTGACCCTCCCTCCCTTTCTTCCTCTCCCTATCTCTAACTCTCACATCTCTTACTATCTGTTATCTCTCTCGCTCTATCTCACTTTCTCTATCATCCTTCCTACCTCTATTATTTGAGATGTAGAAATGGGGAGAAAAAGAAAAAGAGAGAGAGAGAAAGATAAAAATGCAATGGAGAGAGTGGATAAGGAAAAAGGAAGAAAGGGTGTGGAAGAGAGTGAGGCTATCTATTTCTCTCCATCTCTCTTCCTCCCCCTCCCTTTCTCTCCCTCCCTCTATCTTCTTTCCCCTCCCTCTCTCTATCTCTCTCTTGATCTCCTTGTCTCTCTTTTTCTCTCTATTCCACAATCCCTCTCTCACTATCCTTCTCTCTCTTGCTTCATTTATTTCTCTCTCTCCCTCACACAGACACACACACTGTCTCTTTCTCTTTCTCTTTCTTGCTCCCACCCTCCATCCCTAACTCTCTCTCTCTCCATCTCCCACTCTTTCTTTATCTTTGTCACTATCTCACACTTGAACTCTCCTTATCTCTCTTCTTTCTCTCACACACACTTTCTCCCTCTCACCCTCCCCATTCCTCTCTCCGTATCTCACTTCTCCCTCATGTCTCCCTCACTCTCACTTTCTTTCATCCCTCTATTTCTTTGTATATCTCTCTCTTAAACTATTAACCTTCTCTCCACATCTCTCTCTATCTATCATTCTCTAGCTATCTCCATCCCTCTCTCCCACTATCTTGCTCTTTCTCCCTCACTATCTAGAACTCACTCTTTCTCTCACTCTATCCCTATCCCTCCTCTCTGTCCTAGTCTCTTACTTGATCTCTCTTGCTTCTTCACTACTCTCTCTCATGAACTCCCTCTTTCTCTCACTCTCTCCCTATCCCTCCTCTCTCTCCTAGTCTCTTACTTGATCTCTCTTGCCCCATCACTTCTCTCTCTCATTCTCTCTCTAAAGAGGGAGAAAAGGGAGGGAGTTAAAATGAGAGTGAGAGTGAGGGAGAGATAATGAGAGAGAGTGAGAGGGGAGAGAGAAAAAGGGTTAGGAAGGAAGGGGAGAGAGCAAGAGAGGATAGAATAGAATGAATGAGAAGAGAGAGTGAGATAGATTGTGAGAGAAATAGAAGGATCGAAGGAGGAGAGGAGATGGAGGAGAATAGGGTGAGAGAGATAAATCAACAAATAGAACGAGAGACTGAGAAGGGTTAGAGAGAGATAAATAAAGTTATAGAGGGTCTAAAAGAGAGAGAAAGAGAGAGTGTGTGTGTGTGCGGGAGAGAGGGAGGGAGGGAAGGTAGGGAAGAGAAAAAGTTAGAGAGTGATGGTGCAAGAGGAGAGAGAGAAATAGAAGAGTGTGTGAGATAAAGTAAAAGGGAGAAGGATAACATTCAGAGGGGTTAGAGAGAAATGGAGTAAAAGAAGGTGGGTTTAAGAGAGAATTTATTTGAGAGAGAGAAGGTAAGATAAGGGAGGAGTGAGAGAGTTAGAGTAGGAGAGGGGGTTAAAGTTTGAGAGCGATAGAGAGAGAGAGAGAGCAAGAGATAAGGATCTGAGAAAAGGTGGGGGGAAGGAGGGAGAGTTAAAAAGAGTGAGAGATGGAGAAAAAGAGTGAGAGAGAAAGTTAGCTATAGATAGAAGAGTGAAAGAGAGAAAAGGCAAAAAGAAAAGTTAGAGAGAGAAAAAAGAGCGAAAGATAAGAAAAAAAATTTGAGTTAATACTGAGGTAGAGAGAAAGTGAGAGAGGGAAGAGGGGAGAGGGACTACAGAGAATGAAGGAAAAGTGCAAGATATAAAGGGCGAGAGTAGAGAGTAAGAAAGTTAGTGTGAGATAATGTGAGAAAAAGGAAGAGATCTGGGGGAGTGAGTGGGAAAGAGAGAAGAGAGTAAAAAATGAATAGACGAAATAAAGAGAGATGCTGGTATCAAGGGGGAGAGAAGGTGAGAGAGAGAGAGAGACAAAGAGACATATAGAGGGAGGAAGGGGAAAGGGAGAGAAAGAGAGAGGAAGTGGAGAGAGAGTGAGACAGAGCGAATGAGAGCAAGGCGGGGGGATAATGTGAGAGGAGAAGAGAAAGAGAGATTAAGAGAGGGGGGAGAGAAATAAGCTGAGGGAGGGATATTGAGAGAAAAAGAGAGAAAAAGAAAAAGCAAGAAGGGTGAATGGTCTAAGAGAGACCTTGAGAGAGCAATAGTTGGAGGGACAAAGCGAGAGGTGAGAAAGCGAGAAGAGAGAGAGAGTGTGTCTGAGGATGAGAGAAGGAAAACAAGATAGAAAAGTGGGAGTTAGAGAGAGGGAAGGAAAGAGAGTGAGCGAGAGAGATTGAGAGAGAGATAGAGATGGGAAAAAGTGCAAGGAAAAATTAGGAATATAAGGCAGCGTGAGTGATGGAATATAAAGAAAAGGAGAGTGCATATGGAACAACAACAAAGCTCAATCTTCCACTCTCTCAATCTAACTACTTCTCTTTATCTCCTGTCTCTTTTCTCATTTTTCTCACTATTACCTACCCTCACTCACTTACTACCTCTCCCTCTCCCCCTCACTTCTCCCTTACTCTTCTCTCTCTCTCAATCCCTCGCTCTCTCTTGTTCTCTCCCTTCATTCAGTTTCCCTTGCTAACTACCTCTCTCACTCTCATTCTTATACTCTCTCCCTCTATCCATTTCTCTCTTTTGGTTCCACACTCATTGTCACTTCTTACCTCGCTTCTCTCACACTCTCTCTCCCCCTCTCACTTTCATTAAGTCTCTCTCCCACTCCCTCTCCATCCTTCCCTCCCTCTCCCTCCCTCCCACATTTCTTCTCCCTATCTAATCTCAAGCTCTATCTTTTCTTTGCTCTCCGTGCTCTCTCTCTATCCCCACTTCTCTCACCCTCCCTCCCTCTCTCTCATACCCTCTACCTTTTCTCGCTACACTTCCTCATTTCATATCCTCTCCCTTCTCTCTCACTCTATCTATTTATATCCCTCTTCCCCCTGCCTCTCCGTCTCCCTCTTCCCCCTGCCTCTCTGTCTCCCTCTCCCTCTCACTCTCACACATGCTCTATCCTTCCACACTTGTGTCTCTTCCTATTCTCTCACTCTATCACTCTTGCTCTCTCGCTCCACTCACTTCAAATCTCTCTCTCTTTATCACCCACTTCTCTTTCACACAAATACTCACTCACTTTCTGCTCCTCTATCTCCCTCTCATTCTCATTATCCCTCTTTTATTCTCTACATATCTCTTTCACTCGCTCACTCTTGCCTCTCTCTCACTCACACACATCACACACACTTGCTCTTTCTTCCTCTCTCTTCTCGTTTTCTCTTTCTTGCTCTCTCTCTCTCAATTATATCACACACATTCTCTCCTCTTTATTGATCTTTCTCTTTCTCTTCTCTTTATCTCCCCTCTTTTCCCCTTGTTATCTATCTTTTCTCTCTCTCTCTCTGTCATTCATCTTTATCTCTCTATTTTTGGTAAGGTTTATGCATACCATAACAAAAGAACATC
Organism: Phalaenopsis aphrodite; assembly: GCA_003013225.1. Lineage (NCBI taxonomy): Eukaryota > Viridiplantae > Streptophyta > Magnoliopsida > Asparagales > Orchidaceae > Phalaenopsis > Phalaenopsis aphrodite. The sequence continues at coordinate 326,407 of NEWO01000402.1, forward strand.
ATTAAATAGAATTCTTATTGATGCTGGAACTCATAAAAAATAGAATGGATGTATGGAGTCAAATATACAATAATTATATAAAAATGTATTCAGGTATCCTCTCTCTCTCTCTCAATGAAAGACAGAACAATGATAGAGATAGAAAGATGAGTCAGAAGGGAGAAAAAATACGAGGAGAGAGGTGAGAGAGAGAGAGAGAGATTAAGAGATGGGAATAGTGGAAGAGAGAGTGTGAGCAATGAAGTGAGTGAGAGCTTGATGGTATGAGTAAAAGAGAAATAAATATGGGGAGAGAACAAGAGGGAGAGAGAAATAGAGGGCAATAAGCAAGTAAAGAAGGAAAGAAAAAGATGGAGAGAGAAGAGTCAGGGAAAGAAGAGAAAGAAGGAAAATTAAGAGAATAGGACAAACGTATGAGGGATGGGGAGGGAGAAAGGGCAATAAAGATAGGGAATGGGATAAAGTAAGAGGTAGGGAGTGGGAGAGAGTGTAAGAGAGAGATAATGAGAGAGAGGGAGAGAGTGAGAAAGAGAAAATGCCAGTGAGATAGAGAGAGGGAAAGGGAGATAGAGGAACATATAGAGAGCAAGAAAGTAAGAGAAAGTGATAGAGAAAAAGAGCAAGAGAAAAAAATGAGAGTGAGAGAGAGGGAGGGATAGGAAGTGTGTAAGGAGGGAGAGAGCGAGAGATGATAAAGTATCAACCTTCCCTCAAACTATCCCTCCCTCTTTTTCACACCAGTTTTCACTCATGCACCTTCCCTCCCACATCGCTCTCCACCTCTTTCACTCTCCTCTTTCTTAATCTCTCTACTCTCTCACTCTCTCCCTCATTTTGTCTATCTTTTTCTATCATTCCTCTATCTCGCTTTCTCTCTCATGCTCATTCCCTCACTTTTTTTAAACTATCAACATGTTTATCTCCACATCCCTAACTCTCTCTTTCACTCTCTACCTCTATCACATTCTCTCTCTTTCTCCCTCCCTCCCTCTCTATCTCCCTATATTCTTTCTCTTTTAAAGAGATTGAACGTGAGAGAGGAAATATAGAGGAGGAGAAATAGGGAAGGAACATGTGAGATAAAGGGATCTGGAAAAAGAAAGAGAAGGAATTAAAGAGAGAAAGAGAGAATAGAGACATGGAAGGAGATCCTCAAGAGAGAGAGGGAAGGATGGTGGTTGTGAGAGTGAAGGGGGAATCAAAGAGAATGATATAAATAATGAGAAAGGTGGATGAAGAGAGATAAATAGTGATAAGGAAGGAGATAGAGACAGGGAGATAAAGAGCAATAAAAGAGAAGCAAGAGAGAGAGAGAGAGAATAGGATAGATAGAGAAAGAGAGAGGGAGAGTGATAGTGATAAAGATAGGTAGATATAACAATCAAGAGAAAAAGAGTGTAAGTATAGAGTGATAGAGAGGTGGGAGGGGGGTTAGAGGGAGAAAGAGAGGAAATAAGAATGTGGGAGAGCTAGTAAGTGGAGAAAGTGATGGAGTGCTTGAAGAAGATGGAGGGCAATAGATAGCAAGAGTGAGAGAGAAAGTAATAAAAAAGAGAGCAGAAGAGTAAGATAATAGGAAGAGCAAGTAAGATTGTGAGAGGGAATGTGAGAAGTAAGAGCGATGGATAAATTGGGATAGGGAGGGACAAAGAGGGGGTGAGAGAGAACAAGATAGGGAGAAAGAGATAGCGAGAGGATGGAGAAATAGATGAGAGAAAAAGAGAGTGAGAGTAGATAGGTAGAAAGGGAAAGAGAGAATGAGGAATAAAAAGGGAACTAGCTACGATGAAATCAGAAATAAGGTGAGAGAAATGAATAGAGAGAGAGAGGAGGGAGTGTGGGTGAGAGAGAGAAAGATAAAGTGGGAGGCATAGATAGATAGAAAGAGACAAGGAGGAACATGGAGAGAGGTAGGGAGAGGTAGGGAAGAGAGAGAGAGAGTATCAAAAGAGAGTAGATGGGAAGTGTTAGAGATAGAGGGAGATAGATAGTTAGAGCTAGAGGGAGAGAGAAAACAAGAGAGATTGAGAGCTAAAAAGATGAGAATGAGAGTAGAAGAGAAATAAAGAATAAGAAAGAGATGGAGGGTGAGAGATAGCAAGAGAGAGAGAGTGTGTGTGTGTGTGTGTGTTGTGTGTGTGTGTTATTGAAACAAAGTTAGATGGAGAGAAAAAAAATATGAGAGAAAGGAAGTAGGAGAAAAAGAAAGAAAGATACATAGCAAGAAAGAGATGCCCCACTCATTTCCCTCTGTCCCATCTCAGAGAGAATATAATGATTCAACAAGAAAGAGAGAACATAAGAGATAGATAATACAAGAGAGAGGGAGAGGTGGGAGGGAGGGAGAGATGGAGTGTGAGAGAAAGCAAGATAGAGTAGGAGAGATAGATATAGATAGTGAGAGGTGGAGAGGGAATATAAGAGATAAATAAAGAGGGTGGGAAACAGAATGAGTGAGCGATAGAGAGAGCAGTAGGGTGAGAGAATGAGAGAAATGGAGAGGAGAGTGTGTGTTAGAGAGATAAGTAGAATAAGAGAGTTAGACTGTGATAGAGGAAGAAGAGAGAGAGTTAGAGTGTGATACATGAGGGAGAGTGATAAAGAATGAGAGCTAGTGAGAGAGGGAAGAGGTTGAGAGAGAGGGAGAGAGAGCTTGAAAGATAGAGAGGTGATGATAAAGAGCAGAGATAAAGAAGAAAGAGTAAGGAAGAGAGAGCAAGCAAGAGAGAAATATAGTGAGAGAGATGAGATTGAGAGAGAGAGCGAGAGATGAGAGAACAAGAGAGTGAGTGAGTGAGATAGAGAAGAGACAAATACAAAAAGCAAGAGAGAATATATTAGATAAAAAAAAATGAGAGAACATAAGAGATTAATAATACAAGAGGTAGGGGGAGAGAGGGAGGGAGGGAGGGAGGAGGAGGGTAGGAATGAGTGAGGGAGGGAGAGGAGTAGTAGGGAGAGAGAATGAGAAAAATGGAGTGGTAAGGAAAGTATTTTTTAGAGAGACAAGTAGAAAAAGAAAGATGAAGGGAAAGGGTGAGAGAAGAAAGGGAGAGCTAGAGGGAGAGGCAAAAGAGGGAGCATAAATGGAGTGAGAGAAGCAAGGGAGAGAGAGAGGTAGAGAGAAGGTAAAATAGGGAGGGAGAAGAGAGAGAGAGAG
>NEWO01000402.1:346113-360556 GCA_003013225.1 Phalaenopsis aphrodite
GTCATCTCTATAAAGCTCTCATCTCTTTCTTCACTTTGTAACTGTCCCACTTTCTTTTCACAGACACTCTCTCTATGTTTCTCCTCTTATTCTCTCATCAACCATCTATCTCTCTCCCTCTCTCCCTCCGTCCAAACCTCTCTCGACCTCTTCTATCTATCTATTCTCTCTCTTTCCCTCACTATCGCTCTCTCTTTTAGAGAGGGAGCTAAAGAGAGTAAGAGTGAGATAGAGGGACGAAATGGGTTGGAGAGAGGGAGAGCATCAACTCTCATCTTCACTCTTGCTCTCTCTTCATCACTATTTCTCTCCCTTCCTCTCTGGTCTTCATTTTTTTCGCATTCTCTCTCTCTCTCTCGCCATCAATAGAGAGATAAAGATGAGTGGGTGAGAAAGAGAAAAATGTGATAGAAGAGATAGAAAAGAGAGATAATGAGAGATTACAAAAGAGATTGTGAGAGAGTTGGAGTGAGAGGAAGAGAAGAGAAGTGAGAAATGAGAGAAAGAGAGATAGAGTGAGACAGAGTGAGAGAGAGAGAGAGAAAAAGGGAGAGATATGCTTATATTATCTCTCTACTATCTCCTTCTCTATCACTTTAACTCACTCATTCTCTAACCCTCTCATGTACTATCTCTTTTCCAATCACTTACCCCCTTATCTCACTTGCTTGATCTTACTTGATTTTCTTTCTCTAGCTCTCAAACTCCCTCTCTCTGTGTCCCTCTCTCTATCTCTCAAAGAGAAAGAAAAAGAGATATAGTGATAAAGAGAGTGCGTGAATGAGAGAGGGTAGGGAGATAGGGAGAGTATGCCTCCATCTCTTTCCTTAGTTAGTGACTCTCTCTCGCTCTATCTCTTTAGCTCTTTAGCTCTCCTATGTTTATCCCTCCCTCCCTCTCTCTCCCTCTCTCCTCCTCTCTCCTTCTCTCTCTTTCTCTCACTATCTCTCTCCCTCTCCCACTCCCTCTCTATCTATTTTCTCTCTCCCCAATCTCTCTCACTCTCCCAATCTCTTAAGAGAGATTGAGCCAGGGAAAAAAGAAATAAAGTGATAAAGGGAGAAAGTGAGAGAGAGCGACAGTGCAGATGATAGATAGAGATAAAATGATGAGAGAGCAAAAGCAAATATAGATTATGTAGAAAGAAATAGAGAGGGAAAAGGGTGAAAGCAAGATTTAGAGTATGAGAGGGTAATTTTTTTCTCTCATATCTTCTCTTTCAATCTCATAGGGAGGGAGAGTTTGGAGGGAGAGAGATTTAAGGGGGTGTGGAGAGAAGGAGGGGAAGAAAAGAGCAAGGGAGGAAGGGAGAGTCAGAGAGAGCGAGAGGAGAGATAAGAAGAGAAGATATACATCACTCTTTTTTTCCCTCATGTTCTCTTTGCCAATCTCTCTCAATATCATTCCCTTCCAGTATGTCCATCCCAATAACTTTCTCTCACTCTCACTTAGTGAAAAAGTGACAATGAGAGAGAGAATGAGATAAAGTGAGAGAAAAGGGAAAGCATCAGAGAATGAGAGAGAGTGAGAGGAGGATCAAAGAAGAGGAATAGCTCTTTATTTTCCTCTCTCTCTCTCCCTCTCTCAGGGCTGGGAGGGAGGGAGAAAGAGATAGGAACATATGTCAAGAGAAGAAATAAGAGCAGTGAGTGAGAGATGGGGGAGAGATAGATGGAGAGAGGTAAGAGAGATATAAAGCTCTCTCTCCTCTTTTGTTCTATCTCATCTCTCTCCAACTCTAACCCTTCCATGCACTCTCCTCTTCTAATAAAAGAAAGCTTTTTCAATCCCCCCTTTTCTCTATCTAGCTTTCTCTCCTCTCTTTCACATTGTAGAACTCTCATGCTCTTTATCTCCCAAGGAAGGAGGTTAGTCAAATGAGTGAGATTTATCTCCTGTTCTCTTCACTCCTATTCTCTCCTCTTCTCTTTCTCATTCACATCGCTCTTCTTCTTCTCTCAGTCTCTTAATCTTCTTCTTTTTATTTCTCTCTCTCTCTCTCTCTCATTATTCTCTCAGTACCACTCTCCCTCCATCACTCACTTCCCCTTTTTGCTCTCCTATCTCCCTCTCCCTAGCTTATTTATCTTATTATTCTCTTTCTCTTTCTTGTAATCTCTCATTTTTTTCACTTCTATAATTCTTTCCTCTGTCTATCTCTCTTCTCTCTCACTCTCTCCATGACTATCTTCTCTTCACCAAAATTATAAAAAAATATTACTCCTCTCTCAATTTCTCTCTTTTTTCTCTCACTTTCTTTCACTCTCACATTTTGTCTCATGCTCCTTCTCTAGCCTTGATCTTTACCTCTCTCACTCTTGCTCCATCACTAGAGGATTAGAGAAAAAGTTCTAGAGAGAGCTTTAGAAAGAGGTGAGAGCGAGAGACAAGGATGTAAGATTGAAGGAGAGAGAAAGAGAGCGAGAGAGGGAGAGAGAGAGAGGGAGGGAGGAGGGACAGTGGAAAGAGTGGGAGGAGAATGAGAGAGGAATAAACAAGGAGAAAGAGTTTTGCGGTTTATGCACTTTTGTCTCTTTATATCTTTGACTTTCTATCCCTCTCTATGTTCTCTCTCAGACATACACTCTTTTGTCTACTTTCCTCTCTCTTGTCTTTCACTCTCTCACTCGCTCAGACACTCTTGCTCTCTCACACCATCTTACTTCTATCTCCACCTTTGTAATTCTCTCACAGTTTCTCTCATTCCCTGCCCCCTCTCCTTTTTTCCCCAACTCTCTCTCATTGTCTCTCTTTCTCTCTTTCTTACTCTCCCTCTTCTCTATCCCTCCACTCTCTATGACTCTCTCTTCCTCCCTGTGTCCCTTTCTCCCACTCCCACTTCTTTGACTCTGAATTCTCTCACTATTTTTTATTTCTCTCTCACTCTATTAGACAATCTCTATATCCCTTCCTATCTCTATCATGTAAGAGGTAGAAATGAGGAGAAAAAGTTAGAGAGAGAGACAGGGTGAGAGATAAAGGAGACAGTGGAAAGAGATGTAGGAGAAAATGAAAGAAAGGGATTTGGAGAGAGTGAGGTTGTTAGCATGAGAGAGATGAATGATAAGAGTGAGAAGTGAGAGTGAGAGAAAGGAATAGAGGGATGCAACGAGAGAGTGAGAGAAAGAAATAAAGAGAGTGGGAGTGAGTGAGGTCGTTGCTTCTCTATCTATCCCTCCACTCTCTCTGACTCTCCCTTCCTCCCCTTCCCCCTCTCCCACTTCCTTGACTCTCACTTCTCTTACTATCTTTTATTTCTCTCTTGATATATCTCACTATCTCTATATCCCTTCCTACCTCTATTATGTGAGAGCTAGAAATGGGGAGAAGGAGATATTGAGAGAGATAGAGATAAAAGAAACGGTGGAAAGCGAGGGAGGAGAAAAAGGGAGAAAGAGAGTGAGAGTGAGTGAGGTTGTTAGTATGAGAGAGATGAAGAGTAAGAGTGAGGTAAGTAGAGTGAGAAAAGGGAATAGAGAGATTGAGAGAGAGAGAGAGAGGAGAAATAGATAAAGAATAGAGAGAGAAAAGAAAGTTTGGGTGCAGGAGAGAGAATGAGAAAAGAGAGGGGTATATTTCTCTCTCGTACCCCTCCTACATCTCCTTCTTTCTCTATCATAAACCATCTTTGCCTCTCGCTCACTTTAGATTTCTTTTTTTTGTCTCTCCCTCCCTTTCTCGCTCCACATATCTCTCTCTCTCCACCCTTCTCTCTCTTTCACCATCTCCCTCTCAGCATCTATTCCTCTCCCACACTCATTCTCATGCTCTCTCTCCCATCAGCTTCCTTTCCCTTACTCTCTCTCTATCTCTACCACCCTCTCTCAATCTCTCTCTAGAGCTCCTCTCTCTGTCTCTCCATCCTTCGCTTCCTCCTTGCTTCCCTTTCACTCTCTTAACCTCACTTCCCTCTCTCACTTTCCCTCTCTCATGCTTTATTTTTTCTCTCACCCTCTCTCACACACTTTCTCAGACACACACTCTCTCTCTTGTCTTTTCATTCTTGCTCCCTCCCACCCTCCCTAAAGCTCTCTCTCGCTCCATCTCTCTTACTTTATCTTCTTCACCCTCTCTCTCACACTTACACTCTCCTTTTCTCTCTTCTCTCTCTAACACCCACACTTTCTTGCTCAATCTGTCTGTCTATCTTATTATCACTCTCCCTCCTAAAGTACCTCTTTACCTCTCTTACTTCTCCCTTCTGTCTCCCTCACTCATTCCCTTTCATGTCTTCTATTTCTCGGTATATCTCTCTCTTAAAATATTAATCTTTCTCTCCACACATATCTATCTATTTGTCATTCTTTCTCTATCTCCCACCCCTCCCCCACTACCATGCACTTTCTTTCTCTCATTCTAGAACTCACTCTACTCTCACACTCTTTTTATCGCACTCACTCTCACCATATCTCTCCTCTCTCTTAATCTCTCTCACTCCCTCTCTTCTCTCTCACATTTTCTCTCTTAGTTTCCCTCTCTCACACTCTATCTCTCTCACGCCCTCTATATCTCTTTCTTTCTTCTCTTCTTCTCTTTTTTTCACTCACTACTTACCCCCTTCTCTCCTAAGGCTCTCTCTCCCTAACTTTCTCTTCTCTCACTCTCCATCTCTCAAGCTCTCTTTCTCTTTCATTCGCTCTCTCACTAACTCTTTTTTTGCTCTACCTCCTCTCTTTACTCTTTCTCTCTTTCTTCTTCCTTTACTCCCATCTCCTCTCCCTCCATCACTCTCTTTCTCTCACTCATTTTCACATTACCTCCATTTTTTCTCACTTTTTTCTCTCTTAATCTCTCACTCTCTAACTCTTGCTCTTTGCCACTTTTCTCTCTCTCTCTTTCTCTATGTATCTCTCTATATTCTCTTCCCTCTTTTGCTCCTGCTCTCTCTCTTACTCTCTCACACACTCTCTCCTAATCTCTCACACACTCTTTTCTCTCTCATCATCTCTCACTCTTTTCTTTGATTTTTTTTGTCGCTATTTTTTTCTCTCTCATCATCACTCTCTGCCACCCATCTTTCTCTTCCTCTTTCTTCACCCTTCTTACCGCTCATAATTTCTCCTTTTATCTTTGTCAGCAAAGAGAGAGAAAGATAAAGGGATAGTAAGGTTGAAGGAACGAGAGGGATGGAGAAAGTGAGGGAGTGAGGAGAAATATAGAGATGTGGACAGTGATAGATAAAGAGGAAAGAGAACAAGAGAGGGGGAGGGAGGGAGGGAGAGAGGGATATGGAGTGATATAGAATAATAAGAGAAAGACAGAGAGCAAAGGAAAAGAAAGGGAGTTAGAGGGAGAGAGTTAAAATGTGAGTGTAAGAGAGAAATGAGAGAGAGAAGGAGAGAGGGAGAGATGGATGGTTAGGGAGGAAGGGGAGAGAGTTAAAATATGAGTGTGAGAGAGAAATGAGAGAGAGAAGGAGAGAGAGGGAGAGATGCATGGTTAGGGATGAAGGGGAGAGAGATTGCAAGAGAGGATGGAAGAGAAAGAGTGAGAAGGAAAAGGGAGAGAGAGAGATTGAGAGCGAAATGGTGGGATGGAAAGAGACGAGAAGGGAGAGAAAAGAGTGGGAGAGATAAAGCAATATAGAGAAGGAGAGAGAAAGTTGACAGAGAGAAAGAAAGTGATATAGGGTAAAAGAGAGAGAGACAGTGAGAGGGAGGGAGGGAGGGAGAGATAGGGGAGGCGAAAAGTGAGAAAGCTTGGGAGAGAGAGAGAAAGTGTGAGAGATAAAGTAAAAGCGAGAAGGATAGACATTCAAAGGGGTGAGAGTGGGAGAGAGATAAAGAGAATGAGAGAATGTGGGGTAAAAAGAAAATTTGTTTGGTGAGAGAAAGTAACAGAATAGAGAGTGAGAGAGTTAATGTTGGAGAGTGATAGAATGAGACAGTGAAGAACAGGAGAAAAAGTTCGAAGAGTAAGATAAGAGCAAGAGAAAGAGTGATAGAGAGAGAAAATAAGAGGAAATGAGAGCATAAGACAAAGAATGAGAAAGGGAGATTGAGATGATGAGTGTTAGAAAGTGTGAGAAGAAGATTGAGGGAGGGAAGGAGGAAGTGGTAAGAAGAGAGAATAAGGGAGGGATGGAGAGGAAGCTAAAAAGATAGAAATAGAGGGAGGGAGGGGGAAGGTGAGTGATAGAAAGAGAAAATGAGCTATAGAGAGTAGAGTGCAGGAGAAAAGTAAAAAGAGAACTGTGGGAGAAGGTGAAAAAAGCGAGAAAGATGACAAAAAAATTGTTAGTTAGAGATAGTGAGAGATAGAGAAAGGAGGAAAGAAGGGAGAGGGGTTAGGGAGAATGAAGAAAAAGAGCAAGATATAGTAAATTAGAGACAAGAGTGAGAAAATGAGTGTGAGACAATGAGCTAGAAAGGAGGGGAGGTGTGTAAGTGAGAAAGAGATATGAGAGTGAAAAAATAAAGAGAAGAAAAAAAAGAGATAAGTTGATACCAAGAGGAAGAGAAGGGGATAGAGAGAGATAGAGAGGGATGGGGAAAGAGGAAGGGGAATGAGAGAGCAAGTGAGTGGGAGTGGGAGAGAGTGAGAGAGAGATAATGAGAAAGATGGGAGGGAGAGTGAGAAGGCAGAAGAGAGGAAAGAGAGAGATTTAAAGGAGAGGGAGCTTGAGAGAAAAAGAGAGTGCTAGAAAGAAAGAGAAGAGTGAGTGGCGTAAGAGAGACTATCAGAGAGTGATAAATAAAGGAACCCGAGAGGAGGTGAGATAGAGAGAAGAAAGAGGGAGTGAGGATGAGAGAAGGAATGAAAGTTAATAAAGTGGGAGTTAGAGAGAGGGGGAAAGAGAGAGTGAGTGGGTGAGAGAGAGGTGAGTGAGAGAAAGGGAGAGAGTATGATAGGAAAAGAGAGTGATGACAAATTAAGGATATAAGAGAGAGTGAGAGAAAGCATAGAAAGAAAAGAGAGAGAGAGAGAGTGCTTGGAGAATAACATCAAGGATCCATCTTATTCTCTCTCTATATCACTAATTATTCACTTTATCTCCACTCTCTTTTCTCATTCTCTTGCTACCACCCTCACTCACTTATTTTTTCTCTCTCCCTCTTACTTCTCGCTCTCTTCTCTCTCAGTCCCTCGCTCTCTCTTGTTCCCTCTCTCTATTACTCTCCCTTGATTTTTGTCTCTCTATCACTCTTCTATCTCTCTCCCCCTCTATATATCTCTCTCTTGGTACCTCACTTATTCTTGGTTCTTTCACTCTTACTCCCTCCCCCTCCCACTCTCATCAAGTCTCTCTCCCACTTCTATCCATACCTCCCTCATTTCTACTCTCTTTCTATTCCTTTCTAATCTTTCACTCTATCTTTTCTTTTCTCTCTCTCTCTCTCACCTCTCTTTATCCTTCCATCTCTTTAACTACCACCCTCCCTCCCAATCTCTCATGCCCTCTACCATTTCTATTTACCTCTCCTTCTTTCACACCCACTTTCTTCTTTTTTCTCTCTCTCACTCTATATATTTTTTCCTCTCCTTCATCCCTCCTCTCCCTCCCTCTACCTCTCCCTCTCCCTCTGCCTCTATCTCTCTCACACACTCTCTCTTTCTTCCATGCTTCTCTCGCTCCATATTCTCTCTCCTGCTCTCTCATTCTCTCTCTCTAAGTTTAACTCCCTCTATCTTACCCTCTCCCTCTCCCTCTCCACCTCTAATTATCTTTCTCACTATCTCACTCTCCTATTCTCTCTTTCTCTCACTTCTCCTCCCTCTCACGCTTGTAAGGGAGAGTTAGAGTGAGAAGAGAGATATGGAGGAGAGGTATCAAGAAAGGAAGTGTAAAGAAGAGTAAGAGAGGGTTTGAGGGAGAGTAGGGTGACCACTCTCCCACATTCACTCTTTCTATCCCAACTCTCTTCCTCTTTTCTTACTCACTTGATCACTCTTTTATTCTTCTCTATGAATCTCTCACACTCTATTCCCACTATCTCTCTCTCTCTCTCTCTTTCTCTCAAAACATTAACATATCTCTCTCTCCCAATCCTTGTCTCTCTCGTTCTCTCTTAACTCTTTACCCTCCCTGCCTCTCTTTCTTGATATCTCTCTCTTTTCTTCATGTCCCTTTCAGTCTCTCTTCCTCTTAGTTTTCGTATTTCTATCTCACTCACCTCTTTCATTTTATTACTTCCTCTTTATCCCTCTATCTATCTCTCTCTTTGACTCCGTCTATATACTTCTATCTCTATCACTTCTTACTTTCTATCTCTCGTTGTCCCTCTCATTATTCTCTCTCTTGTACTTATTATCTCTCTCCCGCTGATCACTCACAAAATTCCTCTTCTTTTGCTTTCACTCTCTTGCCATCACTCTATCCCTCTCACTCTTTCACTCTTGATCCCTCCTTCGTCACTCTATCTCTCCTTCTATCTTTCTCTCTGTCTCTTACACTTTCTATTGCTTAAATATTCCTTCTATATCTCCTCTTATTGCTTTAACATTTCTCATTGTCTCTCCCTCAATCTCTTCTTTCTCTATCCTCTCTCTGACTTTCCTCTCCCTCACTTTTTTGCTCTTTCACTCATACCATCAAGCTCTCTCTCACTTCATTGCTCAAACTCTCTCTTCCACTATTCCCTTCTCTTTTTCTCTCTCTCCTCTCTCCTCCTTGTATTTTTTTCTCCATTCTGACTTATCTTTCTATCTCTATCATTGTTCTCTCTTTCATTGAGAGAGAGGGTACCTGGATACATTTTTATATAATTATTGTATATTTGATTCCATGTAGACATTCTATTTTCTATGAGTTCCAACATCAATAAGATTTCTATTTATTGATAGTCTTATGTTATGGTATAAATAAACCTTACCAAAAAAATAGAGGGATAAAGATGAACGAGAGAGAGAGAGAGAAAAGATAGATAACATGGGAAAAAGAGAGGAGAGAAAGAGGAGAACAAGAGAAAGAGCAATAAAGAGAATGAGAGAATGTGCGAGAATAATTGAGAGAGAGAGAGAGAGCAAAAAAGAGAAAATGAGAAGAGAGAGGAAGAGGGAGCACGTGTGTGTGATGTGTGAGTGAGAGAGGAAAGAGTCAGCAAGTGAAAGAGATAAGTAGAGAATAAAAGAGGGATAATGAGAATGAGAGGGAGATAGAGGAGCAGAAAGCGAGTGCATGTTTGTGTGAAAGAGAAGTGGGAGATAAGGAGAGAGACAGATTTAAAGTGAGTGGAGCCAGAGAGCAACAGTGATAGAGTGAGAGAATAGGAAGAGACACAAGTGTGGAAGTATAGAGCATGTGTGGGAGTGAGAGGGAGAGGGAGACGGAGAGGCAGGGGGAAGAGGGATGCAAAGTAGAAAAAGAGAGATATAAATAGATAGAGTGAGAGAGGAGAGAAGATATGAAAGCAGGAAGTGTAGAGAGAAAAGGTAGAGGGTATGAGAGAGGGAGTGAGGGTGAGAGAGATGTGGGGATAGAGAGAGCAGGGAGAGCAAAGAAAAGATAGAGCTTGAGATTAGATAGGTAGAAGAAATGTGGGAGGGAGGGAGAGAGAGGGAAGGATGAATAGGGAGTGGGAGAGAGACTTACTGAGAGTGAGAAAGGGAGAGAATGTGTGAGAGAAGCGAGGTAAGAGGTGATAAGGAGTGTGGGACCAAGAGAGAGAAATGAATAGAGGGAGAGAGTATAAGAATGAGAGTGAGAGAGACAGTTAGAAAGGGAAACTGAATGAAGGGAGAGAACAAGAGAGAGCGAGGGACTGAGAGAGAGAGAAGTGAGGGAGAGAGGGAGAGGTAGTGAGTGAGGGTAGGTGGTCGTGAGAAAATTAGAAAAGAGAGAGGAGATAAAGAGAGGTAGTAAGATAGAGAGAGTGGAAGATTGAGCTTTGTTGTTGTTCTCTATGCACTCTCTTTTTCTTTATATTCCATCTCTCACTCTGTCTTATAGCCCTAATTTTTCCTTTCACTTTTTCTTATCTTTCTCTCTCTCTCTCAATCTCTCTCGCTCACTCTCGCTTTCCTTCCCTCTCTCTAACTCCCATTTTTCTATCTTGCTTTCCTTCTCTCATCCTCACTCACTCTCTATCTCTTCTCGCTTTCTCTCGTCTCACTTTGTCCCTCCATCTATTGCTTTCGCAAGGTCTCTCTTTGACAACTCACCCTTGCTTTTTCTTATGCTCTCTTTTTCTCTCAATCTCCCTCCCTCAGCTTATTTCTCTACTCCCCTCTCTCTCTCTCAATCTCTCTGTCTCTTCTCTTCTCTCATTCTCCCCCGCCTTGCTCTCATTCTCTCTCTCTCTCTCTCCACTTCCTCTCTTTCTCTCTCTTGCCCTCCCTCCCTCTATATCTCTCTTTGTCTCTCTCTCTCTCACCTTCACTACCCCTTGATACCAACATCTCTCTCTATTTCGTCTATTCATTTTTCACTCTCTTCTCTCTTTCCCACTCACTCGCCCATATCTCTTCCTTTTCCTCACATTATCTCACACTCACTTTCTTACTCTCTACTCTCGCCCTTTATATGCGTTTTTCCTTTATTCTTTGTACTCCCTCTCCCCTCTCCCCTCTTCCCTCTCTCACTTTCTCTCTACCTCACTATCTTTCACTCAAAATTTCTTTTCTCATCTTTCACTCTCTTTTCTCTCTCGCTAACTTTTTCTTTTGCCTTTTCTCTCTCCACTCTTCTATCTATACCTCACTTTCTCTCTCACTCTTTTTCTCCATCTCTTTGTCACTCTCCTCCTCCCTCTCTTACTCCATTCTTCATTTTATAGCTCCACTTTCCTTACCTTATTCTCTCTTTTTAACTCTCCCCCTTTCTTCCCCATCTTTTATTGGATCCTTATCTCTTGCTCTCTCTCTATCGCTCTCAAACCTTAACCTCCTCTCCTACTCTAACTCTCTCACACCTCTCTTCTTTTGCCTTATGTCTCTCAAATAAATTCCTCTTATTCTCTCACTCCCTCTCACTCTCTCACTCTCTCTCTCTCTCACCCCTCTAAATGTTTATCCTTCTCACTTTTACATTTCTCTCTCACACAGCCTTCTATTTCTCTCTCTCCTCTCTCACCATCACTCTCTCACTTTTTCTCTTCCTTACCTTCCTTCCTCCCTATCTCCCACACACACACACTCTCTCTCTTTTAAACCCTCTATAACTTTATTTATCTCTCTCAACCTTCTGAGTCTCTCGTTCTATTTGTTGATTTATCTCTCTCACCCTATTCTCCTCCATCTCCTCTCCTCCTTTGATCCTTCTTGTTCTCTCACAATCTCTCGCACTCTCTCTTCTCATTCATTATATTCTATCCTCTCTTGCTCTCTCCCCCTTCCTCCCTAACCATTTGTCTCTCTCCCCTCTCTCTCTCATTATCTCTCCCACACTCTCACTCTCACTTTAACTCCCTCCCTCTCTCTCCCACTTTCTTCTTTTGTTCTCTCTTTTATTATTCTCTCTCACTCTCTTTCCCTCTTTTTCTCTCTCCCTAGCTTTCTTTTTTTCTCTCTCTTTCCTAACCCCCTCTCCCTCTCTTCTTATCTCTCACTGTCAAACTTTATATTTATCCTCCCTCCTATACTTTCTCCATCTCTCTTGTGCCTTTAACTTCACTCTCCTTTTATCATTCTCTCTATCATTCTGGGAAAGATAAAGAGAGAGATTTTGAGAGGTAAGGTGGAAGAAGTGAGAGCAAGAGAATGATGGGTTAGAGAGAGAGTGATGATGAGAGAGCAAAAATAATATGAGAGAAAGAAAATCAGAGAAGCGAGCGAGAGATGATGAGAGAGAAAAGAGTGTGTGAGGGATTAGGAGAGAGAACTTGAGAGAGTTTAAGTGGGAGATATTTAGAGAGAAAACAAGAGAAAAAGAGGGAAGAGAAAGAGAAGAACAAAGACACAGAGAAAGAGAGAGAGAGTAAGAGGCAAAGAGCAAGAGTTAATGAGTTACAGATTGAGAGAGAAAAGTGAGATAAATAGAAAGGTAGGTAATTTCAGAATGAGTGAACTAAAGATAGAGAGAGAGAGTGATGGAGGGGGGGAGATAGAAATGAGGGAAAAAGAGAGAGAAAAGAGAGACAAAGAGGAATGTTGGGAGGGGGAGAGAGAGCAAGAAAAAGAGTGAGTGAGTGAATGAGAGAGAGCATGAGAGAAAAAAAGCTAAAGAAGATAAAGGGAGGAGGGTGAGAGAGATAATTAAAGAGAAGGGCCTAAATGAGTGATTGAGAAAAAAAGAATAAGAAGAGAAAAGATATGGAAGGTGTGAGAGAGTTATAATGTGAGAGAGTTAAACTTAGAGAGAGAGAATGAGAGAGAGAAGTGATGGAGTAAGAGAGATCAAATAAGAGACTAGGAGAGAGAGGTAGGATAGGGAGAGAGTGAGGGAAAGAGGGAGTTCATGAGAGAGAGAAGTGACGAAGCAAGAGAGATCAAGTAAGAAACTAGGAGAGAGAGAGGAAGGATATGGATAGAGTGAGAGAAAGAGGGAGTTCTGGATAGAGAGGGAGGAAGAGCAAGATAGCGGGAGAGAGGGATGGAGATAGATAGAGAATGATAGATAGAAAGAGATGTGGAGAAAAGGTTAATAGTTCAAGAGAGAGATAAACTGAGAAATAGAGATCATGAAAGAGAATGAGAGCAAGGGAGACATGAGGGAGAAGTGAGATAGGGAGAGAGGAATGGGGAGGGTGAGAGGGAGAAGTGTGTATGAGAGAAAGAAGAGAGATAAGGAGAGTTCAAGTGTGAGACAGTGACAAAGATAAAGCAAGAGTGAGGGATGGAGAGAGGGAGAGAGTTAGGGTTGAAGGGTGGGAGCAAGAAAGAGAAAGAAGAAGAGACAACGTGTGTGTGTGTGAGAGTAAGAGAGAGAGAAATAAATAAAGCAAGAGAGAGAAGGACAGTGAGAGAGGGAGTGAGGAATGGAGAGACAAAGAGAGACAGAGAGATCAAAAGAGAAATAGAGAGAGGGAGGGAGAGAAAGGGAGGGGGAAGAAGAAAGAGGGAGAGAGAGAAAGGGAGGGGGAGGAAGACAGAGGGAGAGACATAGATAGCCTCACTCTCTTCCACTCCCTTTCTTCATTTTTCCTCTTCCTCTCTCCATTGCATTTTTATCTTTCTCTCTCTCTTTTTCTAAATCTCCCCATTTCTACATTTCAAATAATAGAGGAAGGAAGGATGATAGAGAAAGTGAGATAGAGTGAGAGTGATAACCGATAGTAAGAGAAGTGAGAGTTAGAGAATAGGGAGAGGGAGAAAGGGAGGGAGGGTAAGAGAGAGTGGAGGGCAATGAAGAGAAAGAGTAAAAGAGAGAGAAAGACCATGAGAGAGAGACGAGAGGGAGAGGAGATGGGGGAGGGGAGGAGAGATTGTGTGAGAGGGCTGGAAAGGTTGAGAAAGAATTTAGATGGTGAGATAGAGCGAGAGAGTTTGAGCGAGTGAGAGACGGTAAGAAAGAGAGAGGGAGTTTGAGAGAGAAAATAGTATGTTTTAGAAGAGAAGAAAGAGACAGACTGATAGAGAGACATAGAGAAAGAGACAAAAAAATGGTAGATAGATTGTGAGAGAGAGAAAAGGAATCGAAAGAGGATGAGGGAGAGAAAGTGTGATAGAGAGAGGGAGAGAGAGAGAGAGAGAGAAAGAGTGAGGAAGTAAGGGATTGCAAGAAAGGAAGGTTTAGAGAGTGAGAGAAAGAACCCTATCCCACTCTGTCCCTTATCCTTCATTCTCTTACGCATCTCATTCTCTCGCTCCTTATCTTTTTTTCACAATTATTTCTTTCTTTTTTATCTTTCTTCCATTCACTATCTCACCCTGACTCTCCCTCCTTCCCTTCATCCCTCTCTATTGCTCTATCTCTCAATAGCATTTTCTCTCTTGCTCCTTACTCACTTTGCCTCATTATTCTCTCTCTCTTTTACTCTCTCAATCATTCCTAATCTTATTTCTCTCTACCTCACCATCTCTCTCACTCTCTTACTCCCTCCCACCCTCTCTTACTCCCTCCCACCTGTCTTTCTACCTCACCATCTCTCTCTCTAGGCGGAGAGAGCCTTGAGAGAAAAGGTTGTAAGTGGGTGAGTTAGAAAGAGATAAGAATAGAAGTAAGAATGAGATATGGATGGAGAAGTGAGGAAGTGAGAAAGATTGAGAGAGAGGAGGGATATAGAGAGTGAGAGTAGAGGGAGTTCTAGAATGAGAAGAAAAAAGAGCAAGATAGTGGGAGAGAGGGAGGGACATAGAGAGAGAATGACAAATAGATAGAGAGATGTGAAGAGAGGGCTTAAGAGTTTTAGAGAGAGATATACATAGAAATAGAAGGCATGAAATAGAATGAGATGGGGCTATAGAAGGGAGAAGTGAGAGAGGTAGGGAGGGTAGGGAGTGAGTTTAGGATGGAGAGGGATAGTGAGAAAATAGATAGATCGAGAGAGAAAGTGTGTGTAGAAGAGAGAGAAGAGAGAAAAAGAGAGTGCAAGTGTGAGAGTGTGGGAAAGGGTGAGGAAGATAT
>NEWO01000402.1:360642-378108 GCA_003013225.1 Phalaenopsis aphrodite
GAGAGAGAGAGAGTTAGTGAGAGAGGGAGAGAGAAAAAAATGAACCAAGAGAGAGGAAGAATGAGAGAGGGAGTGAGGTTGAGAGAGTGAAAGGAAGACTAAGAGGGAGTGGGGGATGGAGACAGAGATAAAGAGCAAGAGAGAGATTGAGAGAGGAAAAGAGAGGGAGAGAGAGTAAGTGAAAGCAAGATTAAGGGAGAGATAGAGCATGACAATGAGTGTGGAAGAGATATAGAGGTTGGGAGGTCGAGGAAGAGAGATTTCTGGAGCGAGAAAGGGAGGAAGATACAAAAAAGACATCTAAAGAGAGTGAGAGACATAGATGGTTTATGATAAAGGGAGAAGGAGATAGTGAGAAGGTTACGAGAGAGAAATATGTCTCCCTTCTATTTCTCACTCTCTCTCCTTCACCCAAATATTCTTTTCTCTCTCTCCCTCTATTCTTTTTCTATCTTTCTCTCACACACACTCTTTCTCTGTATCTCTCTATTCATTTCTCTCACTCTCCCTCCACTCTTACCATTCATCTCTCTCAAACTAACAACCTTACTCTCTACAACTCCCTTTCTTCTTTTTCTCCTCCCTCTCTTTCCGCTGTCTCCATTATCTCTCACCCTCTCGCTCTTTAACTCTTTCACCCCATTTGCACCTCTATTATGATAGAGGTAGGAAAGGATATAGAGATAGTCAAATAGATTGAGAGAGAAATAAAAGATAATGAGAGAACTGAGAGTCAACGAAATGAGAGTGGGAGAATGGGAGAAAAGGAAGGGAGAGTCATAGAGAGTGGAGGGATAGAGAAGAGGGAGACAAAGGAAGAGAGAAAGAGAGACAATGAGAGAGAGACAGGAGGAAGAAGAGATGTGGAAGGGAATGAAAGAGATTAGAGAGAGCTAGAAGAGTGGAGAAATAATTCAGATGGTGGGAGAGAGCAGGAGAGTTTGAAAGAGTGAGGAGAGTGAGAGACCAAGAGAGAGGGAGGCGGAGAGAGAAAAGAGTGTGCACTTGAGAGAGAAGATAGAGAGAGACTAAGAGAGAGACAGAGAGAGAAATAGAGAAAAAAAAGGATGCTAAGGAGAGTGAGGGAGAGAAAGACTAATAAAGAGGGAGAGAGTAAGATAGAGAGAAGAGAGCGGGTAAGGGAAGGAGAAAGAAAGGAAGTGAAAGAGAGTGAGAGAGAGAACCTCCCTCTCTTCTCTCTCTCTCTCTTTCTTCTCACGCTCTCTGTACTTTTGCTCCTTTCTCGCTCTCACACTGCCTCCCACTCCCTCCATCTCTCAATCACTTCTATTTCTCCCACATTTTTCTTCTACTCTGTCTCTTTCTCGCTCCTCGTCCCTCCCTATAAATCTTTGTCCCTTATCTGTCACTCTTTCACCCATTTCATTCTCTACCTCCCTCTCTTTTTATCTCTCACTTCTTTCTTTCTTTTTTTTCTCTTTCCCACTTCCCCTCGCTCAACCTGCTTTCATCCCTCTTTAGGACTTTTCCTCTCTCTCTCTCTCTCTCTCTTATTCTATCAATCGATTTCTTTCTCACTCACTCCCTCGCTCTCTCACTCCCATTGTCTCCTCTTCCCTCTCACAATCGTCTCTTCGCTCACTGAACTCTCTCTCTCACACTCTCTCTAGAACTTTATCTGTGATCCTCTCCATGTTATTTCATCTTTCTCTCAAGTGATAGAACAAGTGTGGGTGAAGAGATTGAGAGATGGAGAGACTAAGAGAGAGAAAAGAAGAACAAGTTAAATGTCAAAATATAGATCCCTCTTTTTGTTTCTTCCTCTTGCTCTCTCATCCTCTATTGCACTCTTGCTCTCCCTCTCTCCTAGTTTCTTTTTCTTGTAGTTTATCTCTCTTTCTTGTTTACTCTCACTCCATCTCTCTTCCATCATCTCACCCTAACTGTCTCCATTCCTTGCTCAACATTCTCCCTCCCTCTCTTTTTCTCTGCCTTGTTGACTCATCTTTCTCTCTCTTTCTCTATCACTCTACTTTATTTATCATTTTCTCTTCCCTCTTTCTCCCTTTTCTCCCTCCCCTACTTCCTTTTTGTCTCGCTTTGTTGCTTTCTCTTTATCTCTCACTTTCTCTATCTCCCTCTCCCTTCTCTCAATCCCCATCTCCATTCTCTGCCTTTCTCTCTCTATCTACATTTTTTTATCTCTCACACACTCTATCACTTAATCTCTTTTTATCTTGCTCTCTCATTCTTTATCTTTCTCTCCTTCTTTTCTCTACTGCTTTATCTTTCTCTCTCTCACTTGCTCTCTCTATCCCTCTCTCTATCATGCTTCTTCTCTCTATATCTTTCTCTCTCACTCTCGCTTCTCTTGCTCTATCTTCTTTCTCTCTAACCCTTTTCTCTAGCCATCTCCTCTCCCTCTCTCCATCCCTACCCCTCCCTTTAGGTGAGATAATGAGAGAGAGAGAGCAAGGAGATATATAAAGAGATAGTGAAAGAGAGGAGAGAGGGAGATAGAGAGATAAAGTGATAAGAGAAAAGGAAAGACAAAAAGACATCTAGCTCTATTTGTTAGATATAGAGGGATAGTCTTTCTCTCTGTTCTCGCATGCTCATTCCCTCACATTATTTCCTCCTCTCCTTCTCTCTCTTGGTCCCACTTTCTTCTGTACTTGAGAAATAAAGGCAAGGAAAGCATGAGAGAGAGTTAGAGAAAATAGTGACAGAAAGAGTGAGAGTTAGAGATCATCATTGTCCTTTTCTTCTCTCATCTCTTTTCTCTCCCTTATTAAGCAAAAGAGGGGAAGAAAGAAGAGATACAAAAAAATATCTACCTCTCTCTATTAAATGAAGAGGGAGAGTCTTTTTCTCTCTTTCTCTTCTCGAAAACTCCTTCCCTCACATTATTCTCTCCTCCTTTCCCTCTCACTCTTGGCCCTAGTTTCTTCTATGATAGAGAAATAGAGAGAGGGAAATCATGAGAGAGAGCATTAGAGATAATAGTAAGAAAAAGAGTGAGAGTTAGAGAGAATACTGAGAAATAGAGTGTGAGTGAGGGAAACTGAGGGAACGAGAAAGGGAGAGTGAAAAGAAGAGTGTGTGTAAGATGGAGAGGAAAGGGAGAGAGGAGAGAAGTTAAGATAGAGAGATATTGATCCAGAGGGAGAGAGTAGGAGAGGAAGTGAGTGTGCGATGGAGGGAGGGAAGGAGAAATGATTGATGAGAGAGAGACAAGGGAAGAGAGAGAGAGAGAATGTAGAGTAAGAAAAGAGATTGATTTTTTTCTAACTCTTGTCTCCTCTATCCCTTTACTCTCTTTCCTTACCAACCAAAAATTGAGAGATAAGGATGAGTGAGAGAGAGACAGAGAGAAAAGAAAGATTATAAGAGAAAGTAATGGGAGAGATAGAAAAGTTTGAGAGAAAGAGTAATAATGAGAGGGAGAGAATGCGTGATATATAAAAGAGAGAGAGAGCAAGAAAAAGAATGTGAGAAGAGATAGAAAGAGGGAGCAAGTGTGAGTGTGTGTGAGGGAGAGAGAAGCAAAAGTTAGTGAGTGAGAGAGAGAAATGGAGAACAAAAGATGGAACAAGTGAAGGAGAGGGAGAGAGAGTGAGAGGGAGCGAGTTTTTGTGCGTGAGAGAGGGAGAAGATGAGAGTTAAAGAGAGAGAGAGAGGCTTTAAAAGGGACAAGAGTTACAGAGCAAGTGTGAGAGAATAGGGAAAGAGACAAATATGGAAGAAAGAGAGTGTGTGTGAGATGGATATAGGAAGAGGGAGAGGGAGAGGTAGAGGAAGGGAGACGAGGAATGAAGGAGAGGTAGATAAATACATAGTGAGAGAGAGAGAAGAGAGAAGAGAGGGCGTGAAAGATGAAGAGGTAGAGAGAAAAGATAGAGGGCGTGAAATAAAGGGAGGGAGAGTGGTAGTTATAGAGGGGGTGGGATAGAGAGGAGGGAGAGAGAATAAGAGATAGAATGACATTTTAGAAAGGGAGATGAAATGATGGAGGGAGGGAGGGAGTGAGAGAGGAAGGGATGGATAGGGAGTGGGAGAGAGACACATGAGAGTGTGAGGGGGAGGGAGAGAAGGAATGAAAGAATTGAGGTAAGAAGCAAGAACAAGAGGGAACAAGAGAGACAAAGTGATGGAAAGATGGAGAGAGATAGAAGAGTGAGAGAGAGACAACGAGCAAGGGAGCGTAAGAGAAAAGTGGGAATATGAGAGAGAGTGAGGATTGAGATTGAGAAGAGAGCAAGAAGTAAGAGGGAGAGGGAGGTAGTATATGAGTGAGAGAGAGTGATAGTGAGAGAATGAGAAAGGAGAGAGAAGATAAAGCAAGAGATTCGTGAGATAGAGATAGAAGAATAGGGATCCTTGATTTGTCCTATTCCTTCCTATATCGTTAATTTGTCCTCATCTTATCTTTCATATCTTACTCTTTTTCTCTCATTCTCATTGTCTCCCTCTATCTCAATCCTTTTCTCAACCTCTTTCACGTCCCTCTCAATCCTTTTCTCAACCTCTAACTCAATCCTTAATTTTTTTCCCTGCATTTTTTTCCTTATTGACTTTTTTTGTCTCACTCATTATTCTCTCTCGTAGAGAAGGAGAGAAAGAGAGCACATGAATACATTTTTCAATAAATATTGTATATTTGACTCCATTCATAAAATCATTTTATTTTCTATGAGTTTCAACATCAATAAAAATTTTGTCTTGCTATTCATATATTAAGGTATGAATATACCAAACAAGAATAGAGAGATATAGATGGGAGAAAGAGAGAGAGAGGGAAAACATAGATTACAAGTGAAAAAGACGGGAGAGAAAAAAAAGAGCAAGTGAAAGAGCAATAATGAGAGGAAGAGAATGTGTGAGATATAAAAGAAAGAGAGAGAGCAAAAAAGGGAAAGCAAGAAGAGAGAGGAAGAGGGAGCAAGTGTGTGTGTGTGAGGAAGAGAGGTAAGAGTGAGGGAGTGAGAGAGAGAAGTGGAGAACAAAAGATTGATCAAGAGATTGAGAGGCAGAGAGAGCGAGTGTTTGTGTGTAAGAGAGGGAGAAGAGGGAGATACGAGAGAGACAGATTGGAAGTGAGAGGAATGAGAGAGCAAGAGTGAGAGAATATGGATAGAGAGAAGCGTGGAGGAAAGAGAGTGTGTGTGAGAGAGATAGAGGCAGAGGGAGAGGGAGGGGTAGAGGGAGGGAGAGGAGGGATGAAGGAGAAGAAGAAATATATAGAGTGAGAGAGAGAAAGAAGAAGAGAGAGGGAGTGAAAGGAGAGGTAAACTGAAATGGTAGAGTGCATGAGATAGAGGGAGGGAGTGTGGTAGTTAGAGAGATGGAAGGATAGAGAGAGGCGAGAGAGAGAGAGAAAAAAGAAGAGATAGTGTGAAAGATTAGAGAGGAGTAGAAAGGGAGTAGAAATGAGGGAGGGATGGATAGAGAATGGGAGAGAGACTCGATGAGAGTTTGATGGGAAGGGAGAGAGAGTGAAAGAACCGAGAACAAGTGAGGGACCAAGAGAGAGATAACTCGTTCTACTCTCACTCTCCTTCCCTCTCCCTCCCTCCATTTCTCTCTTTTTAGCTCCCTCTCCATCCCTCCCATATTCTCTCTTTTTAACACTACCTCCTTCCCTCCGTCTCTTCTTCTCACACTTTCTAACACTCATCATCTCAATCCCCCTCTCTCACTCTCTGTCATATGCTCTCATTGCCTCTTATTTTCTCTCTATCACTCTTTCTCTTGCTCTTAACTTACTCTTCAAACTTTTTCTCTCCCAAACTTGTAGTTAGAAGAGAAGGATAGACATTTAAAGTCTCTCAAACTCTAACTCTCTCACTCTCTGTTCTGTTACTTTCTCTCACCAAACAAATTTTCTTTTTACCCCAACCTCTCTCACTCTCTTTATCTCTCCCTCTCTCACCCCTTTAAATGTCTATCCTTCTCGCTTTTACTTTATCACTCACACGCTTCCCTATTTCTCTCTTTTTTTCTCTCTCTCTAGCTTTCTTACTTTTTCCCTCCCCAATCTCTCCCTCCCTCCCTCCCTCCCTCTCACTCTCTATCTCTTTTAGCCAATATCACTTTCTTTATCTCTCTCTCCACTTTTTCTCTCCTTCTCTATGTTGCTTTATCTCTCCCACCCTTTTTTCCCCTCTCGTCTCCTTCCATCCCACTATTTCTCTCTCAATATCTCTCTCCCTTTCCCTTCTCACTCTTTCTCTTCTATCCTCTCTTGCAATCTCTCTCCCTTTCCTCCTTAACCATCCATCTCTCCCTCTCTCTCCTTCTCTCTCTCATTTCTCTCTCACACTCTCATTTTAACTCCCCCTCTTTTCCTTTGCTCTCTATCTTTCTCTTATTATTCTATCTCACTCCATATCCCTCCCTCCCTCCCTCCCCCTCTCTTGCTCTCTTTCCTCTTTATCTCTCATTGTCCACATCTCTATATTTCTCCTCACTCCCTCACTTTCTCCATCTCTCTCGGGCCTTCAACTCTCTCGTGCCTTCAACCTCACACTCCCTTTATCTTTCTCTCTCTCTTTACTGAGAGAGATAAAAGGAGAGATTATGAGAGGTAAGGAGAGTGAAGAGAGAGCAAGAGAAAGATGGGTGGCAGAGTGTGATAATGAGAGAGAAAAAATAGCGAGAAAAAAATCAAAGAAAAGAGAGTGAAAGATGATGGGAGAGAAAAGAGTGAGTGAGAGATTAGGAGAGAGAGCGTGAGAGAGTTAGAGAGAGAGCAAGAGCAAAAGAGGGAAGGGAAAGGAAACAGCGGTAGAGAGATACATAGAGAAAGAGAGAGAGAATAAGTGGCAAAGAGCAAGAGATAGAGAGTGAGAGATTAAGAGAGAAAAAAGTGAGAAAAAAATGGAAGTAATGTGAAAATGAGTGAGAGAAAGAGAGTGATGGAAGGAAAGGAGATGGGAGTAAGGGAAGAAGAAAGAGAGAAAGAGAAAAGAGAGAAGGAGGTAGAGCAAAAAAAAAAGTTGGTGAGAGCGAATGAAAAAGAAATGAGAGATGGAGAGCGAGAGAAGAGAAGGTTAGCGAGAGAGAGCCTTGGGAGAGAAGGGGGTAAGTGAGTGAGTGAAAAAAAGAAAAAAAGAGAGGAAAGAAAGAGATATAGAGGGCGTGAGAGAGATAGAGTGTGAGAGAGGGAAACCAAGAGAGAAAATGTGAGAGAGAAGAGGGGAGCGAGAGAGATATCGAGAGAGTGAGTGCGATAAAAAGAGTGTGAGAGTAGAGTGAGTTCTAGAATGAGAGAAAGAAAGTGCAAGGTAGGGGGGAGAGGGTTGGAGATAGACAGAGAATGACAAATTGATAGATATGTGTGGAGAGAAAGGTTAATATTTTAAGAGAGAAATATACTAAGAAACGAGGTAGGGAGGGGGTTTAGAAGGGAGAGTAATAGTGAGATAGATATAGACAGATTGAGCGAGAAAGTGTGTGTGTTAGAGAGAGATGAGAGAAAGGAGAGTGTAAGTGAGAGAGAGGGTGAGCAAGATAAAGTAAGAGAGATGGAGCAGAAGAGAGAGAGCCTTAGGGAGGGTGGGAGGGGGGCAAGAATGAAAAGGAAAGAGAGAGAGAGTGTGTGAGAGAGGGAGAGAGAAAAAATAAGGCATGAGAGAGGGAGAGTGAGAGAGGGAGTGAGGTTAAGAGATTAAAAGGGAGGCTAGGAGGGAGTGAGGGATGGAGAAACAAAGAGAGAGGGAGCTCAAGAGAGAGATGTAGAGAGGGTGGGAGAGGGAGAGAGAGCAAAGGAAAGGAAGCTGGTGGGAGAGAGAGCATGAGAATGAGTGTGGGAGAGGTATAGATGCTGAGAGGGAGATGGTGAAAGAGAGAAAAAGATGGAGAGAGAGAGAGAGATATGTGGAGCAAGAAAGGGAGGAAGAGACAAAAAAAGAAATCTAAGGTGAGTGAGAGGCAAAGATGGTTTATGATAGAGAAAGAAGGAGATGTGAGAGGGGTACAAGAAAGAAATATTCCCCCTCCCTTTTCTCATTCTCTATCCTGCACCCAAACTTTCTTTTCTCTCTCTATTATTTTTTTATCTCTCCTTTTCTCTCTCTCTCAATCTCTCTATTCCATTCTCTCACTCTCCCTACCTCACTTTTACTCTTCATCTCTCTCATGCTAACAACCTCACTCACTCCCACTTGCTTTCTCTCTTTTTATCCTCCCTCTCTTGCCACCGTTTCTTTTATCTCTCTCACTCTCATTATCTCTTTCTCCTAATTTCTAGCTCTCACATACACATAATAGAGGTAAGAAGGGATATAGTGATAGTGAGATAGATTGAGAGAGAATAAAAGATAGTAAGAGAAGTGAGAGTCAAGGAAGTGGGAGAGGGAGAAGGGGAGGAAGGGAGAGTCAGAGAGAGTGGAGGGACAGAGAGAAGCAAAAACCTCACTCACTCCCACTCTTTATTTCATTCTCTCACTCTCTCTCTGCAACTCTCTATTCCTTTCTCTCACTCTCCCTCTCTCACTCTTATCATTCATCTCTCTCATACTAAAAACCTCACTCTCTCCAACTCCCTTTCTTTATTTTTGTCCTCCCTCTCTTTCCACTGTCTCCTTTATCTCTCACCCTCTCTCTCTTTAACTCTTTCTCCTCATTTCTACCTCTCACATGGTAGAGGTTGGAAGTGATATGGAGATAGTCTAATAAAGTGAGAGAGAAATAAAAGATAGTGAGAGAATTCAGAGTCAAAGAAGTGGGAGAGGGAGAATGGGAGTAAGGGAGGAAGGGAGAGTCATAGAGAGTGGAGGGATGAAGAAGAGGGAGAGTAAGAAAGGGAGAAAGAGTGACAATGAGAGAGAGGTGGGGAGAAGTGGAGATTGGGCAGGGAATGAGAGAAACTGTGAGAGAATTACAAAGTTGGAGAAAGAAGTCAGATGGTGTGAGAGAGCAAGAGAGAGGGAAGCAGACAAAAGAGTGTATGTCTGAGAGAGAACAAAGAGAGGGATAGAAAGTCAAAGAGATAAAGAGACAAAATTGGGTAGATAGCAAAATTCTTTCTCCTCATTTCTACCTCTCTCGTTCTCCTTCCTCTTTTTCCACTATCCCTCCCTCTCTCTATCTCTGTCTCTCTCTCTCACTCTCTTTCTCTCTCCTTCCCTCTTACCATCTTTGTCTCTCGCTCTCACCTCTCTCTAAAGCTCTCTTTAGAACTTTTTTTTTATCCTCCCTTTGTTCTCTCATCTCTGTCTCTAGTGATGGAGCAAGAGTGAGAGAGGTAAAGTGCAAGGCTAGAGAAGGAGCATGAGACAGAATGTGAGAGTGAAAGAAAGTGACAGAGAAAGAAGAGAGAGAAATTGGGAGAGAAGAGTAATATTTTTTTAAAATTTTGGTGAAGAGAAGAGTCATGGAGAGAGTAAGAGAGAAGAGAGATATAGAGAGGAGAAAAATAGAAGAGAAAAAATAATGAGAGATTACAAGAAAGAGAAAGAGAATAATAAGATAGATAAGAGAGGGAGAGGGAGATGGAGAGCAAGAAGAGGAAGTGAGTGAGGGAGGGAGATTGGTAGTGAGAGAATAATGTGAGTGAGAGAGAAAGAGAGAAAGAGAGAAAAAGAGGAAGATTAAGAGACTGAGAGAAGAAGAAGAGAGATAGATAATGGGAAAGAGATGAGGAGAAAATAGGAGTGAAGTGAACGGGAGATTAATCGCCCTCATTAACTAACCCCTTCTTTGGGAGATAAAGAGCATGAGAGTTGTACAATGTGAAAGAGAGGAGAGAAAGCTAGATAGAGAAAAGGGGGATAGAAAAAGCTTTCTTTTATTAGAAGAGGAGAGAGGGCACGACAGGGTTAGAGTTGGAGAGAGATGATAGAGCAAAAGAGGAGAAAGAGCTTTCTATCTCTCTTACTTCTCTCCTTCTATCTCTCCCCCTTCTCTCGCTCACCACTCCTTTTTTTGCTCTTGACATATGTCCCTATCTCTTTCTCTCTCCCTCCCAACCCTGAGAGGAGAGAGAGAGAAAAATAAAGAGCTCTTCCTCTTCTTTGATCCTCTTCTCACTCTCTCTCATTCTCTGATGGCTTCCCTTTTTTCTCACTTTATCTCATTCTCTCTTATTTTCTTTCTCTCATTCTCTCACTCATTGTCACTTTTTCACTAAGTCAGAGTGAGAGAAAGGTAATGGGATGGACATAGTGGAAGGGACTGATATTGAGAGAGATTGGTGGAGAGAAAATGAGGGAAGAAAAGAGTGATAAATATCTTCTCTACTTATCTTTCCTCTCACTCTCTCTGACTCTCCCTTCCTCCCTTGCTCATCTCTTCCCCTCCCTATCTCCACACCCCCTTAAATCTCTCTCACTCGCAAACTCTCTATCCTTATGAGATAAAAAGAGAAGACATGAGAGAAAAAAATTACCCTATCATACTCTAAATCTTGCTTTCTCCCTTTTCCCTTTCTGTTTCTTTCTACATACTTTATTTTGCTCTTGCTCTCTGATCTTTTTATCTCTATCTATCATCTGCTCTATGTCTCTCTCTCTCACTTTCTCTCTTTATCACGCTATTTATTTTTTCTCTGAGTCAAACTGTCTTAAGAGATAGGGAGAGTGAAAGAGATAGGGGGAGAGAGAAAATAGATAGAGAGGGAGAGGGAGAGAGATAGGGAGAGAGAAAGAGAGAAAAGGAGAGAGGGAGAGAGAGGGAGGGAGGGATAAACATTTAGAGGGAAAGCTTGAGAGAGCTAAAGAGAGAGCAAGAGAGAGGAACTAAATATGGAAAGAGATGGAGGCATACTCTCTCTATCTCCCTACCTCCCTCTAACCCTCTCTTGTCTCCTCTTCTTTCTCTGTCTCATTCTTTATTTCTTTCTTGCACTCTCACTCATGCACTCTCTCTGTCTCTATATCTCTTTTTCTCTCTCTGAGCTAGAGAAAAAAGATAAAGAAAGATCAAGCAAGTGAAAAAAGGGGGTAAGTGATAGGAAAAGAGACAGAATACATGAGAGGGTTAGAGAAGGAGAGAGATAAAGTGATAGAGAAGGAGAGAGTAGATAGATAATATAAGCAGCTCTCTCCCTTTCTTTCTCTCTGTCTCTGTCTCACACACTCTCTCTTTCTCTCATTTCTCACCTCTCTTCTCTTTCTCTCACTCTAACTCTCTCACAATCTCTTATGTAACCTCTCATTATCTCTCTTTTCTGAGTCTTCTATCAATTTTTCTCCTCTCACCCTATCATCTTTATCTCTCCAATGATGGCGAGAGAGAGAGAGTGAGAAAAAAATGAAGACCAGAGAGGACAGGAGATAAATAATGATGAAGAGAGAGCAAGAGTGAAGATGAGAGTTGATGCTCTCCCTCTCTCCATCCCCTTTCATCCCTCTATCTCACTTTTACTCTCTTTAGCTCCCTCTCCAAAAGAGAGAGAGATAGTGAGAGAGAGAGAGAAGAGATTGACAGAGGAGATAGAGAGTGGTTTGGATGGAGAGAGAGAGAGAGAGAGATAGATGGTTGATGTAAGAATAAGCAGAGAAACATAGAGAGATTGTCTGTGAAAGGAAAGTGGGAGAGTTAGAAAGTGAAGGAAGTGATGAGAGCTTTATATAGATGAAGGGTAAGAGATAGAGAGAGTGAGAGAGCAAGAGATAAAAAGAGCGAGAGGGAGAGTGAGAGAAGAGGAAGAGCTAGAGAGATTACAAGAGGGGAGAGGAAGGGGCAAAGAGGGATAAGGTGGCAATGATGGCGAGAGAGAGAGAGTGAGAAAAAAATGA
Source organism: Phalaenopsis aphrodite (assembly GCA_003013225.1). Lineage (NCBI taxonomy): Eukaryota > Viridiplantae > Streptophyta > Magnoliopsida > Asparagales > Orchidaceae > Phalaenopsis > Phalaenopsis aphrodite. The sequence goes on from NEWO01000402.1 coordinate 372,345, forward strand.
AAACTAGAGAGGAAGGGAGATAAATAATGATGAAGAGAGAGCAAGAGTGAAGATGAGAGTTGATGCTCTCCCTCTCTCCATCCCCTTTCATCCCTCTATCTCACTTTTACTCTCTTTAGCTCCCTCTCCAAAAGAGAGAGAGATAGTGAGAGAGAGAGAGAGAGAAGAGATTGACAAAGGAGATAAAGAGTGGTTTGGATGGAGAGAGAGAGAGAGAGATAGATGGTTGATGTAAGAATAAGTAGAGAAACATAGAGAGATTGTCTGTGAAAGGAAAGTGGGAGAGTTAGAAAGTGAAGGAAGTGATGAGAGCTTTATAGAGATGAAGGGTAAGAGATAGAAAGAGTGAGAGGGCAAGAGATAAAAAGAGAGAGAGGGAGAGTGAGAGAGGAGGAAGAGCTAGAGAGATTACAAGAGGGGAGAGGAAGGGGCAAAGAGAGATAAGGTGGGACAAAGAGGGGGTGAGAGAGAATAAGACATGAAGAAAGAGATAGTGAGAGGTGAGATGGAGAAATAAATGTGAGAAAGATAGAGGGGGAATAATTAGGTAGACAAGGAAAGAGAGAGGGATATGAAGGGAGGGAGGAGGGACAAAAAAATAAGAGATTAAGTGAGAGAGAAAGATAAAGAGAGAAGGTAGTGGGTGAGAGAGAGAATGATAAAGCATGAGGCATTGATAGGTAGGAAGAGACAAGGAGGAACAAGGAGAAAGGAAGGGAGAGGTATGGGATAGAGAGAAACAAGAGAGAGTAGAAAAAAATTGTGAGAGATAGAAAGAGAGGGATGGTTAGAACTAGAGAGATAGAAATCAAGATAGATGGAGAGCTAGAAAGATGAGAATGAAAGAATAAGAGAGATGGAGATATAAAAATATATGGAGGGTGAGAGATAACAAGAGAGAGAGATTAAGAGAGTGATAGAAACTATGTGAGATGTAGTGAAAAAAGTGTGAAAGGGAGTAGGAGAGAAGATAAGAGAGATGTATAGTGAAAAACAGATGCCTCGGTCAATTCCCTCTTTGTCCCATCTCTTTTTCTCACCTTTCTGTCTACCTCTCATTTCATGTCTCACTTATGTTTTCCTAATTACTCTCTCTAGCTCTATGTCTCTCTCTCTCTCTCTTTCTTTTTCTCATCATGAGGATGAGAGAAAGAGTTAGAGAATGAAACATATGGGAGACAAATGGAGAGAGTTAACTAAAGGATGATCAAGGTAGAGAGAGGCAGACAACGAGAGAGGAGAGGGAGTACATGAATTAGAGAGTACTAAATGAGGGAGGGTGATAGAGAATGAGAGTTAGTGAGAGAGGGAAGAGGTTGAGTGAGAGAGATAAAGCTTGAGAGATAGAGAGGGGGCGAAGGAGAGGAGGGAGGGTGATAAAGCTTGAGAGTTAGTGAGAGAGGAGGGAGGTTGACTTTCTCCCCTTCATCACTTCATTTTTACTTTCCCTCTCTATCTTTTTTCTCCTAAATCCTCCTCTCTCTCTCTCTCTTTCATAACTTGAGAGAGGGATGGACAGGAGGGAAAGGGAGAGGGAGAGACAAAGAGAGCATGTGAGTGATAGTCCCTCTCTCCTTCTCTCTTATGCTATCAACCTGTACTTTCTCTTTTTCTCTCTTGCTCTCTCTTACCTCCTCCCTCTCTTCCTCTCTCGCACCTCCCTCACTAGCTCTTTCTCTCGCCCTCTCTCTCTCTCTCATTTTTTCAATCCCCCTTGTGCTATATCTCTCTTTTTCTCAACTACCCTCCTCATTCTCCTACCCTATCTCTCCTTCCTCTCAAGAAAGATAGAAAGACTAGTGAGACAGAGAGAAAGAAAGGGAAGAGTAGAATGAGAGAAAGATTAATACGAGGAAGAGAAAATAAGAGACAAAGTGATAGAGAGAAAAAATAAAAAGTTGGAGAAGAGAGAGAGACAAAAGAGAGATAGAGAGGGAAATCACTTTCTCTAGAGTGAGAGACAGCAAGAGAGATTTGAGTGAGAAAATACAAGGTGAGAGGGAGTGAGGGATTTAGAGAGAGATTGAAGGATGAGAGAGGTTGATGGTATGAGAAAGAGAGAGGGAGAAGAGAAGAGAGATGGGGATAGAGATAGAGTGGGAGAAAGAGATAGAGAGATAGTGCAAAAGAGAGCTAAAGAGACTCTAAGAAAGAGTAAGCATAGAGAGTGGTTGCAAGAAAGAGTGAAACAGTGATAGAGGAGAGCTACAGAGAGTGATAGATAGTGAGACAAAGAAAAAGAGAGAGAGGGAGGCAAAGAGATATGGTGTGAGATAGAGAAAGGTAGTGAGAAAGAGCAATATGATTGAGATAGAGATGGATGGAAAGAGAAAGAGGGAAGTGAAAGAAAGAAAAAGGGGAGCCAGACCAAGAGTTGGGAAAGAAGAAACAAAGCAAATGAGAACATTTTGCGACATATATAATGAGAAAAGAAAGCAACAAAGAACAAGAGAGAGAGAGCATTAGGGGAATAGATTAATATAGAGAGAAAGAGAGATAACAATAAAGGAGAGATAGAGAGAAAGGGAGAGAGATGGAGAGAGGGAGAGATGGAGAACAAGATAAAAGAGAGAAATACAGAGAGTGAAAGAGGAGATGATGAAGGATAGTGCTAGAATGAGAGAGACAGAGATACTAGGACCGATGGAGTGAGAGAGACAAGGGAAAGAGAACTAGAGATATCATGATAGAGATGATTGTTAAAGAGAGTGAGTGAGAAAAGGTAGAGGTAAAGAGTGTTGACTGTGTGTAGGAGAGAAAGTGAGTGAGTGAGAGTGGGATAAAGATGGAGATGGATATCTAGAGAGAGCAAAAGAGAAAGTGTGAGAGACGAGTAAGGAATGAAATGGAGACATACTCTTTGTATCTCCCTCCACTCTTATGTCCTCCCTTCTCTCCTCTACTTTCTCTCTCTCATTATATATTTCTCTCTCCCTCTCTTAGTCAGCCACTCTCTCTTTGTCTCTATTTCTCTCTTTCTCACTCTTCGAGAGTGGGAGGGAGAGAGGGAGTGAAAGAGAGAGAGTGAGAGAGATAGATAGTGAGAAAGAAAATAGAGAAAGACTGAGAAAAAGGGATAAGCGACTCTAAATCTCTCACACTCTCTTCTACAATCTCTCATTGTCTTTTCTCTTTGTATCTCTCCTATCATTATCTCTCTTCTCTCACCTTCTCTTCTTTATCTCTCTAATGATGAATTGGGAGAGAGATTGTGAAAGAAAAATGGAGACAAGAGAGGAAGGGAGGGAGGGAGCGATAAAGAGATAGGGATAGTGAGAGAGACAGTGAGGATAGAGAGAAAAAAATAGAGAGGGAGAGGGAGAGGGAGAGGGAGAGAGATAGTGAGAGAAAAAAAGGTAAGAAAGAGAGAGGGAGAGAAAGCGAGGAAGTGATAAAGATGGAGAGCGAGAGCCAGAGAGAACCAAAGATAAAGAAAGAGAAATAAACTAGGAAAGAGATGGATGCATACTCTCCCTATCTCCCTCACTCCCTCCAACCCTCTCTTATATTCTCTTCCTCCTCTCTCTCAATCTTTATTTCTCTCTTCCTCTCTCACTCATGCACTTCTTTGTCTCTATATCTCTCTTTCTTGCTCTCTGAGAGATGGAGGGAGGGGGGACTGAGGGAAAGAGTGAGAAAGAGAGAGAGATGGAGAACAAGATAAAGAAAATAGGGAAAGATCAAGCATGAGAGATAAGAAAGTAAATTCTCTGAATAGAGATAGATAACACATGAGAGGGTTATAGAAGGAGAGAATTAAAGTGGTAAGAAAGGAGAGAGGAGAGAGATAACATAAGCTTCTCTCTCCCTTTTTCTCTCTTTCTTTCTCACTCCCTCTCACTCTATCACTCTATCTCTCATTTCTCACATCTCTCTCCTCTTTCTCCCACTCTAACTCTCTCACTCTCATCTGAAATCACTCATTCTCTCTTCTCTTTTTTACTTCAACTATTACTTTCTTCCCTCACCTTCTCTTCTTTATCTTTTTATTCATGGAGAGAGAGAGAAAGAAAAATGGAGAAAGGAGAGGAAGGGAGAGAGATAGTGATGAAGAGAGAGCAAGAGAGAAATGAGAAGAGAGAAGATGCTCTCACTCTCTCCATCCCATTTCATCCCTATATCTTTTTCTCACTCTTTTTAGCTCCCTCTCCGAAAGGAAGAGTGATAGCGAGCGGGGGGGGGGCGGGGGTAGAATAGATGTAGAGTGGGGGTTTGAGAGAGGGGGTTGGAAGTAGGGAGAGAGGGAGAGAGATAGTTGTTTCATGAGAGAATAGAAGGAGAAAAATAGAGAGAGTGTTTATGAAGAGAAAGTGTAGGAGGGAGGGAGAGAGAGAAGGTGAGAGTAGAGTGATAGAGAGTGGAAAAGAAAGGGAGGCAGGCTTTCCTTCTCTCTCTCTCTCTCTCTCTCTCTCTCTTGTTTTACCTCTCTCACTCTCTTCTCCCTCCCCATTTTACTTTCTCTCTACCACTCTCTCTCCCTTACTTCTCTCACTCCATTTATGCTCCCTAACTTGCCTCTCCCTCTAGCTCTCCCTTTCTTCTCACACACTTTCCCTTCATCTTTTCCTTTCTACTTTTCTCTCTAATAAATACTTTCCTTACCACTCCATTTTTCTCATTCTCTCTCCCTATTGCTCGTCCTCTCCCTCCCCCATTCCCTCCCTTTCCCTCCCTCCCTCCCGCCCTCACTCCCCTTCCTTCTTGTTCTATTAATCTCTTATGTTCTCACATTTTTTGTATCTCATATGTTCTCTCTTGCTTTTTGTATTGTTCTCTTCTCTATCTCACTCACTCTCTCTCTTGTTCTCTACCTCTCTCTTTCTCTCTCCAATCTCTTCATCTCTCTCACTATCTCTTGCTTTTTGAATCTTTCTTACTCTGTCTTCTTTATCTCTCTCTCAACCACTTTCTCTCTCTCTTTCAACCTCTTCCCTCTCTCGCTAGCTCTCATTTGTTTATCACTCTTCCTCATGTATCACCCTCTAACTCTCTCTCTCTCTCCTTCCTCTCTCACAGTCTACCTCTCTTACTCTACTTATCTCTCTAACACACATTCTGCACTCCATTTCTCTCATTCTCTCACCCTACCGCTCTCTCTATCCCTCCCTCATTTTGTCTCCTTCCCTCTCTTTATTTTTCTCTTATATTCCCTCCTACCTCTCACTACCTATATCTATCTATTCTACTCTGTCTTGCTTTCTCCCACACTCCATCCCTCCCTCCCTCCCACCTCTCCCTCTCTCTTGTATTATCTATCTCTTGTGTTCTTTCGTTCTTGATGTATCGTTCTATTCTCTCTGTCTCCTCACTCGCTCTCTTGTTCTCTATATCTCGCTCTCTTGATCTCTTCATCTCTTTCACTATCTTTCTCTCTTGCTTGCTCTCTCTTTCGTGATCTTTTTTCTTTATCTATCCTTTCTCTCTCCCCCTCTCTATCTCTCAACCTTTATCTATTTCTCTCAACCTCTTCTCTCTCTTAGTAACTCTCATTTTTGGTCACTCTCCCTCATGTATCACCCTCTAACTCTTGCACTCTCCCTCCTCTCTCATAATCTGTCTCTCTACCTTGATCATTGTTTAGTTAACTCTCAAGAGAGAGAGAGAGCTAGAGAGAAACAATGAAGAAGACATCAATGAGAGAAAATGAGAGGTACACAGAAAGGTTAGATAAAGAGAGGGGATAGAGGGAAATGAGTGGGGCATATCTTTCTCGCTAGGTATCTCTCTTGCTTTTTCTCCTACTTCCTTTCTCTCATACCTTTTT